>CM074523.1:28392251-28992251 GCA_037379345.1 Perna viridis
TTAATATAAAAATTTTAGATAATAATTAACTTTTGCTGTGAACCAAGTTTTGCTTTTTTTTTCAGTGGACAGATACTGGAAAGACTAGTATTTCCAATTGATTACATATCATTCTTTGAATGGGGCAATTTGTACCTGTTACAATGTTTACATATGGCAGAATCTGCAAAAATTGGCAGTTGTAAAAGTTATTATATTTACATACATGTAATCTGCTTCTCACTTGATCATTACAATATAAGATTGTGAATATTTTAGCAATTAATAAATAAACCTACTTTTACAGAGGAACAAATGCAGAGGTTGAGAGAGGAAGAAGAGAAGAGAAAAGCTGAAGAAATACTGATGGCTCAAATGGCAGAGGAGGAAAGAAAGGAGTATGAGAGGAAGAAGAAAGAAGAAGAGGAAGCTAGGAAGAAGAAAGAGGAGGAAG
The DNA here is from genome assembly GCA_037379345.1 of Perna viridis. Taxonomy (NCBI): domain Eukaryota; kingdom Metazoa; phylum Mollusca; class Bivalvia; order Mytilida; family Mytilidae; genus Perna; species Perna viridis. Next base: position 28,392,685 of record CM074523.1, read on the forward strand.
AAAGGTAGGTTTTATTGGTGTTGGAGTGGCACGTCTTGGTCAATGGTTTTAATTTTGCAATATGTGCTTATGTAGAAGGCATTATCATGATACATTGACACCCCAAGGAAAGTGATATAGCCTGAAATGTTGATAATACCTCGAGCTACAGGCGAGGATATTATCAATGTTGGAGGCAACATCACTCCTAAAGGGCAGTCAATTTATCAATAAGGATTTTTAGCTCACCTTTTACAAAGGGTTATGTAAGCTATTGGCATCCATTGTTAACAATTTTTTTTTAAATCCTTTCCTCTGATACCACTAGATCAAATAGAACTAAAATTGGTATGAAGTTGCTTAGGGTATTCTGCCTAAAACTGATATGGAGATTTTTGATCTGTTGAAAAACATGGCCACCATTACTGAAATAGAACATACGGGTCAAACAGCAGTTTTTCTCCTATATCTCCTAAACAGTTAGGTTTAATCTAATTCTGAGGTGGGGAAGTGTTGATCATAATGAGATTTATTTCAAATTTCATGTAAATCTGTTATGCCATGTTGGAGTTTTGCCTTTGTGGACGTTTTTTGCTATTTTTGATGTTATAACTTTCAAAAATCTTCTCTTCTTCATTGTGTTCTTAAAGCATGAGTGTTAAAAATTTTCATCAAGAAAAATCATGGCAGCTTTTACAAAAAATTGAATGTTGCTCATGAAGGCAGGTGAGCGATAATAATCTTGGATTTCATAAACACTCAGACTGACTAGTCAGTCCACACAGTAATAAATCTTAGAGAATAAATTTCTTGAACTCCAGATAAGTCAAACACATTTAAATGGTGCCTTGGAGTTCAAGCTACCGAGGTTTGATTGTTTTACAATAATTGATTTCCTTTACAGACGTAGGAGAGAGGAGGAAGCACAGAGGGCCATGGAAGAGGCCAGGAAGCTTGCAGAAGAGATGGCTAGACGACAAGCTGAACTTGAGGCCAGATTGAAGTTCAACAGAGAGTTACAAGTAGAAGCTAGAGGATTAGATCATTCACATAACATTACTGAAGCTTTTGTGTTCTCATACTTTGAACTGTTGAACTGGTTTGGTCTTGATATTCCAGAGTTTGAAATGATGAAGATAAGTCAGTATTAAAAAAAGATTTATAATTAGTGGAATAGTTGTTATCTGGGATTATTGATTATAAAATCCCAAAAATTGTTTATATCTGGGATTATTGATTATAAAAATGAGAATATTAATGAAAAAGCTGTGATGTTATATATACATTGTATGTCAAATCTTACCCTTCATCTATGTTAACACATTATGGACTATTTCTGGGGGAATTTCAGAAGAGAAGTATTGTTGCATTAAAGACACACCCTGACTTTCAATTTGGTATTGAAGTGTGGGAAATCTCAGTTGTCTATGAATTAATAGTAATCTGTACATAACAGTTTTTTTTTTTTTAAGTCATTTTATCTATGCATGGCTAGACACACCATTCATGTCTCTGAAATAGTCCATACATGGTAATAGGGTCAAGAACAAAGCTCAAACTGTGATATTACATTGTTATTGTTTTATCGATATTTGTTGATATGTTTCTATGGCTACAGTCAAGGTGATTTGGATCTTGGTTTTTTCAATGCTTAGATGTAGTCAGATGACTGTTGTAATTCTACACCATATGTCTGTAAAAATAACTGTAGCTGATTGAGCTTTCACTAAACATTTCTGTCATTTGTAAAATGTTGGGGTATCAGTGACCACTACAACTTTTTGTAGTTTTTAATTTAGGATTTTTTAATTTGAACTATAAATCCAAAGGACATTTTTCCAGCAATATGATTGGTATTGCTGATGGACATCAGTTAGGATGACTAATCAATTGATAAGTAATCAGGTGTTTCTTTTTCTTCAGTGAAATCTACTTGTTTGTTTTTTTCTTTTACTGCAGCATTTCACTTTCAATGCATTTGTAATTTATTGCATTTATGCTTTTAATTTTTATGCAGTTTTTTTATATAATTGTTTTTTGTATGTTTTTACAGTTGTCAAAACCATTGTTTTGGCACAAAAAAGTAAGTGTCAAAAATGTATTGACATTATTTTCTTGCAGTTCATTTTTGTGATAAGGTCATTGATAATCTTTCGTAATTAAAAAAAAAAAAAACACAAAATTTTTATATGAAAAAAATCTATTTTCAAAACATTTTAAACTTAATTTTCTGAATTTAAGATTGAATTAATACCAATTTAAATGTGTTTATTCTTTCTCTTATTTGAATTTATTGCATTCCAGAGTCATTGTGTGAACTTATTTTTGATGAAGGTCAAAAGTTCATTATTCTTTGTACCTTCGATTTTTCTGTCCTGTGTTTAAATCTGTTTTTTAAAATAATTCTTAATTGTATCCGTCCAATAATTAATGACTGTCTTTCAAAGTTTAATTTTTGTCAGAGATATGTATGCAGGTATTTATTTTTTTATTCTTGCCATATTTATATCTGTCTTCATTCATTGCAGGTTGCTTAGTGCAAGTAGAAATTTTGAAGCATTATTAAAGATTACAATCATGCTTGTATTTAAACAATCATAACTCGCAAGAATTACGGTCAACTAATCATGCGTAAATTAGAAATGTCAATAATCAGAAAAAATATCTATACATAATTCTTATGAAATTATTTAAAAATTGGTATGGTTCTTTTTTAAATTTTATGCATTTATATATTTTTATTATAATGCAATACATTTTCGTTGTTTTTGTTTTTATAGTTTAGTGTCAAATTTGTTAGATTTTAACATTTTTATACTGTTGAAAAGTTTGCTAGACCAGCTGACATTCAATGTCACTTAGCTGTGACCTTAAAGAATTGGTTTCTCTTTTTTTAAACTATTTTCTGTATGTATTTTTATAGATATATATATATGAAACCATATTCTACCATCAGAACAAGGAAATATTCCTAATAAATTTTATTGTGCATACATATGGTGTTTTATTTCTCAATATGCAAATGTAGAGATGATGAAAGTGTGGGGGAGTCTAGGAATTAAAAATAAAGAGGGTTCCAAGTGACTTCCAACCCTGTCCTGGATCTCCAACTGATGACATGATTGCATTTCAAACTCTCTCTTTCCAATATAGTATGTCTTTATTGTCCATATTTTCATCTGCACATTATAGTGCTACCTTTATTTGCTATTCACTATGACAATTTTAGTGTGACTTTGATATGTCAAGAGCTCACAGTCAAAAGTGACTGTAAGTGATTTAAAACCTTCAGTAATGCTAGGTTTACTGTGACATTTGTAAAATTGTGGAAACTTTAGGGAGACCACCAAATGAGATACGACTTGTTCATTATTTGTTTAACTCCCCACCACTAACATTAAAAAACATGATTTACTGATTTCCTTTTGACTTGTTTACTGTCAATTACATTCTAAACAAAGAGTTCAATGAGAATAGTTATTGTGAATATGTTAAGGAGACAACAATCCCACTGGGATGAAAATGTCAGCCCAAGGCTAACCATTGGTTTTCAATGAAAGATGAGGAAATCTTTATATGACAGAGCAGGGTGCAGCTGGACCCGAAACGTCATTATACACAGGTACAGCGGAAGTGTTGCCTCTGTATACTCAAGTAACATGAACATAAACTAAAGATGAAAACAAAAGAAGACATACAGAGGCCAGAAATTCCTGACTTGGAACAGGCACAAGAAATACATTTGTTGTGTGTTGAGAGATAACTATTGGTATTATTGTGTCAACATCCCTACCCTTTCCTGTGGTAAACTATTCATGTTTGGCTAGGTTTTTAAAGAGGCTGTCCATGTAAAGATTAGGCAGATCATGTGGTATGAAGTGGCACAGGGTAAATTTTACTCCACTGTTTTTTTTTATTTCGATGTAATGTATACATCATACTATGTATGTCAAATATTATATTTTTTTTTTAAATCTGCAATTTAGAAAATGATAAAAAATCCACTGACAAAGCAACCAAATTTTGCTCAATTTAAAGAGTTATCTCCCATTTTTTCAATGAATTCTAATCCTTTCTTTGTAATTTATTTCCCTTTAAATGTTGCAGTTAATTGAAAACTAACATTCAACTTTGAGAAAGAATGCATTTGTGATATGAAATGGGTGGAAAAAATTGCCACCTACTGCCTGGTTTTTGCATGAACATGTACCCTCTGAAGTTTATAAATATCAAAGGATTTTGTATAAAAATGATAACTCCTACCTGCTTTTCTCTGTACAATGAGAGAATATTAAGTTGATTATAGCTAAACAAAACAAATAACAATAGAAATGACTTAAAGGTTACAGACCACCAATTCAACCAATGAGCATTTGGAAGGTACACAAAAATAGTCCTACACAGAAATAACCCCTGTTCCTCATAATGCTGTGAAAAAAGTTCTCATCTCATTTAAAAAAATTAAACAGTTTCTGAAAAGAAAAACATTTCTGTACATTTTATTGGTGCATTTTGCTTCTTGTGATGTGAAGCCTAATCTCCATAATGATTTCTAAATATATCCCTATCTTGTGAAAACACTGGGATTTCCCATGCTATTTATAGACACTTCACTTCCGGTGACCAGTACTGCACTACAAGTCTGCTAACCCCACATGCCATTCTGAGGATTGTGAGCTGACATATGTAGAATAATGCTGATATATAGTCCTCTGCAGGTTAAAGTTAAGGTAAAGTCCAGAGAAGCCATTGAATATTGTGAAATTAGCATAGAAGCCTATGGGAAGTGGAATTAGTGGTTTCTAGCCTTAACACATGCAATCCAGTGATGGGTCCGGATCCAGAGGGGTGCAGGGGATTGACTATCCCTTTTTTTATTGCAAAATTAGTTATTTCCATGTGTTAAATTCACAGAAAATGGTAAAAAAATGTCCTAGCACCACACTTTTTCTGAGGAACTCCGGCTGGTACCCCTCCTTTTAAAATTAAAGTGTCTGGATCCGCATGTGCATGTCCGAGTTTAATTAGTTACTGTGTAAATCGGGCACCTCACACGTCACAAGATTTTTTACCCATGTGTAAATGTGCCGTGTCATAATATTACATATCTTAACCTCATTCCACAATCAGGTTGGGTATCGGTATATTTTGGATGATGTCTTTATAGCTGAACGATTTGTCACAATGTTCTTTTGTATGTACAAGTTCATTCGTGTGCATATGCGTTTTCTTGTGATGAGTAAATTGGTACAGAATTTTCCCTAGGATATCTAGTCTTCAATGGTAGTATATTTATCAACAAATTTAATTACATTTTTCTCAAAGTCGTTATATAATAATAAATCTGTATCGTTTGTACAATTATCAGAAGTATTTGAAGATCTAGTTATTTCCAATTCATTGATAAACATTATCGGTATCAAATTCCTTAAAACTTCTGTAAGTTGTTTTGGCATTACTCTTTATAAATACAGATATTATGTGATGAAAAGCACTAACTCCTGTATTAAGTAGCCGTCTTTAAAAGATCGGACAGGCGGTGATTCGTGCAAGTCAAAACCCACAAAATTCACTTGTATTTCTTATTCAGAATCAGATACAGGCCACATAACCAGTTTTGATTTTTATCAATTTAGATCGAAGATCAGAATTGATATAGCAGTCACCAAAGCCTTTAGATTTGTAAAGCCTGATAGCTTTGAAAGATCTGCAATTATCTTACACTGCCGCAGAAAAATAATCCCATTGGCATACCCCATATACTGGGGACATGTTGTTCAACTACTAAAGTATAAGTCCGGAAAAAGTCAACAAATCAATAAACAAGAGCTGGGCATTCCACTGTTTCAAGTATTTAATCCATTGTTCTAAATATGTTGTTTATTATGATGTTACATAGATGGTACAATATTTTACAATTAACATAAGTAACGCTCGATGTTACAAGAACGGAACAAGATGGTTATAAAACGTGCAGAAAATATAACACACCAAAACCTCTTCCCACAAATTATAAATAAAACATTAAAAATTTTAAGTCTGACCAATGGCTAACTTCCTAAAGTTCAATCGAACCAAAATATTTACTTGTCAAAAGAATGTAATAAAATGAGTGTAATGTTCAACGGGGAATAGTGTCATAAAATGATATCAAAATAAAACTATAGATCTTTATCCTGTGATGTTGGGATCAATCAACAGATGGCCGTGAGAAAGTCTGTGCATACAACTGTTAACATTAATCTTAAGCTTAATCCTGATCTAGCTAATTACCATTTACTATTTACTGACCCATAATTAACCCAATACATAACAATACATGTAGGTTCAAATGCAGTTAGATCTATTTTGTACGTATTTCTGTAGCTAGGATATCAAATTTAATTTTACGTTATCTAATCTAATAAACAAACCCAATTAGCAACTTTTACTGCGAACTTCATCTGCTGATTAATTAGCATTGTACATTTGTATTAACAACGACCCAATTAAAAATAGTTAATTTCTAATCTCTTATCATGCAGTACCTGCTTATTTCTATGCAATCGATCGTTTAAGTCGATATATTCAAGTTGTCTACTTATTTTTAGACGCATAATACAAAACCCCTAAAACCATCCCATGTATTACTCACTGTATCGTGTATTGTTATTAATGCCTCATGACATCAAAAGCCCGGAGGTGACAAATAAAAGTACAATTTTGCTTAGACGATGACATAGAAATTTCGATAATGCATTTCTTGGGAATGGTGTCTGTCTGTGGTCTGGTGATATTGCTTTTTGTAATGATCGTTCTATTGGGCTGTTTTAGTCATGTGTAAAGATAATAAAGTATACAGGTGCTCCAGGGCCTTAAAAGTGCATGGCTAGTGTTGTCTGTACCATACATAATTGTTAAAATTATATTCTAAGACTTTGGCTTTTAAGTTAATGTACGTGTCTGGAACTAGATGCCCAAGAAAATAAGCACTGTAATTGAAACATAGGTGTCTATGCGATAACTTGTAGTACTTGAGCTATAAAGTTTATATCAACTGAGGAATAAGCTATTTAGGAGGGGCATGTATCTAAGGATTTATTTCAATGATTGTGGCGGCTTAAGTTTGAATGATTTGACACACAGTTTCGACCTGGAGGTCTATAATTAAATTTCGACTTGAAAATATTTAGAAACTGGAAAAGTCCAACTGATATTGCGCAAGCTCGAGTACTGCTACGATGCATTATGGAATTTGTGTGTGTTTAATGTAATGTCCTTCGTTATCAGAATGGTGAATTTAAAAATAAATCAAAAAGTTCAACATCAACAATTGCAACAATGAGCTTGTGTTTAGATACGTTAGAATTTGATCCCCGTACTTTTCTTTTATTCCACTTGTTTGCAATTTGACGATTATTTAAGGCATAAAAATTCAAACAATCGATATAAATTGATTCAGTACATGAATACGTTGATTCATTTCAATTTTAGATGTCAGTTGCGCTTTTGAGATAAAACTTCTATAGATTGTACATAAAATTAGCACTTTGTAAGAGTTATCATTCTCGATTTGCTTTGCCTTGGTTGGTTTTAGTGGGAGATAAATATATTATTTTCTCTAAAGTCCAGATATGAATACATTTTTTTTTTATTTTCCCTATAAATATAGCATCTGAAGATCGAAAAACATTGTTCCGTACAGGTTTTTCAGCACCGTGGATCACCGGTACCATAGGCAGTGTCCGAATTTTAAATGGACTGGTACTTAAGTTTAGAGTTTTGTAACATAAAGAGGGCTTATTTGTCAATAAAAAACATCAACTAAAGATGGTTCAATTCCTTTCATTGTAACATGTTAGTTTCTTAACAAAATTTGATAGATCAAATACATAAGAAATGTTATTTATTGTTGTGATTTATCACCTATATATATGACCACGTGATTTTATGGACCATTCTGGTTTCCTCTGCTCTTACTATAGTATACACGTTTAGTTCCCTTTTCAAAAATCAATTATTTTTGTAGGATGTAATTTAAATGGTGGACAATCATGCTTATCTTTTCTCTAACACACGAGGAGGAAGAACAAAAAAAGTGTCCCTAATACGTTTCCGTAAAGAACAGATTCGACAATTTTGTGATTAGAAAAAAAACATCACTAACAATATTTCGCTATCCGCATTACTTTCATTACTTCTTTTACAAAAAGCGGGTGTTATTGGCTCATAGCGGACTAATGTCGATTTCTTTTACTGGCTGTCAGCTGGTCGATCACTTATTACCTGACAGATGTTTGAATAGTGGATCTGTGTTGACGTTAAGAGAAAATAAAAGGGTAGCAAAAGTAATTGTCAAATTAAGTCTGTTCACCAACTGCTAAAACCTGAAATGTGTCAGGGTTAGCGTGCATTTTATTTATTCTAAATTACTTATTTAATCTACTCCAACGATCACCAATCTTCCAGAAGTCTCAGTGGTGTAGTTTGAAACCCATGGCCCTACTACGAAAATTGAGTTTCTAAAACCGTTTTCATTAACTGAAAAAAATAGATAATACACTGACAGGCCTGTAATTAGATTTTTCCAAAGGGTTGTATATATTTTCTTGTAGAATGGTTGTACGTGAGCTTGTTTAAGTCTGTCCAGAAAAAGTATACTTTCTATAGAACAATTTATTAAATTTGTTAATTGAGGTTAAATTTCAGTTTGATCCAAGATTTTAGCGGAAATCAAAAGAATGTAATCCAGGGACAAATACTGTGCAGACATGGAAAACAGACAAACACAACAAAAACATAAAGTAACTAAAATAATACAAAGTAACAAAAGTAAATGACCAATTCGGACTCCACTAAAAACTGGGAACATGGACCAGGTGCACCGAAAGGGTAAGCCTCCTCTGCCGATCAAGAAACACCCGCCGAGCTGCTCATAAAAAGTCAAGTATAGATACACCATAATTCTACATTTTTTACAACGTTAGCAATTCCAGTCCTTTGATCGTTAAGAATGTACCATCCATTTTTTCTTAAAGTTTAATTTGATTTTAAAATGACTTCTTAAACGATTTTAAATTCCGCCAGGACATAGACCTGTAATTAAATTTCAGGTCCCTGGCCAGGGTAAACTGCCGCGTCCCCAAAGCCCGGATGAAGGAGGAGACACTGTATATTTCCTGTTAAAGGTTTCAATAATCCCCTGTGAATACATCAATTCGTTTGATAATAAAATTTGCGACACCATACAATGTTCATAAAGTTATTGGGTCAGTGACTATCACGCAAACGATAAGTTGTATTTTCGCGCCCTTTTAAACTTTTATGGTTAAATTGCATGCGCAGGTTAAACTTCCGGATGGAAACGCCAGTAAACAAAAACATTCAAAATGGTGAAGGCTTGTTGTGTTTATAATTGTCGAAATCGTGCTACGGCTGAGTCAAAAGCCAATAATATCAGTTTCTTTCGCTTCCCTGCTAACAAAAGGAAACTACAGGCCTGGATCAAAGCGGTAAATCGAAAGGATTGGGAACCAACTCCATATACAGCCATCTGCTCTGAACATTTTGTGTTTGGCTGGCACAGCGATGATCCGCGGGATGTAAATTACGCTCCAACTTTATTCATTGATCGAGAAAAACGACGTAAATGGAAAAGAAAAACGCATCAAAACGAGAATGATAAGGAGGTATTTCAATTATAGTGTTGATGTTGATAAATAAATAAACAGCACCAGGATCCTTCCTGTTTCCCTTTTCCCTGATTGTCCATTTTTACCTTGGCCCTGGAGATCTAGAACAGCGGTTCTTAATGAGAACAATTCTGATCTTTTTTCATAGTATATGAAAGGTACTCAATTAGAGTAAATATAAAGTATTGTACATATATGTACAGCGCTTAGATACATGTACATGCAAAAGAAATTTCAATGGGATTTCATTTCGATCCGTCCCCTGTGGATCTGTCCCTTTTTTAAAGTTGATCCCTCCCCGATCATAACTTTGATGCATTATGCATAATAAACTCGTACGAATCAAACATAAATTTTTGAAAATAAGTTATCTTATCCTTTTCTAAATGTATTTTCTTAAATTTTACAATATACAATGTACACGTAAATGAATTGATTACAAGTTCATAAAATATTACTAATATAAGACTTGATTGAGAACAGTTTCGAGTAGTTACAAAATGACAAGTAATTAGTCAATTTAAGTTTTTTATCATAATGTTATTGTTTTCCATTTACTTGTTTTTAATCAAGATTTTCAATAAGAAGCTGGTAGTCAGAAGTTACACTTCTACAAGTTGGTTCCAGCATTGTGCAAGGAGTCCAAGATATTTTTTTTTCATTTCTTAGTTAAGAATTCAGATACCTACCTTGAAAGTGTAATTACTGCTGTCCTAAATAAAATTGCCTGTAAATAACAAGTTTCAGTATATGACACTATATTTTATAAACATCAATTCATACAATATAAGAGGGTACGAATCAACTTGGGTTGGGAAACACCTGGGGACGGATCAACCTGCTACCTTTCAAAGACTAAGAGTTGTGGACATAAAAGTGTTATTACTAATGTATTTGGACCCCAGCTATATTAATTGGCCAATAACACAAGGTTATGAATGATAAGTACATATGTATTTAGGGATTATAAAGAAATATAGAACTGTTGTCAAATTGTTTTTTGTTTTTTTTTTTGGAGAAATGACATGAATCCATTAACATACACATTTTTGTAGAGAAATTTGAAAGGTGAAAGAGGAAAGATAATCATGATGAAAAGATATTTAACAGTGTTCTAGGATTCCACTTTCCCATCACCCAGGGCAAGTGCAGTTTTGGTGTAGGAAACTTGATTATTACATGTATGCCCAACTTTCCCTTTGGCAAGTAGAAAGCTTTAAAGAATGTGTTAAGTGTGGAAAGTAAACTTCAATTGTTGGAAAGTTAATCTTCATTTAGAGTTTTCCCATGTAAACCTAAAATTTTGAAAAATTAAAGAACACTCTGATTTGTCAACTTTTTGTTGTAGAGAATGGAGAAATTAAAATTGGCATTGACAGTAGAGTACGTGTACATTTACCATACATCATAAAACAATGCATACAATTGCACTCATTGGTTTCACAAAGCACTCATAATACTTGCAGTTTTTGTATATACATTGTGTACATGTACATGTATATCCTTAACAAACCAAGGGACTTATGTGCATGTAAGTCTAACATACAAAATGTACCTACATGTACATGTACAAGCTTTGTGAAACAATGCCAAAAAAATATTATCTGACAGTTCTAGGCAAGAGCATTTTATCAAAAGTCCGCTTTGGAAAGATTTCAGATATATTTAGTCTGTCAGATTGTTGAAACAATATATGATACTTCTACCCCAGAACTACATGTATTTCTGATCATTTTTGGTACTGGTACACTGAACCATGTCAATTCCCACAAAAGTTGGTTATATGTGTAGACTAAGCTTTCACAAACATGTTGTAACTAGTAAAATAATCAAAACCAAGAATACAAAATGAACATATTTCAAACAGTTCTTGTAATACATTAAATGGTCCTTAAGGAGGTAGACCTAGGGTAAGGGATACAACTCTTACAAATCATTGGAACGTTTGTATACACCATTTTACATCAATCTCATGTAGCATCAAAGTAACTTGGACTGATTTCGTTCTGTTTCAAAGAAATGCTTGAAAGGCTTTGGTTAAATTGAATATAATACAAACATATCACTGATTTCAAGAGCTACATGTACATGTATGTCCCTTACCCTTACCTCCTTTTAGACAGCCTTAAATGTCATATTCTTCAAGAGCTGTGACTTAAGGTGATCACAATTATAATTCAAAAACACATTAATTCCTATCTTTTTCAGGATGACTTATTTTTACATAGAGATCATGGATATGATGCACTGAACAACACTGGTAATTTAGATGAAACCAACTTGACAGAAAACCAGTTATCCATTGTGTTAAATGTAGCAACTGACACTCCAGAGCACCTTAAAGATCACCAGTATTGTAAAACACTGCCATGGCCAGGAAAGAGACAGATAAAAACATCAACGAAAGTACAAACTGAAAGTAGCCATCACAAGGCTTCAGGGAAATCACAGATTACTGGTACACAGTCATCCTCAGAAACTCAGACAGATACTAGTGAACAGTTAGCAGCAGAAAGTCTACTTCTGCTCTTCCAGTCAAATGCAGAACCAGGAGAGGTAGAAAGTAATTCTCACCAGTGGATACCCGTAAAATCAGACTCTAGCAGTATATCAGCACTGTCACACCCAGTAATGAAAGAATCAGTGGAGGTAGAAAGTAATGTGCATCAGTCAATTAAAGTTAAGTCAGAAACTGATAGTATATCAATGCTGTCATTACCAGTAAAGAAAGAACCAGTTGAAGAAGAAAGTAATATGTACAGGTACCAGTCAGTGCCACTAAAGACAAAAGCTGACAGTATATCAGTCCCATTACACCCAGTAAAGAAAGAACCAGTGGAAGAAGAGAGTAATATGTACATGTACCAGTCAGTGCCAGTAAAGACAGAAACTGACAGTATATCAGTGCTGTCACACCCAGTAAAGACAGAACCAGTGGAAGAAGAGAGTAACATGTACATGTACCAGTCGTCAATATCAGTAAAGACAGAAACTGACAGTATATCAGTGCTGTCACACCCAGTAAAGACAGAACCAGTGGAAGAAGAGAGTAACATGTACATGTACCAGTCAATATCAGTAAAGACAGAAACTGACAGTATATCAGCCCCATTACACACAGTAAAATTAGAGATAGCAAGTGTATGTGATGATACAGGTAATTCTCCCATAGACAATACATGTAAACCTCAGGAATCTTTTGTGTGTACTGATGTAATGGATTTGTCATGTAAATATGAAACAGATTTATGACATTTTTATCTTTAAGTTGTTATGTAATCTGTTATATTTATTACAATACATGTTTATTGGTATCCTTTATTTTTATCGATTTTATATTTAAGGAGGTTACACAACACCTAAGGGGAATAACTCTGTAAAAATCAGCAAAATGTTTTATTTTGTGACATTTTATTATCAAACTTAAAGCGTCCTAGTGATCAAAAGTTTTGTTGATGAAGTTGTTATATGATCATTGAAATTATTCCCATGAAACATGGGGTTAGAATATCTTGAACTTTGTATATTTTGCTTCTTTTATCAAAGTAAAAACACTGAATAAAATTTCAAGAAATTTAAATGAGCCAATTGAATTTCAGAGAAGATGTTCAAGGTATCCCCTGAAGATTAACTTTTCTTAGAAAGTTCAATTCATTATGCATCTAATTTTTTCAGCCTCTATTATGGTAGTAAATACAATTTGATGAAAAAGGATTTACAGATAGGTATAAGTTACAAAAGTTTTTTAATGCTTGTAATGAGAAAAAGAGGTTAATGGCATGTGCCTGAATAATTTATATCATATTCACAATCTCTAAATAGTTATCTCATGAATATACTACTACAGAAGTTAAGTAGCACTCCAGCTGAGGATCATGCAAAATGTGATTTATGGGTAAAAAGCCTACATATTTTTATTTTTGATATTTTGTTTGAAATGTCACAGTAAACAGAAATTAACATGTGGTTTTTCATATAACCCATGCTCTTAGGAAATAAAAATGGTATAGAATGCACTGTAGATTTCAAAATTAAGGGAGATAACTCTGTAAATGAAGCTCAAATACAATAGAATCTACTGGATTTTCAATGTTGATTATCTCCTAAGAGCAGACAGATTTGAATGAATAATTAAACATTTCATAGTATAGACCCATAAAACTACTTAATAACAAAAATAAAAATATGTAGCCTTTTTTGGGGTGTATCACATTTTTCAGATTTTGCATGATTCTTACAAAGACAGCTACTTAAAACAAAAACAAAATATCTTGGTGAGGTAACCTCAATGGCAATGATATTGACATGGCGTGCACTTGAATATAATTTGCTATATGGTTCTTTGAGTACACACCACATAACTAAGGATATTTCATCCTGGACTAAAAATTATTGCAGTCCTTTAAAGGTGGAATTACATGTATACAAGCAATGTTTTTGGGCCAGCTGCAGCCTGCCATGTGGTATGAGGGTTTCCTCGTCATTCATTGAAGACCAATGAATAGCCTTCAGCTGACATTTTCGTCCTGGTGGGGTTGTTGTCTCTTTAAAATAATCGCCTGAATATAGCTGAAATATTGCTGCTCGGGCTTTAAACCCCAACAATCAATCAATCAATCATCAATCTCTTTAAAATATATACCATACCTATTCTTGTTATAAGTTGTTTTCTCTAGTTAACAAAGCTTATTGATTTCTTCATGTTGCTCAACTATAAATTGAATTTCAATTCACAAAATCAATTCACGTGTATCAGTTCTATCATATAAGACCGCCTCCAGTATAAGACCACTTTCCTTTTACAGAAGGGGATATCTTATAACAGAGGCTTACTGCAATTCATTTTTTCTGTTTGTTTTAGCCATATAGTCTATTCATCTTACTGTGATACATACATGTATATGTATGTACAATGTAGCTGTAGTTTTTATAGGTGGTGGAGTTCAATGTTTTCTATTAAGTAACACCTCTTTGAAATTTAAAGTTATAACAGACAAAACTTCCACTTGAGAGTTTACAAGAACAGTCAGGGATATTAACCCCACACAACAAAGTCATTATTATCTTCACTACATCAGTCATAACTTGTTAAACATTGGTTCATGTATATTTTTCAAATGAAATAAAATGTACCATGTATTTATTTTACAAAGTTCTAATATTTACTACCAAGTTCTAAACTCTGCTATGGTTACATGTATATAATATGAAAATAGGAAATATGGTATGATTGCCAGTGAGATAGTCATCCATCAAATGCCAGGCAATGAACAATTGATTGATTGATTGTTGGGGTTTAACGCCTACAATGAACAATTGTTGATTGATTGTTGGGGTTTAACGCCTACAATGAACAATTGATTGATTGTTGGGGTAACGCCTACAATGAACAATTGATTGATTGTTGAGGTTTAACGCCTACAATGAACAATTGATTGATTGATTGTTGGGGTTTAACGCCTACAATGAACAATTGATTGATTGATTGTTGGGGTTGAACGCCTACAATGAACAATTGATTGATTGATTGTTGGGGTTTAACGCCTACAATGAACAATTGATTGATTGATTGTTGGGGTTTAACGCCTACAATGAACAATTAATTGACAATTTAACTTCTCCTAGTTTTGTGACCTAATTTTAACATTTGTTCAGTACAGAAAGAGACATTCCATGACTGATCACTTACATAGTGATACACCACTCTGTGAGTGTTAACCCTCAATTTTTTAATTAAAAGAGATATTCCCATTTTATTTGAATGGTAAATTATGCCCAACAACTGCCAAAAAGGATTTTAGACATTTTATGAAATAATAATGTAATTGACTACCACTCTGAGAGTGGTGTACCACTGTGTTGGTGATCAGTCATGGTATCATTACCACTTTCTGTACTGTATGTAGATTTTTTAGTACACTCAGACTGTATACTAATATTTGAATTTTTAACTGTACTATAAGTTTTGGTTTTGAGTACTTCCTGTATACAACTTACTTTTGGATTTAGTTCTTCCTACAGTAATGAAGGACTGTTCACTGTCCCATGGATTCAGGTCACAATTGTATAATTCATCCATTGATTTGAAAGGTATAGAACAAAATGATAGCATCTAAAAAAATAGCATCTACCAGTGAATAAATTTCTATGAACAAACTGCTAGGAAAGTTAGTTGCTAAGTCCTATTTACATGTTAGTTCAATTAAATATTGAAAATTTTGTACAAAAATACATACTAAACTTTTAATTTTGTGTAACCTGTTTCATATCATAATTGTTTTTGAGAATTATTATTGTTGGGAGTAGAGAATGTAGCAAAACTTGTAATAATTGTCTTTTGTGTTACTCAGAATACTTTTGTTCACTATTAAATACATGTACCATTGATGTATCTTGTCATTTTCACACAGATTTCATTTTTGTTTATGTAATCAGTTCTATTCAGATTGTTTTTGCCGTCACACTCTGCACAATACTTAAATAGTAAGGTTAGCAATCTTAAACATAAAATTGTTTTGTGTATTTCTGATATGCCCACGGGGGGTTTTTCGTTCAGAAATAATTTGCCCAAGGGGGGAATTTCGTTCAGAAATAATATGCCCATGGGGGGATTTTTGTTCAGAAATAATATGCCCATGGGGGGATTTTCATTCAAAAATAATTTGCCTATGGGGGGATTTTCGTTCAGAAATAATATGCCCAAGTAGGATTTTCGTTCAGAAATGATATACCCATGGGGAATTTTTGTTCAGAAATAATATGCCCATGGGGGGATTTTCGTTCAGGAATAATATGCCCATGGGGGATTTTTGTTCAGAAATAATATGCTCATGGGAGATTTTTGTTCCGAAATAATATGCTCAAGGGAGATATTTGTGCAGAAATAATATACTCACAGGAGATTTTTGTTCATAAATAATATGCCCATGGGGGATTTTTGTTCAGAAATACATTTTTGTAATATGCTCATGGGAGATTTTTGTTCAGAAATAATATACTCACAGGAGATTTTTGTTCATAAATAATATGCCCATGGGGGATTTTTGTTCAGAAATAATTTGCCCATGGGCGGATTTTTGTTCAGAATTAATATGGTTATGGGGGTCTTTGTTCAGAAATAATATGCCTACGGGATTTTTCTTCAGAAAAAATATGCTAATGGGGACTTATGTGTGGGGCTATATTGCAATCATCTTTAGTGTGTCCTTTAATAATTTTTAAGGTTGTTCATAATGGAAATTTTTGTAACAGATTTCTCAGCATGCTTAGATATTTGGTACTGTGAAAGTACTTTTATTTGTGGATTACGGAAGAAACACAAGGTCATGGATTCTTGAATTTGTGGTTTTGAGGTTTTCAGGATACACATCAATGAAAATCTTCTTTTTGTTGGAAACCAAAGTTCGTGGTTTAGTTTACCCACGTAAACCATGAAATTAGTACCCCACGAATAATAATACTTTCACAGTATTGCTTGGGCATTATGACTTGTACCATGCTTCCTTGCTTATTTACTTCCTGTTTACCCATCGACTAAATAATTTTTAATATGTTGCATGTACATAATGGAAATTGCTAAAATATTTGGTATATTGCTTTTGCATGATGACTTGTACAGTGTCTCCTTTTCCCAGCTTTGACTAAAATTATTGAGTGGGGGTATTCCTGGCATGATGTAGCATACATAATCTGTTTTTTGTTACAATTTTTATTTGTTTTTCTGTTTGCTGCTTTTAATGGATTTCACAAGCATCTTAAAATGTGAAGTATTCTTTAATTTTGTTATTGCTTGAAACAAGTGAGTTTCAGTGAAAAAATCTGGGTCAACGGTTTCCATAGCAACGGAATATATGCCAAGGAAATAAATATCATTTTTTTTCTATTGAGCCATATTATGGGCTTATATACCAAATTTGGTGAAAAACTGACACCTATGATAATTACAAAAATGTAAACTTGACCCAAAATTTAGTATTGTGTATAAATTTAAACGAGTACTATCTTTAAAATAGATAGCCAATGCAGTTAAATTTGTTCTTTTTACTTATAATTTCTACATCTCATTTCGGAAACAACACATGGCACACAATGTCAATTTTCAATACTGTTTTTTTTTTTTAGAATGCCACTAAGCTATCAGTATGTGGCCAGTCAGGAAACAGAATTGCGATCAGATGACTTGTGTTTCCATTGAGGAGGGTCTTTGAGGTCAATGGGTAAAAAGCGAAACTATATGTAGACTGTGTGGGTAAAATACAAGAAATTGTATGATACATGGCTTTGACTTAAGGAGATAGACCTAGGGTAAGGGATACAACTCTTAAAAATCATTGGAATGTTTGTATTCAGCATTTTACATCAATCTTATGTAAGCTTCTAATTAACTTGGATTCATTTTATTCTGCTTCCAATGAAAGCTTGAGAGGCTTTGGTGAAATTGAATATAATACAAACATATCACTGATTCCATGAGTTATGTCCCTTACCCTAGGTCCACCTCCTTAAATGCAGGGGTATAATATATTGGGTAAGGGTATCTGTATGTTGATATTCCTAATATCTTTGTTAACTAATTATTATTTATGAATTGTTCATCAAAATCATTTTGCAGTTCAACACAATATTTTGGACCATGGTGGGTATTCACTTCACCATTCTGGAGTTACAGCCCTATTCACCTTTAAAGCGATCATTTTCTTTGATGATTGCTCAGACTCTGATGAATTTAGTTCTATTATAATCATTCTTAAGATTTATTTTAAAGATTATTATGTTAATATTATAATAAGATACAAGTGCCAATGTATTTATTGTCATGTTATATACATGATATGTCCAACATCATCATTTACATTGATTCAAGGAAAGGCATGCCAGGCACAAGCCCCTAAAGTTGGGAAAAATCCTTTGTTTGCATGAAACCATGGCTTTTCACACCTTAACAGATGTTCTTGCCTGGCTTCACCCAGCCACCAACCCTTCCCTGAAATTTCTGCTCTGCCTTGGCACTAAACTCAATCTGAATCTCTGAGAGATGTGTACAACAACAACTGGTTATGTACTTAGATGTTTTGTTTATTTTTTAATTTACTAGACATTAAATTTGAACTGATTTTCTTGTTATTGCAATAAAATATGTTCTAGTATAAGTGTTTTAGTGTAATTGTGTTCGTGTGCACTGAAGAACAGTATTGTTCCTGTAGCGCGTATCAAGAAGGGGATGCAGGGGGTTGACACCCCCTTTTTATTGGAGACTGTTATTTTCATGTGCAAAATTGACAAAAAATGGCAAACAATGTCCTAGCACCCCCCTCTTTTTCTGAGGAACCTCAGCTGCCACCCTTTCATAGTGTCTGTATCTGGCCCTGCATTCTTCCTATAAACATTATGGAAAGTAAGGGAAGGGTAAAACAGGGACCAGTTAAAACTTAAAAAAGTCAAACAAGAACCGGGTCACCAATGCCTATGGTAACGGTTCATTTTGGCTTGGGACTTTGTGTTAACTTTGGAAAACTCATCATAATGGTACATGTATTACCCTGTAATCGGTGTCGTCATTGTTGGCGTACGTTCGTTAACTTTACTTTATTAACGATAACTTGAGGGAGTCTTATCTGATGTTTTTTTTTAAATTTTAATATATTGTCATGGGGACTTGGGTGAGGGCCTTATAGATTTTTGAGGTTTTTGCCCGACCCTTTTTAAAAATAAGGGGCTTAAAGGGGGAAAATGGGTTTTGTCATTAGAATTGATAGGAAAAGTTCATTGTTGATCCGCTTTTTATCATTGTCAATCTGTTCCTTTTGAAATCTGTGAAATTCTGTTTTAAATAGTTTTTTACAAAGTAGACTTATTTTAAATTGTGTTGGTGTTGAATGTGTACAAAATTGGGCTACACCGGTTTCCAAAAACTCTCATACAAATTCTCGGTAACTTTGGTAAGACATAATGGTAGATACGATGCTCACAAGGGCAAAAATGGAGGTGATTTTCGACAGTTGGTCGTCCTTTATGACCAGCTTTTGGCAGATACAGTGCTCACAAGGGGCAAAGTTGGGCGTGACACACCTGTAAATGATGATTTTTTTTATCTTTTTTTCGTATTTTTTTACGAGTTTTTGGTAAAGTTGGAGCTCAAAAGCGATAAAGTGGGCATGTCACACCTACATCTGACGATACTTTATTACTGTTTTATTGATTTTTGAACAGTTCTAGGCAGAAGTTATACTCATAAGAGGAAAAGTAGGCGCGGGCACACATAAAAATAATGATTTTTTAATTTTTCGTCATCTTTAAATACAAATTTTTTTTGGCAGATATGATGCTCACTATGGAAAACGATGGGCGTATCATACCCATCTAAAATGGTGATTTATGACAACTTTTGTTATTTCTAACAATTTTTTTCCAATTTTCGGCAGGTATAGTGCTCACATGGGGCATAACTATGCATGTCATATTTCGTCATTTTTCTCTTATTCTTTGTCGTAGAGCTTTTCAGGGGGCAAAAACTGGTCGTAATCCCATTAGCGGCGTTTTTTGCCCATTTTTGTTGTTGGTTTTTTTTGTGGTTTTCTTTTAGATATTTTCTTCAAATGATTGTCTTTGTCATTTATTAGGGGTTGCATGACATTGCCGAAACCCAAGTATCGAGAAACAGGTAAATTCCAGATATATCCAGTCACAACATGGGTGGAAGTACATAATATATTTTCGAAACTTCACGACAATTTTATAGATCAAAATAATATAAGATTCACTTAGTTTTCGACAATTTGATTCTTTTTTGTTGATCCGGAAGGAAGCAATAAAACAAATAGCCGACAAATCTTGAATACTTCGATTTCTTCTGATTATTAATTTGTATCTTTATACCCATTTTCTTTTCTGAAAAAGAAATAAAATTTGAGTCATCGCAAGAAAAATAATGAAAATTCACGAAATTTTCATTGGACATCTAATTTCATCTATTTTGAGTTGAGGCAACCCTTTTGATTTCATCTAATCAACCCTTAAAATTTCATCTATTGTGAGTTGAGACAACCCTTTTAATTTCATTTATTACAAGATGATACATGTACAACGCATTTAATTTCACAATCACCCGTTGTTAGATGAAACAACTGTCAAAATGTTATGACGAAGTTTCAGTTTGTTTTATGAATATATTTACATTGTTTTTTAGGCAGAGACCCTTCGGACCAGGATTTTTTTTTTTGTTATCACAAAAATATTATTAAATCAATTTGTTTCCATATTCAAATATTTAATAATATTTTTTGTGATAAAAAAAATCCTAGTCCCAAGGGCCCGTGTTTCCTTGGTGCATAGTCTTGAAAAATTAGTACTAGTATGATAGACGAATATCGATGGCAATGGATTTGTCATGTTCTGCGGGTGCATTCTGATACAATCCTACGCATTGTACTTCGGCTAGACAAAAGAGGGGGGAAGAAAGGGGACTAAAAACCTTGAGGTGTACCATCGAAAAAGGGAAAAGAAACTAGATTTGAAAGGTAGACGGAGGCTAGAAAAACAGCCCAGCCAGCATCGAAATAAATAGAGAGAATTTGCTCAATGGCCATATTCGGTACTTGGAGCAGGGGCGGATTCAGGCGGGGGGTAAGGGTGCGTGGCGGGTGAGCGCCTCCCCCTAAAATTTTCAAAGCATGGGTTGTCAGGGGTAGATTTAAGCGGTTTTAGGTTGAAACTTTAATTTCGCGCTAATTTCACCACAAAAGATATCTACATTTCACCCTCTCCAGAGGGATATTTCAAGAATTTAACCTTAAAAAAAATTTAACTGTGCGTCCCCAATCTAAAATCATGGATCCGCCCATGTGGAGTAGGGAAACTCAGCCATATCTCGTTAAGTTTATGCATCATCCAGTCACAGGATACAAAGTGCATATCGTCCAACAACTTAAAACAGTATATTAATAATACATGTATATGCCTGGCTAAATATAGATCACACTACCGGCACTTTTTTTCTGCCAATAACATTTTACTATTATACATGTATTCCTTTTGATAGATGATAGAAACAGCAGCCTATGGGATGCATACCGTATTCCTTTATAAACTTGTTCTTCTGAGAAATTTCTTTCTCCAACTTTGCTATCTCCTTTATGTCTTTTTTCTGTTCCATCTGATCCTGGCAAACAACACACAAGTCATGTAAATTATTTTTGTCAATTCATAAAAAATTCTATATGTTTTTAATTATAACGCATACTACTTTAGGATCGAACCAGCAGTAAGAAAGACAGTAATTACTTCACATTATTATGTTTTTAATTAGTAGTTGAAAAGGACGACCCAATCGGAACTCTTCAACCTTTCTAGTTACACAAAAAGAAAAAGTTTTTTTTTTTAGTGCAGCAGAAATGGCTGAGTAGTTCCGATTGAGGGACGACCATATAGAAGCCATACCTAACTATAGTGATTCCAGCAATTTATAACACGGATACTCACCTTCATAGCTCTTGCAATCCATGTAGGCTGTTGATCGCCTATGGGGTGTATTAAGCTGTCTATGCCTGCATAAATTACAAAAAGGCAAATTTTTACGTTGGGATAAAATGTTCGTGTGTGTAGTTTCATGATTTTCTCAATAATTAAAGATGACACAATAATTCAATTATCTTGCTTTAACCATGATATATTTATTGTATGGCAGATTTCATGACATATCATTTTTTTATAATGTGATAGAATAACACTTAAGCATTATTTTGATACACATAGATTTATGCAATGTATGTAAACATACAATAATACATGTCCAGTAATATTTTCAAGAACGGCAAAAATTGAAATTTTTCCACGTACGTCGAAATGAGGGCGAGTGTCGGACGGATTGATAACTTATTTGGTTGTTTTTATTGATCCTTACTCTGTAAAACGTGGTCACCGTTTGACCAATGTAAGTTACAGTGTCTAGCCAAAGAACATCACTTTACTAGAAATGTCAAGCCCTCCTTAAATCGAAAGTGAAATCACATTATCACGTTACGTCGCAATTTACAATAGGTAGCTACGGTGATGTCTGAAAGCCAAGAGACTGGATGCACACACGATGAATTGTTGTTTAAGGAAGTAGACCTAGGGCAAGGGACATAACTCTTGAAATAAGTGATATGCTTGTGGTCTCACTAACCACTTCCGGGTCAAATGGCCACCACCCCCCCGCCCCCTATGTAGTACCAAAAACACACTGAACCTAGACATATGCATTGTAAGTGCATTATTTGTGTGTATAATGATTAAAAGTAGTCAAAATGAAGCTAAGAATGTGTACTTTAAAATCATATATGTAATTAACTACAAAAGTGTATGAATATTGTTTACATGTGTGAGTACTTTGCCTCCATGCTGTCAGTTAGCAGAACAGGTAAAAATGTGGATTTTCAGTATTATTTATTCAAGTAAATTTTGTGAAGAATTTCTACTATCATCGTACCATTAGCATAATGATTTTGGAAGCCTTATTTTCCAAGCTTCGCAACGGTATGCAACTTTAAGATGTCATTTGTCCTGGGAATTCACAGTGAGACTTTGAAAATTACTTTTTTAACATGTAAAGTAATGGAAACGTTAGAAGTGGATAGTGAGACCTGTATCACATTCACTTTCACCAAAACCTATCAAGCGTTCATTTGATACAGAATGAAATCAAGTCAAGTTACTTTGATGCTTACATGAGATTGATGTTTTAAAAATACATTACACAAACGTTCCAACGATTTGTAAGAGTTGTGTCCCTTACCCTTGGTCTACCTCTTCAATTATATGATTGTTATTTTTGTATTTAGAAACCACGCGGACGTTGCCAATACTTGTAGACCAAACATTCTCAAGGATATTCGCCAGCGAAGTTATTACATGTACATGTAATTATACTCGTCTAATCCAGGTATATCATAGACGTTTAACCGATATTTGCAGTATCACAAAATTCAAAACCCACAAAACTTTGAGGCCTAATTTCTTGTATTGTACATGATAAAACTTCTGTGTACTGGGTTTGACATTCTATTTCTGTATTTTTGGTTTTGAGTACAGTAACTCCTTTAAGGATCTAGATCTATTAGATATATATTATTATGATATTGCAGATGAGAGGTTACATTTGTACTTCTCGCAACACGAATAAAGCATACCGAAATTTGCACTATTTATATGTACATGTATATATCAAACCTCTGTAAATCCAGCGCAAACCATCAGCTCTGATATTTTTTCGATTGAAAATCCATCCTTCGAAAATATCTCTACCTTTTCCAATTTCATTTAAACTTTCTTCTCCCGAATAGCAGGCGTCTGCGCTGTTGATTTCTTTCGGAATTAAATTGGTAGATTGGTTGCACTCCTTGGTGAAAGTACCCATCATATTATACTCACTAACACTGTTATATTGGTAACTTTGAAAATCAGCATTGCCTCTGCCTTTTGTTTCTCCTACTAAATTATTGTTGAAGGTATGTTTTTCGAGACCTGCGTCTACTATTTCTTCTCCATGTTGATGACTCTTTATGCTTTTACTTCTGGTTTCATCAAAGTATTCAACCAAAGCCGTGGTAATTACATCAGCGACAAAAGCTTCTACTTGGCGCTTCTCCTCTTCTTCTTCCTTAGCAGATTTTATGTTGACTGAAATGAACAAAAAAATTCTAGATTTTGTATAAATTGCGAAAGTACAGAAGTAAAATTTTAAAATAAAAATGTTCTTCACCTGCAAAATCTAGATTACTAGTATGTTCTTGTTTGTGGCGATTACTAGTATCAAAACTTGACGTCCATGAAGCAGCGATCCAGAGGGTCCGGGGGATGGACCCCTTTGATGATTTCGTACATAATGTTGGCAAATATTTAAATATGATAGCTTATAACTCCCTTTTTCAAACTCCCTGTACCTATCAATGGAAACACTCTACCTGGTGGTTCAATTATAGAAAATTTGGAATTTATAAAACCTTTTAAAAAATGTAGATTTTTGGCAGTGATCTACTAAAGGTACACAACACCTAAGGGAAATAAAAATCAGCAAAACGTTTTATTAGTGACATTCTGATATCAAACCCAAAGTAATCTTGGTGATCAAAAGGTTTGTTGATGAAACCATTATACGATCATTGAAAATATTCCCATGAAACATGGGGTTAAAATTTCTTTAAATTGTATATTTTTTTCTTTTATCAAAGTCAAACGCTGAATACAATTTCATAAATTGTAAACAAACAAATCCAACTTTATAGATGTTAGGTACTCCCTGAAATGTACATTTCATTCACTTCTATACTGAACTAGTTTGTAACTAAAGCAACAACAAGATATGTTCGCTATCTTATCAAACGTAAACTTTGCCTGTTCGACATGAACTTTTTGGCTGCCTAATCCCGTACTAAAGCGAGCATTAAAGTAAAAACACTGGAATTCGATACTAGATTGTGTTTGTAATAACATTTCATAATTGAAACTTCTTAATTTTTCCTATAAAACTTACACCATGAAAACTGTGTTGGATAGTGAAAATCTTCCTTACAACATGATGGGACATTTTTATTTGTATGGCGGCTTTCCTCTTGTTCCCATATTCCATCATCTTTAAAAGAAATAAAATGAAACATATAGTGAATTAAATTAGAATAATTACCGAGTCTCTCTCTCTCTCTCTCTCTCTTTCACATACACACACACACACACACACGCACACATACACACACGACAGTAACATAAAATGAAACTTTAACTACTTAAACTCTACTATGGTTCACTGTTAGGGATGCGTAATTATAGTTAGCAGTTATATACATATCCTGTCACGTGAAAACACTTTTCTTGTACATTTAAGATTGTTACCTTCGAGGATTGGACTGTAAGCATCACGCCTCATGTCATCAAGTTTCTCCCAAAATTGTATTTCTCTGTCCGAAACTGCTATTTTCGAATCATGGAAAGCAAACTTATCGCCCACGACATAATACGGGAGGTTCTCTGTTTCGTTCATCTTTCGAAGTACGTCTTCAGACAGCGGTACGACGTCCTCTGGACTATAACGTTGTCATGACATGACTGTGACGTTGTCTACTTTACCATTTACACACACCACATCTGAAAATGCTGCTGGGAGCTTGTGGAAAAAGAATTGTGATATGAACTCGTGTCTCTTCGTAGTCCAAATAATGATGCCGTCTTGGGAATCGTATTTTCATTTTGCTCGGACGCCTCCTTGTATGTGTCAGAAAAAAAATGTCCCAGCGATCGTCATGATTATCTGAACTAACCTCTAGGTAGCGTTTTAGGTTTCACCTGTCTCATTTTTAGGTATTCTTTTTTTAAAAGTATAAATTGATTCAATAAAACTTTCACTTATGTAGATTTTCAAAGACGTCATGCGGAAAAATGATTTCCCGCAAAAAAAGTAAGTACGTGAGTCCACGAAGATCGGACAGAAAAGTATTTTTGAACTATAAATAGCCATTTTCTCTACTTTCACTTTCGTTTTGCACTCATTAAACCAACCTTTTCAGTGGAACATTTTATGTTATAATGTTAGATTTTTTCTTAACAAAATGTTTGTCATCTTATCGTTTTATGTTTGCTCTATTTTATAAGTCATAGTTCATATATTTTGACAAAACATTAGTTTGTAAGGAGGCAAAAAGAAAACGCACTATATTTTTATACCCTCCATATTTTGACCCGCTCAAGGAAATGTAATGCGGTACTGGTACCTATTACTAATAAACATTTTAATATAATCATAGAAATTGTTGTTTTTTCTACTACAATATTCAGAAATCCAGAATATCACTGCCCTGCTAGAAACATGTGTTTTAATTTCTATTCAATTTTTTTATATGTGTATCCTATTCCTGATACAAGACTAATATCTCAATGTTTGCCAGAAAAAAAATTACCTTTTGTTGTTGTACGGGGCGCCGAATGGAACTATTGTGGTTTTGTACTCAAAATTCAATTTTTACAGACAAAAGTGAATTTTGTTCAACGAAAATGAGTTCAGATTAATTACCAAAATTTATGACATACTACAAATTTTCAATTTTGTGTCACAAAAGTCAATTCTGTGTCTCAGAAGTCAATTCTGTATCACAAAATTCAATTCTTAATCACGATGATACACAATTCAATTTTGTGAGACACAATTGAATTTTTCACATAAGTCTATTTTGTGTCACAATTTCAATTTTATGAGACAAAATTGAATTTCGAGTCACAAAAGTATAAATTTTGTATGCAAGTTAGTTTAGAGAATCCTTTGGATATGCAAATAAATTCTCTCATCATGATTTTGTAGGAAGGTTTCTCATTGAATATAGTAATCGCGGGTCTCACAGACGCTGGTTTCCGATTACTTCGAGCATGTCACATGGGTGATGAGCTATTCTATACTTTTATAAGTAATAAATAATAAAGTATCACTTTTGCAGAATAGCGCATCAACCATATGATATTCCGTTGCTCGAAGTAATCGGAAACCTGCGAGACCCGCGGTTACACTATCCAATGAGAGGCCTTCTTATATTTGGAAGTTAAAAGTTTCCCTTAACCGTCAATATTTCAAGCCCGCTATATACAGGGGTTTTAGTACATGCTTAGGGCAACTATTGACAGTACACTGTTATCCAATAAAAAGGGCCTGAAACTGCTGACCGGGACCCAAACTTCAGTAAAAATCGCTATTTAACATTCGAGTTCGTATTTTTGAAAGGTGAAAAGGTCCATGTTAATTCGTGGTTTTAGTGTCATGTGAGTTGCTGTTTCCATTCAATTATTTTTTATATTGTAAAGACGTAAGATTAGAAATATTGAAATGGTACTCTGAAGACTTGGCTGAAATATGGCAGTTCTACATTTTATCATAAGCTGATATAAATATATTTTTTTTTATAAATATACATTGAAACGCCTTTCTGTACTATATACTAGCTGTGATACTGTAATGTAACGCCGGTGATTGTATTAGGTTTCTTCGTTTGGCGCTGTCCATGCAGAATCAAGGTTATTTAAGGTAATTGACCTCGGGTACACCTGAAATCTTCCTATAATTTACGTTCCTTCCATAATGTTAGTGAAAATGGGCTATTCCTCCTTGTAGGATAAATCTAGCTATTATAAACATTCTATGACAATATTTCAGTTAATGTTTATAAACTGATTCTTGTGATTATCATTACTGGTGGCATCAGTAGAGTATAGAAAATCTTTAAACTTACTCTATGGAATGAAATTCCATCTATCAAACAGACACTGCCCTATTTCCAATTCCCTGTTATCAATTTCTTCACTCCATATGTAAGTTCCCCATTTTCTCATATGTATAAATAAAGGATAGTTCATTTTACGAATGGTATTTACACAAATGAACATGAATATTTCAACACAATGGCCGACAACCTGAAGGTATTGAAGAAGAAGCGTAGTACTGCAAAGGGTCGCTTCCACAGATTCAAAGAACAGACAGGGGATGAAAGTGTAGAGATATTGGAAGTGATTATGAACAATTTAGAGACAGCATATAAAATATTAGTAAATAAACATTCCATCTTCATTGAACAATTAGACTCAGATAACGAAGACCACATTGAAGCAATAAACATCGAAGACCAAAATATGGACAAAAATATAAAGAACTTTGTGGCAATAAAATAAAGTCCAACTGTTAAACAAGAAATCACAAGACAAAAAAGCTAGATCAAAATGTACAACCAAAACATGAAAACAGAATACAGGTTAAGAAACTAGATGCTCCATCATTTAGTGGTAGCATCAGGGAATATCAAAATTTTAGGAATGATTACAAAAAAACTTATGATGTCTGATTCTTTTGCATTAAAACATGCATTAAACACCGATGACGATGACTTTGAAGAAATGCTAAAAAGATTGGACATTAAGTATGGTGGTTAGTAATTCACAGCTGAAGCTGTATTAGGTGAATTAAGAACACTGAAAAAGAAACCGGATGGTAGATGGTGGTAACAAGAAATTCATAGAAACTATCTACATCATGCATTGAACAGTATTGGTTAGATCTCAAACGAGTTGAAATAGGAAGGGAAATGGGCACTACAACTATGTTGAATGTTAATGCCTTCCATTCAGAAACGTGAATGGGCATTACGTGAACAGAAGGATCATTCGGTGAAATTCGTAGAATTGCAATCTCTTCTTCATTGGTCTTCAGGAAATTAGTGCTATGGAATATATTAAAAGTAATATCAGGGATGGTAATGGTAAGGTTAAAAGTTAAAAACCAAAATCCAACTCATCAGAAAAAATGAATGCTGATATTGTTGTTTACAACCAGAACACTTGTCGCAAGATTGTCTCAGTAAGATTCAATGCGAACTTAATTTTGACTTAAAGCAATGTGGAAGGTTTCATCATCCGATAATACATGACATCAATATGACTAGGATGACATGACATCAATATGGCTGGGATGGCATGACATCAATATGGCTAGGATGGCATGACATCAATATGGCTGGGATGGCATGACATCAATATGGCTGGGTGGCATGACATCAATATGGCTAGGATGGCATGACATCAATATGGCTAGGAAAGCATGACATCAATATGGCTAGAATGGCATTACATCAATATGTCTAGGATGACGGACATCAACAAGACAAGTGTGGCAGATTAAAGTATAGGGAATGGATAAAATTACTGCTGATGCACCTAAGGATAATCGAAAAGAGAAATATTCAATTAAAGTAGATAACTGTAGTACACGACAAGTGTTGTTCGAATTTAATATAAATTAATTTAATGAAATGTAAAAAATTGTATAATTTGTTTAAGAAAAAGAAGAATTTGATAAAATATAGATATAGATATAGAATCAGTATATTACGACCCCAATCATATGTTACTCATTTCAAACTCAAGCCGACAATTTGCACCACACGAACAGTTTTCAAATTTACAGAGAATCAATAGAAAAGCAGCTACTTATATTTTGTATGCAGTAGTTCCTATTGATTCCAAAGCATACAAACTCAGTATGCATTGTCGTTAAGGGATTAACATTTTTTTCGGGGCGGGGTGGGGGGGTGGGGGTGGGGGAGTTTCGGTAGCCTTTTCTGTCGTCAATAAATTTACGCTGATTCTTGATATAATTACTTTTACCTATTTAATTTTCGTTGTTGTCATTTTCAGCAACTGTCTCAACTTTACAAGTAAAATTATATTTATTAATGTTTTTAGTATGTTTGCCTCAATTTCTATAAACTAACTGTGCTTCGATTTTAAAGCGAGAAGAAAATTAGTTTTATTTGGTCAATTTTTTTTCCTTCAAATCTTATTTATTTGATTTACATTTCATATTCTTATGTTCGGGAAGAAATAAAGCTGTGAGCGTAAATATATTCTGACTGGATATTAACGGATTTTCTTGCATCTACATCTAATATATTTATATATGGTACCTTTAAATGATCCGCTTTCCCAATGTCCCATTCTATTGTACATTGCCGTTGCCTCATTCGCCATCAACAATTCCACATGTCTCATAAACAATAAACACGAATTGACGTTATAGAGATATAATTTATCATTTTTATTTAATAATAATAATCTCTTTATTCAGAAACAATACAGCTTACAGAAAATACATTGATCAGTATAATATATAGTAGGTGAAAATACATAAGAGTAATATGTATATACATACAGAACGGCAGAGAATAAATGTTTATAGGTTTCTAATTTTTTCTGCTAAACATAAGAATTTACCTAAATTATTGAGTTCTTTTACATTTTGAACTGACAACAGTTGGACAAGCTTATAACTAGACGGTCTTCTCCAATAATAGGTTTTAATATACTTGGTTCTAATATCAGCATATTTTTTACATACCAATATAAAATGATACTCATCTTCTACACTTAGGTCATTACACATTCTACATAAACGCTGATTTCTATCAATATTAAAATATCTTCCAACTTCAATGTTTAAACTATGTGATGAAATTCTATATCTGCATATAAATGGCTGATATAAATAATTTATAGTGCGATCTAAATAAAATTGTAAAGAAAAAGAACTGTGTATAAATCTATAGAGGAAACACTTTGACGAATTCTCAAAAAAGGCGTACATTTCTGTAACAAAGGTGTCAGTTATTGTTGTTTTTAAATTATAAATAAAATAAAAACATCCTCATCAAACACAGACTGGTTTATCCAAACCTCTTGGAAACCATATTTAAACAGTATATCTTTTACATTTTATAACCAATTATATTTACACTTGTCATTACTACCTGATAGTTTATCCAACATATCTTCATATAGCCCTTTCAAAATACAATTTTCAGTTTCCAACAACTTACACCAATACTTGATAATTCTACAATATCTCTGTATAAACATAGGGCTTCGCCCCAATTCACTATACACCATAAAATTGCTCGTCGATGTCTTTACTTTCAAAATACGTTTTAGAAATTGTACGTGGATAAGTTCTATATCTTCAGCTTTGTGAAAGCCCCACACTTCACTACCATAATTTAAAATGCTTGAAATATAAGTATAAAATAATGAGAGTAAAGTTTCCTGATTAAAACATTCATCCACAATTTTACTAAACAAGCTAAACATTGCCTTTCTCCCTTGCTTTGCTAACATCTTTTGTGTAAAACTACAGTTGCCATTAAATCCGAATAAAACACCAAGGTATACACATTCATTGCAGACCTCTAATTGTACATTATTCAAAAACCATTTTTCATCACTATTAATACGACCACTTTTCCTAAAAACTACAATTTTAGTTTTATTTAGGTTAATATTCAACCCATATTCATTTGAATATTTATCAACACAGTTAATCATATATTGTAAATCTTTTATATCATCATTGAACAATACAGTATCATCAGCATACATTAACAGAAATAAATTTAACATTTTAAGCTCATTTGGTTGGCATCCTTGTCTAATAAGGTCTACTTCAATGTCATTTATATATAAAGAATATAACACAGGAGATAGTGATTCCCCTTGCATCAGACCGACATTACAACTGAAAAAGTTAGAGAAAAGACCATCTAGTCTAACACAGCTTTTTATATTAGAATACATAGATTTAATAACACTAAACAATTTAACAGTCACGCCACATTTTGCTAATCTTAACCATAATCTAGAATGTAAAACACCATCGAAAGCTTTTTTATAGTCAATGAAACAACAATATAGCCTTTTGTTTTTACTAAACGAATTATTTATCAGTGAATGGAGAGCGAAGATGGCATCAACTGTGCCAAAACCCGGTCTGAAGCCAAATTGTGCATCGGTCAGAACAGAATGTTTATCACTCCATCTTGTGAGTCTGTTGTTTATAATGGCTGTAAACAATTTTCCGAGATGAGCAACAAGAGAAATACCTCGGTAATTTCCTGAATCATTACTGTTTCCTTTTTTATAAATCGGAATAATTATACTCTGAGTCCATATTTCTGGAAAACTTCCACTATTTAATATGTTATTAAAAAGCTTAATCAACACTGGATTAATAAACGGTTTATTAAATATCACATATTCATTTAATATATTGTCAAAACCACTCGATTTATTACGTCTAAGTTTATTCATACACGACACTAACTCGCCTTCAGTAAAGTCTACGTCCAATTCCTCAAAGACAGATTCATTCACTCGTGGGTTATCTTGCGCTTCTCCGTGTAGAGTTTCATCATATGAAAGCTTACTAAAATAGTTCTCAAAATCCTTCAGTGAAATATTACTGTTCACCTGCTTCTTCTTCACTTTAAATTTCTTATAAAACCGCTTTGGGTTGGTTTTTCAACTTTCAATCATGTTTCCTGATTTATTTTTATATTGCCGTTTAAGTCTATTTTCTAAAGTCTTGTACTTTTGTTTGGCTAAATTCAATTGTAGCCTATTTTCGTTAGAATGAAGTTTATTAAAAGTTTCCAAAGCACTCTGATAGTCAACATGTAATCTCTTCAACTCAGCTGTGAACCAGGGTTTTTCAGTCTTACTTATAGTTGTACGTGTAGTGTTATGTTGCTCACAATAGTCACACGTTTGCTTGCGTTTTATCTCGGTCTTTGTAAAACCTTCAAAAATGTCTATCAATAGAATGTCAAGTAATTCTACACTTCTGTTCACATCTGTACTTTCGTCTATTAACGATGCAATCTCATGAAATTTACCTGCGTTTTCAATCAAACGCTCTCTGACCCCATCTTCGCTCTCATCATTCCATTTAAAAACGTTATAATTCATATTTTGACAATTACATTTTTCTTGACATAAGGTATTATGTTTAAGAAAATATCTGCAAAAATAGGAGCATGGCTAGAATAAGTATTAAAATTACCAACATGAAAATTTTTAACAACATTCATATCATTTTTTGGAACTAATAAATAGTCAATTACACTCGACCCATTTTTGTTATTAAATGTTATCTTTTCACTTTCTATACCAAATCGTCCATTGCAGATACGCAGACCTGTAGAATAACATAACTGTAGTAATTTTCTGCCAAAAGCATTGACTGTCTTATCGTCTTCAGATTTTCTTTTAACCTTATAATATTCATCGTCATTTTGGTAGTCAATAAAATCTAAAGTGTCACGTAACTGAGATTGAATTGCTTCCCCTTGTATGTAATCTGGTTCTAAGCCCACACGTCCGTTAATATCACCAATAATTGCTACAATACCTTTATTGGAAAAATGCTCAGTATCTGTTTCAAGTGTCTCAAATACATCAATGTCATACTTCCTGTGAATAATGTTTTTATCAGGTGGCATATAAATAGAACATAAAAACATATCTTTATTATTAAGCATTATACTCTTATCAATTCTGAATCAAATTATACTATCAACACTAATTTTGATTAATTTTAAATATGGTTTCAACCACTTTTTATACCATACAATAACACCACATCCATTGCACTTTTTCCTATGAACAAATTCCATTTCGTATCCTTTCATGTCAAAATCTTCTGCGCATTTAACCCAACACTCTTGGAAGCATACAATATCATACGAATTCACAATACTTTGAAACTTTTTATCTTGAATTTTTCGAAAAAGCCCTTTTATATATTCCAAGAACATATTTTCAACACATCATGACTGAGACTAACATGATCCTCCGCCGAATTCTATTCCTGCCATAGCTCTCCGTCGATATACAGCTTGTCACCTCTCATTTAAGGCTAGAAACCACTAATTCCACTTCCCATAGGCTTCTATGCTAATTTCACAATATTCAATGGCTTCTCTGGACTTTACCTTAACTTTAACCTGCAGAGGACTATATATCAGCATGATTCTACATATAACAGCTCACAATCCTCAGAATGGCATGTGGGGTTAGCAGATGTGCAGTGCAGTACTGGTCACCGGAAGTGAAGGGTCTATAAATAGCATGGAAAATCCCAGTGTTTTCACAAGATAGGGGTATATTTAGAAATCATTATGGAGATCAGGCTTCATATCACAAGAAGCAAAATGCACGTATAAAATGTACATAAATGTTTTTCCTTTCAGAAATTGTTTAAATTTTTAAAATAAGATGAGAACTTTTTTTCACAGCACTATGAGGAACAGGGGTAATTTCTGCGTAGGACTATTTTTGCGTACGTTCCAAATGCTCATTGGTTGAATTGGTGGTCTGTAACATAAAGGCTCTTTTCTTGTTATCATGTGCTTTCTTCAGTTCCGGTAGTAACTTTTTTCGCTTCTTTAAAACATTGGGTGGGTATTGTATACTGATTCCGTATCGGGTTACTTTCAATCGGTTTGATATACTCCGTATATAGTTCTTGTCGTCCATATCCCGAAATTTTACGACAACAGGCCTGGGTTTTTGCGCGTCATGGATTCTTTTGCCCAATCTATATATTTTTTCTGTTTTAAACTTCGTTTCGGCATCGGGTATTTTTAGCTCTGTTTTACAAAAATTAATAATAGTTTCTTCACAGTTTTCCACTATAATTGTTTTACGACGATTTTCATTCACGGTCGCGCCTTCTTTTGCGTCGCCTTCTCTTCTACCCTCGGTAATAATTTCAGCACTCTTTTCGGCTATTTCGAAAAAAGTAAGTTATTTTGTAGGTTTCGTGTTTCTATGTCTATTAATCGTTCGCGCATCTTTTTACTATCTGTTTGTGTAATTTCTACACCGCTTTTAATAGTGTCTAGCCTTTTCTTTATCGCTACGTGCTCATCTTTAATGTCAGATAAAAATTCAGCGTTTCGTTCTAAGTGTTCTATTCGTACCCTGCACCGCTCTATATCAGAATCTACTTTATCAAATTTTGAATCAATTGTGTCTAATCGTTTTTCAATGTTATCAAGCGATGAAAGTTTGGTTTCGATACGCTCCATTCTTTGACAGATTTCTTTCAGGTATAAAGCTGGACTAGCCATGGGTGGATACTGTGGCATATTTGGTAAAATGTTTGTCATAGGTGGAAATGGCAAAAAAGGTTGGAACTGATTGTATCCAGGTCCTGGTGAACTAGTCATAGGCCCGGTTGGCTGTGATTGCTTACATTGTTTATATTCGTACAATCGTTCTTGTTTTTGACCTTATTTACATTCTCAATGCGCTGTCTTGTCCGCAACACTCGATTGGTCTGATGATGTAAAGTCATAACTATGATCTCTTCTTTTATCCCTTAGTTTTTTTTTACGTCTAGGCATATTTTAAATAGCACATTCCGTTATTATTCTCTCTAATTGACCTTATTTACTGCGCTCGAATTTTTCACCTCCATTTTCACCCACCGGAAACACTAATTCATCTCATTTAATTAATACCACACTTTACATTTGAGGAATGTTTCTAATTTTAACAGGTTATACGAAAAAATCTGGTTTGTGGTTATAAACGTTTAAACTGACCCAAACAAGGTTACTGAGTATAACTGGGTTTAAAGACATTCCTTTAGATTTTGTGAGTTGGATCGCGATCAATTATATTATGCTCAATGTTATTGTTTTTGAACAAATTAATGTTCTTATTATGCGAGTTACGCATTTTTATGATAAATTCAACTTGGCATTAATCGCAGATATGAATGATTCTAATTTCGAAGTAGAAAATTTAGTTTGTATTTTCGAAACGCTTCCATGTAAGTTCCATAGTTTTATTGTTTTTTTTTCCCTTTTTTATTGTAGTTAATCGTATCAACAAGTGACAATGAAAGAGATGTCAAACAAATAAACTGGGTACGCATTGACTTTCGAAGTATTATTTTATAGTCCACTACAATTATTGTTCAAAATGGTAAATTTGAGTCACTAAAAAAATGATATATACAGGATGTTACGGCGATGACCAAATAGTTAAGTATCAGTCGTAACAATCATGCAAAATCTGAAAAATGTGATACACCACACCCCCAACAAAGACTACATATTTTTATTTTTGCAATTAAGTTGTTTTATGGATCTATATTATGAAATGTGTAATTATTCATTCCATTCTATCTGCTTTTAGGAGATAACCAACATTGAAAATCCAATAGATTCTTTTGTATGGAGTGTCATTTACAGAATTATCTCCCTTAATTTTGAAATCTACAGTGCATTCTATATATTTTTTATCTCCTAAGCAGAGTTTGACACTTCATTTGTTTGATGGTAAACAGGACTACGTATGAGGTAAAACAGGTAGTCCGCAGACGGTAATGACGGTTGTGTTCTTAAATCTTATGAAAAAATAAGGCCAAATTTAGATAGCCCACAGGACTACCATGAACATTTTTCAAGTAGCTCTCCCCAAAATTAGGGTGGCGCAGGACTACTGGAGTACTGTTGATATCGATCCCTGCTAAGAACACGGGTTATATGAAAAACCGAATGTTAATTTCTGTTTACTATGGCAATTCAAACAAAATATCAAATATGAAGGCTTTTCAGCCATGAATCACATTTTGCATGATTCTTAGCTGGAGTTCTACTTAAATTGAAAATTTGATAGTGTTTCAATTGTTATATGACTGTAATATTGAAATACATTTTATAACCCATAATACGACAGGTGTTTGTTTGAATTGAAGATAGATTCAAGAAGTTATTTTTTTTTTAAATTTATAGCATATTTTCTCACAGAATCACTAGGATGTTACCCTTACAAAATTTATCATATTACACTCAATTCAAATTTCAGCACTGTATCAGACATAAAGTGAAGACATATTTTTACACCGTTAATTAATTCTAATAATATGCAACAATTATACATTACGCAAAAACAAATCTGATTAGACTAAATGGACTGTAGCAGGAGAACAAACCAAACAAAAAGTATATAAACCGTTAGATGGTAATGATAAAAAAAGAACCAAATTCACTAACTGCAGCATTTCATGTGAAGCTGTGTCCAATACTGATTATCAAACCCGAAGTGTGTTACTTCCTTTTTATGTTGGACAACAAGGGTTTTAAGTTTCGTTCTAGTTTAAGTTTTCCTTTCGGAATTTCCAGTAGAACATATTGAAATCCGAGGACTGATCTGCATTTTATTGTGTTGTAAATTACGCTAAATATTAACGTCACATTTCGCGGCGCGGTCGCTTTGTTTGTGACGTGATTTATATACGTAACGTACACTGTACACTGGAAAATTAGAATCTTGCAATGGAAAACGCCTCGTTTTTACGCACTGCTATAAAGTGACACAACGCGAAGTCTTGACTACGATACATTTTGGTGCCGTGACCAGGATAAATGAAGGATGGATGTTCAACGACAGAAATCCACGAGAGCAGGGAACAGAGCAGTTGTGAGGAAAATTCTAAAGAAACTGGATGATGCCATTGAAGAACCAACTATTACATTCGGACAATGTCAGAACTTTATTAAACGCTGTGGACAAGAAGATATCTACGTTCAAAGGTCTGGACGAACAAATTCTGCACAACACTGAGATGGAGGGAATCGAAGATCATCGAAGAAATCATCGAGACAGATGAGTATTACATAGAGTTAGATAACAAATTGCACAAATATAAGAAACGTTTGATTCCAAGACAACCCATGTGTGTACTAGTAATCCAGCACTCCGATATAATCCTCCAGAATTCACTTCGTTTTCATTTCAAAATGAAACACCTTCACAATCTTGTTCATTGTCAGAATCATCGTCTTCCGAAACTGTCATTACTTCACCTTAATGGAGATATACTTGATTGGCAATATTTTTGGGAATCATACGAGTCAACCGTCCACTTGAATCACACCCTAACTGACGTCTCATATTTAAAATACTTAGTTCAATTTGATGCCGCTAGTGTCATATCTGGTTTAACCATGACAAATGCTAACTACCACAAGGCAGTAGATTTACTTATAAATCGATATGGTCAGCCACACAAAATCACCAACGCATACATGAGATTCATGCTAGACCTACCCGCACCGCATGATACTCTTGAAAGCTTGAGGTCATTTCACGACAAATCTGAGGCTTACATACGTGGCCTCGAATCCTTGGGTCAAGGTCAAGAGATTTTTGGGTCCTTACTGATACCAGTAATACTTGGAAAATTACCCCCTGAATTTCGAAAATCAATAACTCGAGAAAATGGAAATGATAATTGGCATATACAAGCACTTCGTGAAGCTATAACAAAAGAAATTTCAATCCAAGCAACAGGGTATGTAGATAATACACAAAGAACGGAAGTAATTCCAAGTGCAAAGTGACAGGAGTAAGACGGGAACATGGAAAAAAGACCTACACCCACAGGTCATCAGTAAAACAACCAAAGAATAGCAACTGTGAAGGAAAAGAAACTCTGTTTCAATTGCCTTGGTACGCATAGAGTAGCTGAATGTAACTCAAAATATACATGTAAGTCTTGTCACCACAAACACCACTCATCCTTATGTAAAAAGACTACAAATACTAGTAACCAACATTCACAAGATGGTATACAGTGTAAGAAATCAGAAGACGATACGTCAATGCTTTACACAGCTAGTAATGAAAACAGATCCATTTTTGAAGACGGCTAGAAGCCCGTAGTTTATAGTAATACATGCATTGACGCAACTATTCTCTCCGATGAAGGAGCCCAACGACCCTTTATAACCGAGGACTTTTCAAGGTGAAAAGAGAAGGTTATGAGAGTCTAAGCATATCTACATTCGGAAACGCTAACAAGAAGGTGAGAAAAAATAGGATACCTACTTTCTGGACCCCTTCCATCAAAGAACAACGACATGTCTACCTCAATGATGAATATACATGTACTTGTATGTCACAAGCAAGAGGAATGTAATATCGAAAAGTTTTGGAAACTCGAATCGTTAAGAATCGAAGCCAAAGAACCGAATGACCCAAGTCTGGACGAAATTGTTGAAAACTACACGCAAAACTCAATAGAAAAACACAAAAGGAAAGTACGTCGCACAATTGCATTAGAAAGAAGATTCGTCAGAATTACTGACAAATCTAGACACCGCTGAAAGAAGAACTGAAGCAGTAATTTGTCGTTTAGAGAAAGACCCAGAGATATTCCGAAAATACCTGAAAATTATTGCCGAACAAGAGAATCGAGGATTTATAGAAAAAGTGCCCATCGATAACAATGTATTCAACAACAGGATACACTATATTCCATACCACCCGGTAAGTAAGGATTCCGCCACCACTCCAATACGCATTGTGTATAACTGCAGTTGTCGAGCTAGTAGAAAAAGCCCCTGTTTGAATGATTGCCTTGCTTCATACCCACCTATGATGATAGATTTGACTGAAATTCTTGTACGGTTTAGACGGTTTAGAACGCACAAGTTTGTCCTGACGGCCGATATAGAGAGTGCATTTCTTCAGATAGAACTCTACAGAACGAGACGTAACGAGATTCTTCTGGCTAAAAGATCCCACTGACCCAAAGAGACCACTCATTGTTTACCGTTTTAAAGTCGTATTTTTTGGTGCTACTTGCTCACCGTTTATTTTAAGTTCTACACTTACGCGACATTTCCGAGACAATCCATCAAATACTTCAACAGAACTACAGAAAACTTTGTACGTAGACAACGTGCTGACCAGCTTTGCAGATGAACAATCTGTCTTGCGATTTTACACTGAAAGTTACTGGCAGAAGCAGGGTTTAATCTCCGGTCTTGGAATTCTAACAGCAAAGAACTACAAACCCGAGCCAAATGCGATGATAGTACAGAATTAGACGATAACGTGAAAATATTAGGCATGAAATGGAATACTGAATTAGACACATTAGGGTATTCAAGTGTAAGAATGCTTGAAATGGACAAAGTGGTGACCAAACGAGAGGTTTTGAGCTTATCGTTGAGAATGTTTTATCCGTTAGGGCTAATAACACCCGTGACAGTGAAAGCCAAACTCTTTATGCAGCAATTATGGAAACTAAAGCTAGAGTGGGATGAAGTTCTACCAGAAGATCTAAAACCATTAGACGTTAGAAAACAGTGTTATATCCAAGAACTTACACGTGAAACTGAACAAAAACGTACCAAGACAGAACGAACTTTTACAACACTTCCGAAATATGTGGAAGCACGAGTATTTAACGTCTCTCAGAGAATATCATCGTACAACAGGGAAAAACGATAAATCGGTACGAGTTGGAGATATAGTACTTGTCCATAATGATTCGAATCGTATAAAGTGGAAACTCGCCATTGTCCGAGAACTTATAAGCGGAAGAGATGGATTAGTCGGGTCCGCCGTGATTAAAACAGAAAATGGAATTACAAATCGCCCTATTGTGAAACTTTCTCCGTTAGAAGTGCAAAACGACGAAAATGGACCAAAATAAACCACAACTGGCCGGAGGAAGAAGAATCAATAACATGTAATTGTGAAATAGACTGTTCAAATTTATTCTTGAAAATAGAGACATTTGAGTAGCGTTTAAGTTTAATCATTTTATTACGACATTTTAGTTCACTTTGGTAATTGATAATTTTCGTGAATAGTTTAGGAAAGACCGACATTTTTCAAAATTTGTGTTGTATATCATGTTTGGTTAAAGGTC
This sequence comes from Perna viridis, assembly GCA_037379345.1. NCBI lineage: Eukaryota > Metazoa > Mollusca > Bivalvia > Mytilida > Mytilidae > Perna > Perna viridis. The sequence continues at coordinate 28,433,401 of CM074523.1, forward strand.
ATTTTCGGCGGCCTCAGGATGTTGTAAATTACACTAAATATTAACGTCGCATTTCGCGGCGCGGTCGCTTTGTTTGTGACGTGATTGATATATGTAACGTATACTGGAAAATTAGAATCTTGCAATGGAAAACGCCTCGTTTTTACGCCCTGTTTAAAGTGACATAACACGAAGTCTTGACTACGATACATATTGTTTACTTCCGGGAAATCGAAGCGCTGCATCACAATGCAAAATCTCCTATTCTGTGCTTTTCTTATCCTGGTTCCCGGGACTACGTTCCAGGTATTAGCTACTAGCAATACACTCCCACGAGGTCCCGGTACGGGGTTATTTTCAATGTTCAAAATGGACCGGAATTAAGAGGATGGAAAGCCGCTGCAGGTTAACAAATGTTCTAAATTCTTGAGACGTGTCAAAAATAATTCAATGAAATTGCACACTTTTGCTTTTACGTGTTTATACTCTGAATGGCAAAAGTCAACCACATGAGTGATTCAGGCTCCTGGGAGCTTCTCGTTTCTATATAATGCTTGTTTGTTTGTTTGTTTGTTGGGGTTTAACGTCGGGCAATTTAGCCTCCTGTGGCGGAGCCCTATGGTTCCTACTCCGGGAGAATACCACAGTAGGGTTCTTTAACGTGCGAGGAACGTGGCATCTTTCCCAACACGGTGCACCACTATGGTTTGCGGACAGGTTTGCCGTATTATAGCCTGACAACCCCAGCATGTAACACGCCAGGGGTACCCTATTCCACCACCTGGGGCACACATCCCAGTTGCTCTGTGTGCAGAGCGCCCTAGCCCCCGGCTTGGGTTCTGAGCACTATTTAGTCGCCTTATACGGCAAGCTTAGCGCTGCTGCAGGCCTATTCTTTTAACATCCGGACCTGCACGGGGCCGTTTCTATATGAGATGATTATACAGGGAGAAGGGGATTTCCTAAAATGGACCTTGACTTAAATTATCTATTTTCTATCTGACTGAATCATCTGCTGTATCAAATGATTAATCGCAATCCAAATCAGGAGTAAGGTCATTTCCAATACTTTTCTACGTGTGATTTTATCCATCATAGCTGCGTAATCATTATTAATTCATTTGCCATTGATTGCATCTCTCCGTATGTGGGTTCGATTCCCACCCAGAGCTTTAATATTTCTTGTGTACAAGGTTTAAGTTTGTATGAATTTTATGAATATTTTTTAAGGAGGTAGACCTAGGGTAAGGAACATAACCCATACAAATCTTCAGAACGTTTGTATCAGCATTTTACATTTATGTCATGTAAGCATCAAAGTAACTTAGATTAATTTCATTCTATGTCAAATGAAAGTTTGATAGCCTTTGGTGAAATTGAATATGACACAAACATATCAATGACGTCATGAGTTATGTCCCTTACCCTAGGTCTACCTCCTTAAGTTCTTGTGTTTTTTTTTATTATGTTTTTAATTTCCAGCTACATTTAAAGATAAAAAAATATAGAATTAAAATTGCAATAAAAGATAAGGTATTAACATATTAATGATAACTTTTGTACACAAAACATCTGCTGGTGCCAGTGGAGGAAATTGCTCTGTGGTTCCACCAAGTTGATGCAATTTTTAGTGAACTAGCTTGAGAATTGATATTTTCCAGGCATACATTTTTTTTAATTTCACGTTTCCACAATATGTTATCAAATAAATGACACAAACAGCTGTCAATTTCATATTTTACTCTAAGTTTTGGCGGACACTGCCATTGAAAAGCAATTCATCTAAAGTTACGATGAGATAGTTGACAACTATTGTAACCAGCTATTGTATTCTCATGTTTGCTAGGTGCGATAAAAACTGCATTTTAAGGCATGACAATTTTGTCAGCTGTTAAAGGCAATGCCAGTGATGAGGTTGGTACCATAGTATTCTCTACTAATTAGATTGAACTTTACTAGTGAAAATAGTTTGAGCCTACAATATTAGATTTATTATCAACAAGCCGACTACAGATGATAAGTTCAAACTAAGAATAGTAATCTCTCATAATTATTCTGTTGCAGGCATATTTACTTATATTAGAATAAGGTATAATAGTCATTTATTACACTGGCAAAATCTCATTGTAGGCTTGATTTCCTAGCTTGCTTTTTTTGGTTGTACATGACATATTTTGTTTTTAAAAAATGTTCATCCATTTCATTGTTTCCTTTCTCAAAGTTAATGTTGGTTTTTGATTAACTGTATCAATTTAAGAAAATACCTTACCTGGTTAGCATTAAAATTTCACTTTAAAAGGGCATTAACTCTTTATTTTATGCAAAATTTGGTTGTTTTATAAGGGAAACTTAAAATCGTTATACTATTTGACTTTCATATGACATAAGCAGTGCATTGGAACAAAAAAAGACCGTGGAATAAAATTATCCTGTGTTACACATAACATAGTATCAGGCTCTTAAATGTAAAAGTTACAAATGCAATTTTGTTAGCGCATAAGACAACTCAACCAACTGAGTCTAACCTTGTCTTGTACACAAAAAAATATATGTACTAGACAAGACAGTTGAAACAACAAAGAAGCACAATCGATGCAATTAAACAAACACTGGAAAGTAAAATTACTGGTGACAAGCTAGACATGTATATCCGTACAAACCACCAAAGATTATATAATGACAACAAAGATATACATTGGTTTGCCAGCAACTTAATATTTACCGAATTAATACCTCCATGTTATCAAATCAAAGACAACAGGTAAAAATAACAGTTTGTTTGACGTAGGAGATACAAGGACCTCTGTTTCGAAGATTGGACGAGGACCCATTCGAAGGTAGTACAATACAGTTAGGTCATTTCTGAAAATTTGGTCTCATTTTGTTGAAATGAAGCTGTTTTGAGGCAGTCAACACAGAAATTTCTAGTATTTTGTCATAAAAAAGTGCATATTTTTTAAATCCTTGGTGTGTGGAGGTTCAAGTCATTTATAAGTATTTTAGTGATTATTCTTATAAAATCCAGTAGCCATGGTAACATACTGAAAAAATTTTACCGAGTTTTAGTACAAATCAGGGGTGCCTTTCCAAAACTAACAGCCAAATACTATGGTTTATAAAATATCAGGGACTTAGACACTACCACAGGATGAAAGCATGCATGGAGTACGAGGAAAAAAAGGTAAAAATAATAGGACTCTTTTCGATTCATTCTCTCACAATTTTAGTCCCAAAAGTTTGTGCAAGATAAGGTATTTTGAAAATCAGCCATCTGATGCTGAGGAGAGAACCTAATACGACAGGGGACTGAAACATTCCGGATACCATTTTTCATTTAAATTACACCTGTTTACCATAACATGTATTACATCTGCCTATGTATAAATGCTTATCTACATTTAAACAATATATCCACCAAATTTCAAGTTTTAATTTTAAGTTTTATAAAATTTGACCGGTGTAACTTGATGTGCGAAACAGTGTGCCTTAATGTAACTGTATAGTGCACCCTTAAGGGAAGGGGACTTTTTAAGTTGTGTATGTCTTGTGATTTTTGGAAAGCTCTATTTGTCTATTTGTATGGAATTAAAAAATGCCAGATTTATTACAATTGAACATAGGATATTGATTCTAGAGCAAATCTAATACTTGGTCTTCTCCCCCAGGTTGGGGATAATTCTGCTTGTGTTCTGCTACATGCATTCGTATAATGAAAAAGGCAGTATACATGGCAAATATGAGAAAACACATTAAGACACAGATTTTTTTCACACTGTGGGCACTAAAAAGTATTTATTTGATGTTTTTATTTCATCATTGGTTTTCATACCCCAAAAAATAGCATATGAGGATGAAAGTATAGAACATCATGGTGTTTTCCCAAAACATAAGACTGGGTACTAAAAGGCTTGTTTTGACTTTCTTTTCTGCATTGCAATACTTATTTGCACAGAAAAAGTTTGTTCGGTTATCCATTTTATTTATTATAAGCTAAAGAAGTAACATTTTTACCTGAAAGTGGTTAGAATAGCACATATCACAAGGAGATACAAGAATATCTTCTATGACGTCGCATTTGAAATGATGAAAATTGTTTCATAAAACTGCGAAAAGTGGTGGGTCGCTCACTGTACAAAAAATATTCATGGTATGTAATGGAAAAAAAACCGGAAAAATCCGAAAGTCTGACAAAAATAGCTAAGCATGAGCAGCGAACATTCTTAAGAAAGTAAAAACTCCTTAGATTTCATACGTAGATATGGTAAAAGCATTTATCTTCATTCTGGTTAGTATCTTCTGTTTTCAGTTTCCGTTTCTTTTCGTCCTTAAAATAAATAAGTTTGATGGTTAGAATCTATATACATAAATATAATTAAATAAAACAGTATAATCGGAAATCAAAAAAGGCACATTATAAACAAATTAATAAACAAGAGGCCCCAGGAGCCCGAATCGCTCACCTGGTTAAAGTTGGTCTTTTAAGGGCAATAAATTTAACAAAGAGTTGTCCAATAATTTTTACTCAGGAAGACCTTGGTAGTACTTATCATAAGGATCATTTCAGCAATTGAAAGTTTTTTTCTATCTATTATAGTTTTCAAAATATTTGCTGAAAACTGTCAAAAAACGTCATTCATTGCCAATAACTCTTACAAGGAGCCTCCTGACAATTTTAATACCAGAAGACTTTTGAAGGCCTTATAATAAGGATCATTTCGTCAATAAAAGGAATTTGGGTAAACCTTACGGTTTTGGAGATATTTGCGAAAAAGTACTGTCCAATCCCTATGTTTTATTTTTAGTAATGGCGACCATGTTTTTCGACGGGTCAAAAATGCCCACATCAGTTCTATGCTGGATACCCCATGAAACATTCATACCAAGTTTGGTTCCAATCGGTCGAGTAGTGTAAGAGGAGAAGAGTTTTGAAAAATTGTCAACGATAGACGACGAGAACGACGGACGCCAAGCTGAGCTTAAAAGTAAACTGTAAGCGTTTCCGGTCATACTGCTCTTCAGACAGTTATGTTGTTAAGCGATGTTGACTGGCGACGTTATCTACTGACGTTGCTTAATCATTGTTCCTGTATTTTCCATAAATATTTTTTTTAAAAAGGAAAATTCGAATTTTTTTCACGTCTACATCTGAGAAAGTGTTCACTGCATTCGGTATTTCTTATAGATGCACTTTTTATTTGTAGATTCTGTACTCGGACCCGAGCACATGTCACAACAAATCAATATTATACAAGCGTGTCAAAATGTGACGACTTTATTCGTTACACTGCTCCATCGGCTCAATTATAGAGAGACTACTTAAGCATAGAAGGGACAAATCAATACCATTGTAATTAGGAACTGTCTAAATGGCTAGTTTTATCTCTATATTATAGAACACATTTATGACAAGATTAAAACAACCTTGACATATTTGGAACGGTTCTATGACAGTTCTAGAGCCAGCTCTTTAGACAGTTTTAACAGAGCCGGCTCTTGTAGAGCTGGCGCTAGTAGTACAACAGTTCTCGTAGACCAGTCTCTTTTAGTAAAACAGCTGTCGTGGAATCAGTTCTTCTTGCAAATTCTCGTAGAGCTGGCGCTAGAAGAACTGACCTCGTATTGGATTTTCAGTAGGGTAAGGATATAATTACATTAAAAAGTTAAGGCATAGACCTGTATTTACACACACACAAAAAAAAACAGTGAATATTTACTTTTTTCGACATTTGAGGTGTTCATTCAAGGTGAAAGTGTCGCACAACTCAACATACATATTCATATATATCTTCAATTTTAAAAACTTTGACAGCTCTATTCGCTACACTGCTCTGAGACGTTTGTTTAATATTGATTGTTGTGACACATATCGTTAATTTGATCCTCTATCCTACATAACAACAACTAAATGAACTCTCCCGTACTACAATACATATCTAACAACGGGGCAATATTCCGACAAAATTGAAGCTTTTTGAATATAATAAATTATTAAGTACATAGGCGAATTTATGTGTATAGATTTACGAGAACTGCATCAAGGGACGGATCTAGATCTTCTTACAGTTTAGCACAGCTGGCTCTTCTGACAGTTCTAGCGATAGAACATATCTCATACAGCTGGCTCTTCTGACAGTTCTAGCGATAGAACATATCTCATACAGCTGGCTCTTCTGATAGTTCTAGCAGAGCTGAACGGCTCTGTTAGGACTTTAAGAGAAACTGGACCAAGAACTGTTCTATGATACTTTTAGAACTGTCATAGAGTCAGCTCTTCTGAGTTTTACTGAGATGTTAGGACTTATTTCATCTACATTTTTAATGAAGCTTGGTGGGTTTCCATCAAAATATGTTGGGCCTTACGTTGTTGTTATTGTAAAAAGTAAATAATGAGAATTTGATCATGTACATGTGAAATTACCAATCTGTTTTTTTTACAACGTAATAACCATACGTTTTAATGATTAATAAAACTATGATAAAGCATTCATTAAACTAAAGTAGATAAGTTTCTTAATGCGTACTTCGTGATTATTTCTAAAAGGTTCATATACTCATGTTCTTTACGAAGACTCTTATTGGTACGAACTGAATGTTTAAAGCATTGCAAAGTATTCTTACGTCAGTATTCGTAGATTGTATGATCAAATCTAACATAACATCGTCTTTGTCGGTTTTTAAATCAATAGAACTTGCTTTTCCTCCATCTTTACGAAATCTTGTCATGTAGTAAACTGTAGTCAAAGCACAACCACATCCGGTAACTGCTATGACAGAAGAGGCAACAAGTCCTACTGGAATATATAGTGGTATGTATATGATGGCAGGATGGCCAACATGCGTTGTAGTTGGTAGTGAGATATAAATAGTCAGTCAGCTGACTTAGATAAAGGATTAATTCTTTAGCCGAATCGGTTTGTGGCTTGCTTTTTATCGAGGATTAATTCGATTTGTCTGGTGGCTTGTCCCCGACAAGTCTAGGGTTTGATCCTCGGGTGCGGAACATAATTTTGTGTGTCATATCATGTTCTCCATTCACAATATTGAAATTTCTGAGCCTTGTTTTGAGAGAATTTTAAGTTAGATAAACGGTTATCTATTTTATGTAAGCTATGAATGTTATCCGGTAGTTTCCGTAGCTCTGGTCTGTAGGTCTGAACTGTTTTTATTTGTTCATTTGATGACAATTCGAAAGAACCATGAATTATGATCTTGCACAACGATTTCATTGAACAAAAGAATCGTTCAAATATTTGTAATAAACTAGTATATATAAGATGAATAGGTAGTAGTTGTTTTGAAAGTTTATGCTTGTTGTTTTGTTTGTTTGTTAAATCATTCAAACTCGCCCTCTCATTTCATAGGAAATGAATAAGACCAAAAATAGAAAACTATGTCCATTTTCTTTGTTTGAGAGAATGAAGCAGTGTGACGATTGAATCATGTTTCTTTCTGCGCAGGAGTATAATTTAAGTAAAACTGTTCCCATAGAAATACCATAGCTTTGTAGCAGCGGGATGAGCAGATAATGTCCATTTACCCTGCTATTGTCAATGTAACAATGTAATAGGCAAATTATGCTCTTTTCCTGTTTGTGTAAATGAAGCCATGTTACGAAGATACCATATTTTATGTTTCCTGTTTGCGTGAAAGTAGCTGTATGAAGGGTGTACCAAATTTATATTCACTAATTATGTGAATGTAGCAGTTTGATTGCGCACCAAATTCATATTCCCTGTTTATGTGAATGTAACAATGTAGCAAGCTAACCATGTGTTATTTTCCATTTTGGGTGAATGTAGCAGTCTGACGAGTGTACCATGTTTTATATTCCCTGTTAGTGTGAATGTAGCAAGTGTGACGAGTGTACCATGCTTTATATACTCTGTTAGTGTGAATGTAGCAAGTATGACGAGTGTACCATGTTTTATATACCCTCTTGGTGTGAATGTAGCAAGTGTGACGAGTGTACCATGTTTTATATACCCTGTTAGTGTGAATGTAGCAAGTGTGACGAGTGTACCATGTTTTATATACCCTGTTAGTGTGAATGTAGCAGTCTGACGAGTGTACCATGTTTTATATACCCTGTTAGTGTGAATGTAGCAGTCTGACGAGTGAACCATGTTTTATGTTCCCTGATAGTGTGAAATTTGTAGTGTGATTAGTAGACAATGTTCATATACTATACCTATGCGTATGTAGCATTGTGACGAGCGGACCATGTCAATATTCCCTGTCTATTTGAATTTTGCGGTGTGATTAGTAGACGGTAAACATATACTATGTTTATTTGAATGTAACAGAGTGACAAACGAACCATCGTATACCCAGGTTGTATGACTGCAGCAATGTGTCGACTGAATCAAATTCACATATCCTGTTTGTGTGCTTATCTCAGATGTAGTTTTTTTAATAGCGGTTCTTCATTAAATTTTTCGTTTATAACGCATCATTTCATTTAACACTTATATTATCATATTGATTGCTTGATTGATTGATTGTTGGGGGTTAACGTCCGAGCAGCAATATTCAGCTATATTCAGACAATGAACAAGAAAGGGATGACAAAATGAACATGAAATGATGATGATTGTGAAATGAAAAAAGAGATGGGATAAAAGGGTCGAAAAATTTTGATTGCCACAAGTTAAAAATGAGGCATGGGTAGGGTCGGGCAATTTAGCCTCCTCTGGCGGAGCGCAAAGATTCCTACTCTTATCGAATACCACAGCAGGGTTCTTCAACGTGTGAGGAACGCGACATCTTTTCCAACACGGTCCACCACTATGGTTTGCGGTCAGGGTTTCCGTATTATAGCCTGACAACCCCACAATGTAACACGCCAGAGGTACCCAATTCCACTACCTGGGGCACACATCCCAGTTGCTCTGTAGGTAGAATGCCTAGCATCCGGCATTTAGTCGCAATTTAAAGCTTAACGCTGCTGCTGACCTATTCTTTTGACCTCCGGACTTGCACGAGGCATCATCATATCGAGGTACATTACTAACGATGAACATATATTAAGATAACGATACTGATTTTTTATGTCCCCTCTGAGCCGCTGTAATATAACGGACTTGTGCCGTTATTATGTTAACCATCATTAAAATATGAATTAAACTAGTTCAATGAGACAAGAACAAATAAAAATAAACATATATAAACAATTCCATCTATGAAGAGAACCTGTCGAAATTCTACCATATCTTAATAAAAAAATAACTTAAAGCAAAATTTACATACATATGTGTCGGAAAGAACGGATACAGTGTTGAATTCATGTAATAAGGAATCATTCCATTAGATTATTTACCATTCTATTAGATTATTTATTGATGGTATAAATCAGTACCTGTTGTTGTTTTGCTATCTTGAGGTTCATCTGTTTCATTTCTTTTTGCAATTTCTCGGGTAACTCGTGTAGTTTCATCAGCCTCATCTGTCCAGACGAATAAGAATTCGAATTTTAACTTGAATTACAGTGAAATCTGTCTTTTTATGGTGAATATGATAAGAGACAAAATCCCAAACGGGATAAAAAAAATGTCAGATCAAGGCCACCCACGAGTCTTAAATGAATGACGAGAACATCCTCACACCACTTAACAGGCTACTGCTGCTCCCCGCTCCGAAAAAAAAAACAATTATACATAATCACATTGAAATATTTGCCTCATTATGACCCAGCAGCATAAAGTATGTATGATTTTACTCGAGCCATTAACAAATACAATTACACGAGGTAGATACTTTTTGCTTTAATAAACACTCACGAGGGATGATATTCTTTACTTATGTATGTATTTGTGCTAGTATATAGATTTTTTATAAGAGTGTTTAAAACCATAATTCACAATGTAAGACACACTCACCAGCATGAGCGGATCAATTATTATTAACATCCAGTACAAAATAAACTCGTAAAATATTTTCCTGTGTATTTATACAAAAGCACAGACCATTTTATTATATTAGCGAGGGGTAGGTCTTAAAAATAAAAATAAAGTTCAAACTGCAGAGATCTTTATACTCTTCCATTGAAAAAAAAGGTTTTATATTTTACCCATTAGTTGACAGATTGCCAAAAGGATTATTTGGGTTGTTGCTGAAATATGAATAAAAGGTTTTGCGCTTAAAAAAATCTTATTCGACATTAAATCTTAGGTTCCTCCTCAGGATAAAATGGTCGATGCGTGAGTAATAATTCTATCATGTAGTTCCGTCGTCTATAAATGGCTTCGAGGGTGGATTCATTACTTTTTTCATATTAATACGTAAAAGCATATGTATATTTAATAGAATATCAGTTTATGGTGATAAACAGTCTTACCCAAACACTTCTGAAAATGTTCGTCGGGCGGTGACAGAACATTGTACCGGTGACTTTTTTCTGGATGCCAACATTTTGCATTAATATCTGCATTATTGTCGATGAGTGTTTTAAGAAACAACAATAATGAACAATTACAATAAATGTCGTTCCCTAACAGTTCCCTGAAATATGGAAGTATGATAATTGCATTCTCTAACTACAATTGCTGTGAAGACGTATTACGAAATGAAATTTTAACAATTTGATTACATCAAATATAAGAAAAAATATTTACTATAACTATCAAAGATGGGAACCCATAATTCAGCGGAAATAAAAAATGGAATCCAGGGATAAAAACCTGACACAAGAACATGAAGTAATGAAAATAACGCGTACAAATAAACAAAGTAAATGGACAAAAAAACTGCGTGTATAGACCAGATGTACCGGTTGGGTAACATTGTTAATCATATTTTTAAATGATCGGCTATTCGGTTATCATTTATAAATAGCAGTTACCTTACCTCATCTGATGCTTATTGATAGGTTGTTCCTATAATAACATGTGTAAAGCATACCAAATTTTGCAGTATTTATATGAGAAGTAATTTTGTAATCTAATACCAGGTCGACGTATATTTCATGAAGTCATTAAAAAATAATTAATATACTCTCACAGAAAAGCCAGATCTTCAAGGTATTGGAACATCGTTTCAGGAAGTGTGGTTATACTGTTGTTACTAAGATTTCTGAAACAAGAAGGACAATAATAGATATGTCCAAGGCACATATATTAATCAACTCAAATATGTAATTTGTTTCTTTTTATTTCCGTGTATACTCTTTTTCGTATTGATCATTGCATTTAAAAGGACAAACAGGAAAGAGAAACTTTTGATAAAACTTCCTTTAAAACCTGGCGCCATGAATCAAATACAGATATGAATTCACTTTCAATGGCGCTTAGTTACTTAATATGGACGATGCTCTCACAATAGAATAAGTGAGACCATGGACGGACCAAGAATCAACACTGCTGGCTAAAATAATGACTTTAAATAAATAAACACTGTCTACTTAAAGGCTCATTTCGTTCCACTCAGTCATATTTTGACCATATCAACACTTAAAATGTTCATTAAAACATAATTTATCTAACTCAACACAAAAATACATTGTCTATAAACATCAAAGCAAATAAAGTTTTGAGTAGGACACAAAATGTCTAACACAACGTTTTTGTGCGTTGAAGTGGATACATTTTGTCTATCACAACGCGAAAAGTGTTGACGTAGACATTGTTTGTCCAATTCAACCCAAAAGCGTTGACATCGATATTTTTTCACTAACGAAGTGTTGACGTAGCCAAACAAATGTCTATATAAACATTTTGTTATGTTTAAATTGTCAAAAAAATACTGATGTTTCTTGATGTGGTAGACAAAATGTATTTCTCATAGACAGATAATGCGTTGAATGATACATTTTGTGTTTGTATCAGCCTGCATCGACTGTGGATGGTCATGTCAGTCATTTTGTTTGTGTCGTAGTGCAACCTCATTCCTAGAGACTTGAGAATAACAATAAAGGATGACAAACATTTTCATGAGAAACGCAATTTTGATTACAATGTTGATGAGCGCAGTGAATCTCTTGTTGTCCGCTTTTTTTTTTTTTAACAAAAAATAATCATTATGATTATAATAAATAAATTCCATTCGGCCATTTTTACTATTATTTGTTTTTGTTTTCGTTTAAAAAAGAAAATCTGGCCAGAAAGGTTTACTTGGAGAACCCGGTATCCTATATATATATATATACTATGTAGTCATAGTAATCGATATGTGAATGAACTTTCAAACATAAATATTGTATTGCAAGACAAGTTATCAGTCTCGGAGCATTCAATCCTTAATTAGATTTAGTTTCATTGTCAATTTTAAGGAGTAATGAAAACAAGCTTACCAAACAGATTTACCGATTACAGTTTAATGAAAAAATTACTAATCCCAACATATTAACAGCAAAATGAAGTGAAGTACTATAATATTTACGCACAACAATGAAATCTTCTGATATTTAAATAAATCTGCTGGAACTGCAGCAATCATGTTATGTTGAAGGTATCTACAAAAGAAAAGGGAGACTTTACAACAAAAATGACACCATCTTTGCATTTTACCCTTCATAATAGATCATGGTGTTTGTTGAATCTATATTTCTACAAACATTTTATTTTAGCAAACATTGGTAGTACTTGATGTCGAATACCAAAGTACTAGTTGCTTTGCAATAGACAACCAAAAGAGTCACATATGAGAATCATGTGTAGTGCAATATATGGCAAAAATTGCCATATGTGCCACATATAGAACACAATACACAACTAAAAAGTAACACATATCAGAATCATATGAAATGCAGCACACAAGCAAAAAAATGTCACATATGAGAATCACATGAAGTGCAATACACATCCAAAACTGCCACATATGTGAGTTATAGGAAGTGTAATGCATGCATGTCATATGAAGCATGTTGTGATTAAATAGTTTTGGTATACTTATTATTATCACGTGATAACCATACAGTTTTGACAAATAGATGATGATCATATAGAGGGTAATAACAAAATCATTGAACTAATGAAAATATAGGCAGTATTTAGAAGAAATAGTCTAAAAGGAAAATCCTTATAACAAATGGAAATATCGGATTAAAGACACGGAAAGTTGGAAAATCACCGCAATGGCCTTGACGTGGTACAGGCATATCAAAGTGAAAGGAGATTTTATAGCATGTTTAACCTCTCCTTCCATTACGGTTAATTATTTCCGATTTATTCTAACACAAACGATCAGAAGTGAATTGCCAAGTATACAAGTAAAAACTGCAGAAAATTAATTTGTAGACATTATGAAAATCCATCATTGATAACCTGGTTTCAGAAACAGAACATTAAAAAAAAAGAAATCGTAAATAAAATAAATTTTAATGTAGCTTTAAAGCTCCATTTACATGCACAAATTTTACATATGGGTGTAAAAGCAAAATTGCTAAGCGTTTATATGAGTTTTTGTTTCTGTCCAGTCACTGCCCCATTGTCTTCCCGTATTTCTCTGGGATTCCGTTGACACATTAAAATTGAATGTGGAAAAAGTCAGCTCGTCAAGATCTTTTATCAGAAAAATTCCCGTAAAACGATACCAGGAGCTGTCCGTGACATTTATTATTCGGATATTGACCGAACATCTGATTATTTATAAAATTTTATTTACATTCGTAAACTTCATTTCATGGTCTTGTACAAATTTACATATAATTATTTGCATCTTTGTCCTGAGGTGATGCAAATTTACACATGGTGTGAATTTAAACAGTATACATGCATTTACATGCAGTACTTGCACACCCATGAATATCGTCACAAGTACATGAAATACATACGTATGTAAAATTGTGCATTTTTTCTTAAACCCCTGGTCTAAAATTCTGTCTCTACATCATTGGTGGCATCTTAAGAAATCCGAATAGTCGATACAAGCTCTGACATACCTTACTAACTAAGAAATATAAACACTCTTTGCAGGACAAGCTGATAAATATTTTAATGCATCAAAAAGGGAAATTTACAATTTTAAAATCAAAATCGTCTCGTTCGTTATATTTCTTTTTTACTGGAGTCCGAGTTGCTCATTTGTTTATGTTACTTTGTATGTTTATTTTTAGTTACGTTATGTTCTTTGTTGTGTATATCTGTTTTCCATGTCTCGTCTTTGTCCCTGGATTGCATTCTTTTGATTACCGCTATAACCTTGATTCCCTTGATTACTCTTGTACTGTTAAAGTCTAAAATTGACAGTTATGACAGTAGTCTCTTCAATTTCTAGTTCTGCTGGATAAATAAACGTAAGCCATTCTCCAAATTTAGGATTATAAATGGAGAAAACTTCGTCAATATATCGATACGTGAAATTCAAGGAAAAAACCTCTTTAACATTTTTGCCTCTAACAAAAATTTGAAGGAACTCCATCCAAAAGAATAATGAAATAGATCGACTAGAAGAGGGACACAATTAGTGCCCACTGTAATGCCGATACTGTGTTGAAAATTGTACCCCCATATGTGATACATAATATGATAAACATATGACTAAATCATATGTTAATTGTCATATAATATGAGTTGAGCAAAGTAATTAGCGTCAGCACATATAGTTGTGTAATACATTACACATTAACATTACATTACTTACAAAAAAATAAGTACTTACACTTCAGATAACTCGTTTTGGTTCAGGAACAACTTCGCAGGCAAAGACTCAAGAAAATTAAATTGAAGTGATCTAAAATAAGTACAAAATTTCAGACCAAGCAACTTGATCTATAATTCTATGCTACTTCGGTTTATTTGTCTATGAGATTTTTTCTCATTTAAAAATAGTATAATATTATATTCTGGACTTTGCATACAGTGAACCTAATTTCGATTGCTAATATGTTATGCAATAATATACGGCTTTCTCTGAAATTTCAAACTTTGTATTACGATTAAGGAATGCCGCCTAAAAAGTTTTATTTAATTAAAACTGTGTCAGCCGCATTTATAATGTCCAGTTGTTCACTTACATGACTCTCAGGTAAAGTAAACACTCGAAAACGTCCTCGGCAAATGTTGTTAACTGGCATCCTTCTAGGAACCTAGGATAAAAGGGATATTATTTTTTATCCAAAGTGTTTAAAATACATAGCTGAAAAAAAACATATTTAGCAATTTCTTCCTTTTATTAAATCAAATTATATTGACGCTTTTTTTTTAGACCTTTTGATTAGTTTAATTCATAATATGCATATTATGTCGTCTTTTGATTTTAAGTGATATAATCATAAGAGATACATTTATGGTAATAGTAAAAAAACAGTTCATCATTCTAGAGTGGTGCCGAATGTCAGGACTTAAAGAGTAATCAAGAGAACCAAGGTTATAGCGGTCATCAAAAGAATGTAATCCAGGGACAAAGACCAGACATGAAAAACAGACATACATAACAAAGAACATAAAGTAACTAAAATCATACATACAAAGTAACAAAAGCAAATGAGCAACTCAGACTCCAGTATAAACTGGAAGCATGGACCAGGTGCACCGGTAGGGTAAGCGTCCTCTGTTTTCTAGAAACACCTGCCGAGTTGCTCATAAACAGTCAAGTCCGGGGTAGACAAACGAGGAAAGGAAACTATGACTCGTTGAATAAATCAGTTTTTATGGTTCAGATGGATACACCATAACGAGTTCATGATGACGACCATAAAACTTCAGTAGTGATGACTCCAATCTTGTAGCAACATAACCCTGTTCCAGAAGCCTATTTGTTAGAGTTCTAGCGCGATACAAAAAGTCTGCGTAGTTTCGGCAAGCTCTAGCATAACGTATGAGTTGTGATATGAACGCTCCATACGCATGTGCGGAAGGGATGTTGCCACAGATGAAAGGAAAGTTGACAATTTTGAATGAAAAGTCATCACGTTTGTCGTAAGGTTTGGTCAATAGTTTTCCTTTACCATCGATTTTTAAGTGTAGGTCAAGATATGAGGCTGACTTCACAGTGTCTGTAGTATCCTTTATCTCAAGTTCTTTGCGGTAGATGCGATGTATCAAATCCCCGAAATTAAAATTGTAATCCATATAGCGGAAACTGAGATTAAAGGATCTAGCTAAACGATATTCTTTCTTTAGATACTTACAAAAACTTCAGATTGGGCAAAATAAATCCAACATCCTTAGGAAAAAATTTCAAAGGGTTTTCACCTATAAGCCTTAAAAATATTTGAATATTAAATTATTATCAACCGAGTTCAGTATTTAGTTGAAGGAATTATTAAATACAATTCGTCTCAGTTACATTGATTAAATATACGTGTATTCTTTCTCGCCTAAAATACATTATTTACAGCCTTTGGACCTTCTCAACCTAACTCTGCTTAGTTTTTTTTTTGTTAACCTTATATGCGTAGTGACATCTTTTTTGGGAGCAAGCGCTTGTTGTGTTGATTCTATTGTCTTTTTTCATTATTTTGTTTTGTTGTCATGTTTTGTCCTTTGCGGTGATTTCCAACTTTTCGGTTTTTACTTTTATATTTGCCTTTGTTATACGGACTTTTATCTTGACTGTTCTGTTTGACTTCTGCCTAGAATTGATCAGTTGGTATTTTTTATATTACCCTACATTTTTCATTTTGGTTTCTCTACATTGTACTATTATGTGTATGGTGCATGTTTACATACAATAGATTAGGTCCTCCATTGAATTCTGTATTGTTAAAGGTATTCTTAAAGCTTGAAAGCAGTTGACCTCCATCAGTAAAATCAAACTTATTATCAAAAAATATGCTACAAAGCAAATAAAACAATATTATTTAATAATTTAAAACAACATCTGTAGTTTTTTCATGTGTTACATCCAAATATATGTTAAAATTTCTTATTCTCCAGATAAAAAAGTAGATAAGGAAAAACCGGCGATAATCGACCATATCCGACGATATTCGACGAATGCATTGTGTTATAATTTGCATTTGTATTTCATATTAAATAGAGTCTACTTTTCTTCCCGATGAAGCTGCTTATATCTTAATGTTTGTAAAGCTTCAAGTGAAAGCAGCTTCACATTAAGCAAAAACAAAACACTGATGTCATCACATGATGGAAATGAAATACAAATTCAACCGGAACAATTTGTTAAGCATAATTTGACCCTATATATGACGCCGATGTGTTCCAAAAATGTGTAATAAGGAACAAAAAGAGCTAAAATTCTTTTTTCTTCAAGATCAAATGGAGACAGGATTTCTTTGAAACACATGTACATCATACCAAAATTTGCAATATTAATTGGTATTTTTTGTATTTAGGACCTACTGGATCAATGCTATTAGCTCGTAGACCAACTTTATCATAGACGATTACCGAAATAATTACCGGAAGTAAAATCACAAAAATATAATTATGCCGTAGCATCAATTAAAGATAGTGTAGGTGGCCTCTTTGATCTTTTCGCGGTTCGGCGATCTGTGGCAGAGGTGTCGGCTTGGGATTTTGCTTTTTTTTATTCAGGACTCTGAAGCTTCATCCATTGTATTGAATAATGTAGAACTTCGGGGGCCTGACTTGTATTTCTGTTTCGATATTTTTTCTTTTAATATTTCTTGCATACATCTTATTTTTATCTAGACCTGCCTATCTACTTGATTTTATTGCTGCTGTTGAGCGATTAGTCTTTGAAATACGTGCACAACATGTTGCAATATCTATTAGGCGTGTTAGTACTTAGATGACCTTTTTCATATCAACTCACTATTCAGCATAATTTGAAGGGAATCCGTTCGGTAAAGCTGTTATGTTGACATACTTGCAGGATATTCTGTCATTAAAACAAACACAATGTTCTTCAGGAACACAATCAGTGAACTTAGGCAACTCAACTGCAGCAAGATTAGTGAGATATGTGTGGAATAAAATATACCATAGCGTCATTGTAGTCATCAGCAACTGAAATAAAGTTACCAAAGACTTTAATTCCGTAACAATAATTGTAATTTTTTAAGTAAAAGAATATTAATATTATTTCAGTGCTTTCACGGGATAAACTTTACATTCTAATGTAAATGTGTATAGGGGCGGCGAAAGGGAGGTGGAGTCCGAGTTGCTCATGTTCTTGTGTTACTTTGTATGTATGATTTTAGTTACTTTATGTTCTTAGTTGTATATATCTGTTTTCCATGTTTGTCTTTGTCCATGGACTACATTCTTTTGATTACTGCTATAACCTTGGTTCCTTTGATTACTCTTTCATAGTTTAACTGTGAATTCCCAAGACAAATGATTTCTTAAAGTTGCATATCACTGCGAAGCTAAGAAAATAAACCTTTCAAAATCCTTAAATTAATTGTACGATGATTGTAGAAATTCTTCACAAAAGTTACTTGAATAAATACTACTGAATATCTACAGTTTTACCTTTTCTGCTAACTGACAGCATGGAGGCAAATTACTCACACATGTAAACAATATTCATACACTTTTGTAGTAAATTACATATATGATTTTAAAGTACACATTCTCAGCTTTATTTTGACTACTTTTAATCAGAATACACACAAATAATGCATTGCATAATGATGAAAATTTCAATAGTTTTCAAAATAAAATGAAGATTCCAAATTACGATAAACACGTAGCTACTTTCTTGACTTGACATAAACCAATGCTGTATAAATTGAGCATTAAAACACTTCTTAATTATTTTTACATGAGACACTATTGGTTTCCTGAAGAAGCTATACATTATTTAAACCAAGATCGTTCAAGAGGTCACGTACATTTGGAACCCAATTAATTACACCATTCATTACACGTTATAAAATTAATAACAACCTTTTTTTCTGATACATCATGTAGATTTCATTTCAATATACGATGCTTTTAAAACACTTATGGGTAAATGATCCAATTCACTATAAAAATACGTTAGTATATACTTAATAGGCCTTAAAACAAATTGACAAAAAACGATTAAATACATTTTTTGCCTTGTGAAATATCCATACTTCTAATGCATAAGTTGAACTAATCATACTGTTTAATAGTATCACATTTTGTTCAGGGATTAAATATATCTGCTTAAAGGAGTTCACAAAGAAGACATTAGTCTAGACTCCTGCTGTGCAAATCGCTTTTGAGTATGAACAATTTTTCCGATAAAATGTAATAAAATTCCTAGACAAACATAATATTAACTACTACGAATTCATTGCCTTCGTAATAAAAAAATGTTCTTTTTTAGCATGTACAGATCTGTAGCCGTTACGAAACACAAGAGTTTCCGCATTACCTCTTGAAACACGTGCACAGCATACAGAAATCTGGGATATATATATGATTATTATTTTTGTAGATAATAACTACTGTCGATGTCACAGCTGGTGGACCAAAGGTCCCCTATGGTATTCACTAACCAAGTTGTCAGACTTGTCCTACCCCGAATTATACCATTTTTATTTATCATATTTAAAAAAATTCAAAATACCTAACTCACTGAGGTTTCATTCTTTGTACTGCACAGGATATATCCTCACGATGATGAATTTGATTCCTATTTCAATAGTTCTGTTTTTGAGTACTTCTTGTATACAATTATAGTATGGATTTAGATCTTCATACATGTCTGATTCTAATAATGTCTATGAGAGTTTACTCCTTGAAATACATGTACCACAGATCGAAAGTTACAATATATTATGATTGGTATTTTTGTATGTATGTACCTCGATATTTAATTTGCGACAGTAGGCAAACAGATAATCAAGCAGATCTTGAAGAATGTCTGGCGGTTTTTTTTTTTCAAAACTAAACAGTATCATCTGCGAATAAAATCAAATAAGTAAGATGCCCGCGTTATTATTTCAGCATTTATATATTTTGAATAATGTCATTAATGAACAATGAAAATAGTAGGAACATAGTGTTTCAACATGTCTGACACAAAGTTATCAAACACCATCAGATTCGTGGAAAAAAGACACGATTTTCCATATCACGCTGGCACATTGAGTTACAATTTGATTGAAATTTACTGAAAATGAACATTTCAAGGGCAGATAACTCTGTCAAAATCCTCATTTTTTAACATTCTATTGAAAAATTTCTGAGCAAACCCAGTGATACTAACATTTAATAAGTCTCTACTTTTCGGAAATAGAACAGCAGTTTATTGTTAAGGGCTTCAACATATATGCTTTAGTGTGTTCATAAGAGAAACCATTGTTCAGGATCCGTGCTGAGCTTTTGAGTATGCACAAACTTTCCGTTAAAATGCAATCTTTGAGTTCATTGTCATCGTAATAAAAATGTTCTTTTACAGGTCTGTAGCCGTTACGGTACACAATCACTTTATATTCATGATGTATTCGGTTGTGGTAATAGATCTGGTTGTGTTTTTCTTTTGGTAATAAATTTGGTTGTGTCTTTCTTTTGATAATAAATTTTGTTTTGTCTCTCTCCTGATTATTTATTAGGTTATATAATTTTATTGATAAAAAATTCGTTTGTGTCTTTCTTTAAATGATCAATTCGTTTGTGTCCTATTATTGATAATGGATTCCACTGTGTCTTTCTATTGATGATAAATTCGGTTATGTCTTCTTTCTATTGATGATAAATTCGGTTATGTCTTCTTTCCAATGATTAACTCGATTATGTCTTCCTTTGATAACAAATTATGTTGTGTCATTCTTTTGATAATTAATTCGGTTGTGTCTTATTATTGATTATATCTTCTGTTGCGTCTTATTATTGATGATTTATTCAATTTTGTATTTCTATTGATGATATTTCACTGATATAATTTACACAGAAAACACATCAAATTTAATGGTTTATAAAGGATAAACTAGTGGTATATTATATCGATGTTAACTATTATTTTAATCATTTTATGTTAACGTTTAAGAAGGCAAACTCAGTTACAATTTCAAACCCCCTCAAACCCCCAATGCCACCACACATAACATTTCTGCTTGATTTTTATATGGGACCGTATTCAAATATCTATTTAGCAAACTAGTTCCTATTTTATCTTTCTTATCGCTCTTCAAATTACCAATTTATCAAGACTTCATCACACGTTCCTTCATTCTACATCCCATTTTTCTTCATTTCGTCGTACCTATCCAAGGTACCTGACTCCCTCATTCCTAATTTCAAGTTCAAAACACCGTCACTTGATACATAATTATCACGGACCACTTGTTACTATGATTGCGAATTTGATTCTAAATTATTCTGTATTTATTGAATACGATATTAACCTCTATACATGACAAATAGCTTTGTTCATAAACAATGTGACTAATTAATTCTGATCACCGATTCCTAAGGCCCTATGACCCATAACTAGCTTCCAACAATCCCATACTGAGCTTAATGGGAAGGTCATCCCATTTTATGTCTGGACCATTACAACATATAAAATCACTGGCCAAATTTAAGGTGATAATTTCATAACAAATTAAGCTGAACTTCGTTTTGATATATTCGAATAAGTGTTTATGATCAAAGAAAGTTCAATCAATCATTCAAATCGCCATTACAAGAGTAAAAAAAACTTACTTGTCATCAATAATATACCATTATTGCAAGCTAACTTATTTTATTTTGTAACCAATGTAATGATGATGTTACGAACTCATTTTACCATCTATGTAATAATAGCTGCAACTTTACTTTTTCAAAAATACAATAAAATTATTTCAAACTTACTTTACTACCAATGCAATACCCCGTTGTTCCTAATCGGGGTGTATTGGACTATCTGTAGATACACCATATTTTATATTATCAATCTACCCCTCTACCACTCTGCCATCATACTATAAAAATGTCTGAACGCTTGTGTGTTAAAAAAAATATGATAGTGTTCGGTTACCTCCGGAATATACTATAATGCTTTTGTTTTTGTGTCCTTATTAGATGGTTTAAGATTAGTTCGATATCAAGTGTTCACTATTTATAATTTTAGCGGAAGCATTACAGGAATATAATTTCTTAATGAATATTTAATTATGTAGATATATGTATATGTCTCAGAATGTGACCACTGAAGTTGCTATTTTTTTTATATGTATACATCATAGAGTCTTTATCTTTTTGAATTAGTTTGTCTGAGGATTAGGGGGTGGGTGGGTAAACTTCCACTGTAAATATAATTTATATGGGCGATGATGGACAATTTAGAGTTGATTCCTATTTTTAATATGTTTCAGATATGAAATTTGATTTTCCCCATGTCAGCGTATTTTTGTTAAATTTGTTTTACATCTCCTCAATTGCGACTATTTTTAACTGATTTGACTCTGCTTTTGATAAACGTAGCTGATGAAACTTTAGGTCCGAAACACGTGTCCTGTGTGATTTAATTTTGATCATCTCCGGCATATCCCAGATGACTCTATTTTATTTGGTCTTGCCTCGAATTTGTCTTTGCCCCATGGGTTGTGAATCTGGATTATTCCTTTTTTTTTTATTATTTTTTTTACTATAGTTATGATAAAAATTACCGACTTTGAATCCATATTTTATGGCAATTTAAATAATGGCCGGTCATTTATTTTAGATCAATGATAGAAAATGGTACATACCTAGAAGGGAAAGTGAAATTATCTACACTTTCCCATCTAGTCTTTATGATAAACATTTTGATATTGTTGTCCCGGGTCATATCTTCTCTCGATATATCATCAATATCAGGGTAAGAGGGGCCATTTCTTCTCAGGCTTTTGATAAAGGACTGACTTGATGAACAACTATCACTGTGACTTGACTGACTTGGCACTGATTTGTCTGAAATTTCAGTGGATGCCACTTCTGGCTCCGTAGCCTGATCATATGAATGGACAATGTCACCACTTGTATTATCTAGAATAGCTATTTGTTTGTGGAAAAAGGAATCTACCTTTTGACAAGACTCTGCTGCTTTCTTCATTGTTAATTTTTTGCGCCTTAGTTGTACTCAGCTTAGTGTTTCGATTTGACAAGATTTGTCTTGAATCACCTAAGCGTTGTTATTTTGCTCCTCGAACAAAGATGAATTTTGGATAGTTATAAAGTGATTTATAGACTGATCTTTCACGTACGTGAATATAACAATATTTATTTACTTTCTATACTGGAAATGAGAGTTCTAGATACAAATTTTTCACTTCGTTAAAACTGGGTTGAAATATTGTAAATAGTATTAGAACCATAGAGACCTACTACCTTTTGACCGGGGCTTGATTATGCCTATCAGAAACCTGCCCACTACAATAAAATGGATTTTGGACTTTATTTATTTTATGGTATTCATTTATAAAGTGGTGATTTTTCGACCTATAACGAACCAATAGTAACTAGGTTATAATGTCTCTGAAAGATGCGTCACGCCTCCCGGAGGAAAGTAGGAAAATCGTTGAGGCTACCCAAGAGGGTAACTTTGATGCCAATGCAGTTACGAGTATGATACACAGTATAATGACAAGTATATGGAGTCGAGTATGAAAAAGATGGAAATCAGCATTGATCAAAAGTTTGAGTACAGGAATTTTTAGCTGTATCAGCAAGGGTACGGACACTAGAAGGTACTATTGTGGACTTTCGTATGAAAATTTCTGATTGCGAGTCCAGCTGTCAGGGGGTAAGCAATCTGTTTGACAAAAATGAGAAACAAATAAAGACCGCTGACTCACAGATTAAAACGAACACTCGTACCTTAATCCATCAAGAAACTAGAATTAAAGAGTTAGAGAAGAAACCTGTCTTCCGGCCAGTTATACAATCTGCTGCTGAGTCTGAAGAAATAATGAAACTGAAAGCTGATGTACTTGATTTGAAATGTCGATCAATGAAGTACAACTTGATATTTACAAGTCTGTACGGCAAGAGAGATGAGGACACTCATTTTTAATACGTATTTTTCTCTATAACGAGCTAGGTATTAAACTCCACCTTGAATTTGGGAACATGCATCGATTCAGAGCTCCACATGGTGATAGAAGAATACTTCCAATCGTGGCTGGATTCCTCTATCACCTTTATCAGACAAAATCTGGAATATGTTCTTAGTTGCGCCTACAAACTTAGAGGTAAACCGCATGGTACAAAAGAACAGTTCCCGCTAGAAATTGAACAGAGAGGAAAAGATATGTATCCGGTCATGAAACAGGCAAAAAGAGACAATATGAAAGTAACCATAGTTACAAGCTCTTATAGACAATGTATTGTATGAATCGGATGAAACAATTAACGAACCAACTGCAAGCAGTCTAAACAACAGCCATACAAATCACCAGACCTCTCCAAAGGCTCCGTCCGTTAGTGATACATCACCAGACCTCTCCAAAGGCTTCGTCCGTTAGTGATACATCACCAGACCTCTCCAAAGGCTCCGTCCGTTAGTGATACATCACCAGACCTCTCCAAAGGCTCCGTCCGTTAGTGATACACCACCAAGCAAACGACAAAGACATGCATGGACCATCTCCTCAATATTCAGGGGGCAAAGATGATTACACTTAAGGACTCGGTGCAAGGGGACAACCAGATTAAAATGTTCCAAAAAATTCAATTGTACATAATAATATTATTAATGACCTGAAATGCTTGTTTTTACATGTAAATGTTTGTGGCATTAAGAATATTATCACCAGATTTTAATGATTTAATTTGTGAACATGATATTTGCATTTTTGTAGAAACAAAATAAACTGACTTAGATGTTTTAAACGTACCAGATGGTTACGAGTACGTCACAAAAAATCGAAAGAAATTCAAAAGAGCATCGGGAGGAATAATTGTAATTTTCAAAATATTCTTTAGTCTAAAATTTCACAAAACAGTTGTTCTTTGGTTTCAAATATCGAAAAACTTTCTTTCAATTAAATCAGATCTGATTTTTGGTTGCGTTAATATTCCACCAGAGAATTCAAAATATTCAAATGTTGAGGCTTTCTTTGAACTCGAAAACGAGTTGATTTCTTTGTCATTTTCTGAAAAATCTTATGTAACATTAGTGGGTGATTTCAGTGCAAAAAATGGATCATTATCTGATTTTGCAATACCTGATGAAACTGTTGTTAATATTTTTAATCTGAATGATGATGGAGATATACTAGAATACTTGTATGACTGAGAAATTAGCTGAATATAATATTTCAATAGAAAGGATGTCAAAATGCACATGTGCTCCAAATAATTACGGAAATAGGCTTTTGAAAATTTGTAAAAAAGAATAATTTATACATTGCTAAGTCGGCTCGGACAAGGGCATCTGTAATAAGACATACAGAGATTCTAGTGATATTGATTATTTAGTTCTATCTTCTACTTTATTTCCACTTTTAATCAAATTTGATATTGATGAGTTCATCATACCTTTGTATTCAGATTGTCACAGTATGATATCTATCAGCTTTCAATGCGAATCTCTTGACAGAATTTCATCAAATAATTTAGATAAAAATATTGATTCTGGATAACGAAGTTGGAATACCGATAAAAAAATTAATACAAAATTTGTGTTCAGGAAGATTCGAATTATTATCAAATACTTAATTAAAACTTGAAGAGCTCTCTATGAATAGCCATACAACTCAAATAGACATGGACAACATTGTGTCGGATATTGGTAAAAACTTTATAAACGCAGCGGCCGAAACTTTTGGTAAAGTTGTTAAACGTAAACCATTTAATAAACATAAAAACTATAAATCTTGGTATAACAGAAAATGTGCAAAATCTAGAAAGAAATTTCATAAAGCGCCGGAAAAATACAACATTTTGCAAAACCCTAACAATAGATTCCCAATGAAACCGGCAAGTAAAGAACATAAAGCAACATTTAACAAAGCGATTGCCGACTTTTAACAAAAAGCAGTTGATGATCTTTACAATATGTCAAAAAAAATATTCAAAAGAATCATGGAAAATCTTAAATGATCTAAATAAGATGGAAAAGAACGACACATCTAATATATCACTTGAAATATTATATGAGCACTTCAAAGAATTGAATTAAACTAATGACTTAGAAAATGATGTCGACTTACGAAATGATATCGTAAATGAAAACGTAAGTGAGGAAGCTGAAATCCATCTAAATAGCCCGATATCAGAGTCGGAAATTAGAAAAGTAGTTTTAAGTCTGATATGAAAGCTTTTGATGAAATATTGAATGAATATATAAAGTCTTCTCTAGAAGAAAGGGTGCCAATACATGTTAGATTATTTAATATTATTTTAGATACAGGAATAATACCAGAAAGTTGGTTGTCTAATATTATGATAGCTATTTATAAAAATAAAGGTTCGAAAAAAGAGGACCAAAACATGTACAGAGGAATTACATGGAATTTATGTTTCAGAGAAACTTAATAGACTGGATATATTTTCTGCAGCCATTGACCTCACATCCAATGCACAAGCAGGTTTTCGCAAATGGTTTTCTACAATTTAAACATTTTGTCCTATATTCATTAATAACTATTTATTTTTCTTTTGGTAAAAAATTTTCCTGTACCTTTGTTGAATTCAAGAAGGTTTTTGACACTGTATGGAGGGCTGGATTATCGCAAAAACTATAGAAATCGAACATTAGAGGAAAAACATTTAATGTCATTTTTAATATGTATCAGAATTTTAAATCCTGTGTCAAATTGGGAAACGAATATTCTGATTTTTTTTTTATTTCATATGCTGGAGTTAAACAGGGTGAAGTTTTATCACATTTTCTATTTTCGGTGTTTTTAAATTACTTTGAGGCATTTTTTTGCTGAAAATAACGTGGAACTACTGAATGATTTATCTATTTTATGTCAAGAAAAAGTACAACTATTTGTAAAGCTGTTTAATATATTGTATGCAGACGACAAATTGATTCAGTAATGGGAGGTACCAAAAAAATCACCATGAAGTTGATGAGCGGGGGTGAGTGCATGAACAGTGAACCCGCCCAGCTATGGAAGCGTATAGGTTACCGACCACCAATTCAACCAATGAGCATTTGGAACGTACACAAAAATAGTCCTACGCAGAAATTACCCCTGTTCCTCATAGTGCTGTGAAAAAAGTTTAAGAAAACTGTAAAAAATTTAAACAGTTTCTGAAAGGAAAAACATTTCTGTACATTTTATAGGTGCATTTTGCTTCTTGTGATGTGAAGCCTAATCTCCATAATGATTTTTAAATATACCGCTATCTTGTGAAAACACTGGGATTTCCCATGCTATTTATAGACCCTTCACTTCCGGTGACCAGTACTGCACTGCAAGTCTGCTAACCCCACATGCCATTCTGAGGATTGTGAGCTGACATATGTAGAATCATGCTGATATATAGTCCTCTGCAGGTTAAAGTTAAGGTAAAGTCCAGAGAAGCCATTGAATATTGTGAAATTAGCATAGAAGCCTATGGGAAGTGGAATTAGTGGTTTTTAGCCTACATTAGTCACGAGTTGTCGAGTTGTTTTTGTTATCAAGTAAACATAAACAAGTAGGAAAGATGCATTAAATTTCAACTTGTCGACTTAAATTTGTTCACTTGTTTACTTATTTTCTTTACTTTCCTATTTGTAAAATGTGAACATGACAACATCTTTGAACTAGTCTACATGTCGCAAGTATACTTGTGCTGTTGCATTTGTACAAACAACGAAGAAGTAAACTTAATGAAGTTTACTTGTTCAGTTATTAAGTGGACATTTCGCCTTTTTTTTAAGTTGACTTGTTGCGTTAGAACAGGCCAAATCAACTTGTATAAAGTGCTCTTGTTCAGTTGAAATGACAAGCGTATGGAACAAGTCGACTTGCATTTGTTGACTTGTCTGATTAATTTCTTTTCTTTCCGACCTTTTTCAAGTGCATTAGTCTTTATATCAAAATTATGATCGTGAGAAATTTTAAAATTAAATACTCATTCCCACGCTAGAATTTTTTTTTGGAGAATGATGGAGGAAAAAATGAAGCTGGATTTAACTATCGATGTAAGAAACTTTACTAATTATTTAACCATTATAAAAAAGAGAAGATATGTGGTAAGTATCAAGGAGGCCATAATCAATCTAAGTAAAAAAACGGAGAAAACTGATAAATCTAGAGTTCTCCTTAAGGCCTTCAACTAGGGTGGATCTCTACTCCTCATGACGACCTTTAAAAAGGAAATAAAAAAAAACGTGTATACTTAAAACTAAATACTATAATTACTAGTATATCTTGCCTCAATGTTATTACTAGGAACAGTATTCCAGGTTATTACAATTACATACAAAATACAAATAAATATACACTTTCAAAGACAAACCAGCGACCGTGACTCCTCACTTGGGACAGGCACACGAGACATGCGGTGGGGTTAAATATGATTTCCTAGATCCAAACCCTCCCCCACATCGTGGCCAAAGGGAAAATCAAAGCAAACAAATGTGGGAAAATACACACTTAAAATATTGCATCGAAAAAGCGAATCGAGAAAGGCATTTTTCTCTGCACGAGGTAAACGATCTTTATTGTAAAACCATCGATAAACTGACGAAAAACTGCAAAATGTCTCATGAAAAATGACCAAATAAAAAAACAATCGTCAGTACTTTTTATGATGTCACAGGCGCGCGCTTCAATAGCACGTGACGCTAAACGTTGAATCAGGACCGATGGCGATAACGATGGAGACAGATAACAGGGTGAAGCATTTAATATGAAATAGGCATTGCCCCCCCCCCCCCAAAAAAAAAAAAAAAAAAAAAAAAAAAAAAAAAACCAGCACAGCTCAGTTGTAACGTCACTGAAAAAGTTATGAGGTCTTTGTCGGACTGCCCTTACTGTAAAAAAAAATCAGCCTATGAATGTTTGCTGCACATCTGCATAAATATATTTTATGCAAATGACTTGGGATAATACAAAAATTCAAAAATTGTGTAAATGATACGTAAAAGACTCTGGATTTTGAAGGAAAATCAGCTAAATTTTGAATTGCAAAATCGGATGAACAATGAAGTCCTATACTAGGGGTAAAACCTAAATATTAAGATATCCCAGATCCGGCATTTTTCAAGAATAATAGATAATAGGAAACTATACTATATATTTAGGGTTTTAGTTTGTGACCCTATATTCTTTTGGGTTTTTGGTCGGATTAACCTTAAATCTGGTACTTTAAGGATACAGTCGACATAGCCCCTAGATAGGTGCGCTTTTTCACTTGTGTCTAGGGCCACAGCGGCGGGTTCAAAGGGGGGGCAAAGAGGGCGTACGCCCCCCCTTTTGAATAAAAAATTAATATTTAAAGCACAAAATCGTACAAAAACGTCATTTTTTGGGCAAAAAAAATAGTCCTAAATTTTTTCAGGCTCGCTCCGCTCGGCAATATACTGTATATTTTCCTTCATTACGCCCCCTCTTTTGGAAATCCTAGAACCGCCCCTGGGCCATACATAGATTTACATACAGTGACTATGGTCATGTTGAATACTGTATGGGAATCTCGGTTTGTGACATAATTGTTGGGGTTTGGTGTCCGATTGACATTTACTCCATATTTCCTCAGTTTTACTATCACCTATCAAGATCACAAAAATAAAAACAGCAATTGTTATGAAATTTCAGTGAATAAAAAAGTATCATGTATGTTTCTTCTGGGCAAATGTATTTTTCACGACCAAGTTGGATTTTTTTCATGAGAAACGAAAACTTTTGTAAGTAGAAACCAAAAAATAGCTACTAAAAATGGCAAAAATGCATTAATTTTTTTCTCTAAAAGAAAAATAAGATTACAGAAATTATTATTTATTTCAAAGTCTGTTTTAAATCTGTGGTGCGACCAACCCAGCAGATTCCCAAACAGCGTCAAATAAAGCGCTTAAGGAGTGTAGCCCCGTTTATACATGTTTCTAGTTACACGTATGTGCACTATCACTGATAATTACAAAAGACCGATACATTACTTTTTTTAAAATTCTTTACGCTACATTCACATCTTTTTTTCACCATCAAAAAAAAAAAAAAAAAAAAAAAAAATCTGTTTCAGAGCTGCTGATAAATCATAAAAAAACATTTCAATCATAAGTTCCTGCACGTAGGCTAATCGACACATTTTCTGTCCATTCAATGGCAAATGTTCCACGTTTTTTGTTTAATCAGTACAGATAGCCGCTTTACGGGGGTTAACTTATAAAGCAAACAATTGTGCTCGCATCTTTTGTATTTACAAGCCTAGAATTACTATATTAAATGCAAGTTGCCGCCAAAATACCCCTTACTCTACATGATAGAACAGTAATTCTGATTGGTTGAAATTCCCAGTTAAATTTCAATCCGTGGTATAAAAGGAAAAACTGTGCCTAGACAGTGTGCAATGTCATACAGAGTATCAATTGGTGAAGCGGTCTCCAGAGGTGGAAAATGAGAGAAACCAACTCCTAGATTCTCGTATCCGAGTACTCTTGAGGGAAGTCAAATAGCTCTGACTGGTGAACTACCAGCTTTTGTGCCGTACACGCCAAGAAGAGATATTTACTTAGATGCCAAAGAACATCCATTTAGTCCAAAGGTCGCAGACTCCGAGAGGATGCCAGATTTTCATACATAAAACAGCCCTTTTAAGGGCTACCTAATACATTTCAAAAAGATTCTTAAATTGAAAAAAGAAAAAGAAAATGGCATTAAAAGCCCCCCACCCCACTGTAGTTTTGTCCCTCCAAACTTATAAACTACATATACCATACATGTATCATCTCAAGATTTCTAAGAAAATAACCGAAAGCCTTTTTATCAGTCAATGGAATTATTTATATTCAACCTTAATATACTTGTAACTTTTCTTCTTGTATAAACTACATGTACATGTACAAGGTAGAAATTTGAGCCCGATGCATTGATTTTTATGTGTCGATATGCACATGCACATAATGTAACACTGATCAAATTGTGTATTATGCTTTTACTACACGATTCATTTTCAAAGCACAAGCTTGGTACATGTGCTTGTTACAATCATACATGTACGTTAATGTAGGAGGAATAGGGCATATGCTGTAAAGAGTCCTATATAATTTGTTTACATTTTGTTTTGTTTCCATATTATCCAACAATACCGTTAAACAACTCATATGTACGTAATCAGTGTGTATAGATCTTTTAGAGTTGTGAACACTGCTCACTTTCTGTCCCTCCCATTTTATTAGACCTCTAACTATAATCAATAAAAGCTAAGCTCTGCTCAAGTTACACTGTATCTCAAAATATCCGCCTTTTGCTTATAAATTCCATTAAACTTGCTCGATTCATTGTGTATATGGGCCGTTATGAGGGAAAAAAAGCAACATATTACTTAGATACATGTACATGTAACAGTGGACAACGGTGTACATGTACATGTACAACACTATAACGCTCTTGAAAACTTCACCTGCAGCCTGCTTTTATCACGGCCTTGCTTGTAAACATATTGGGCTTTTTTTGTCGGTCCTCATCGCCGTACAGTTAAGGAATGAGTTAGCTGGCGCACGGGGATGCGTGCCCAGGGAAGTGAAGGAACTTCGATGTTATAGGATGACGAAGCAAAAGACACCTCAAGGTGATGCGTGGTAAAATCTATGGTGCATCCGTAAAATCTGTGGTGCGACCAACCCAGCAGATTCCCAAACAGCGTCACTTGTTTTGACAAATCACGGAAATCTTTCAAATAGATTCTTTAATTGACATTTCTAATAAAACGCTTAAGGAGAGTAGCCCCGTTTATACATGTTTCTAGTTACACGTATGTGCACTATCACTGATAATTACAAAAGACCGATACATTACTTTTTTAAAATTCTTTACGCTACATTCACATCTTTTTTTCACCATCAAAAAAAAAAAAAAAAAAAAAAAAATGTTTCAGAGCTGCTGATAAATCATAAAAAAAACATTTCAATCATAAGTTCCTGCACGTAGGCTAATCGACACATTTTCTGTCCATTCAATGGCAAATGTTCCACGTTTTTTGTTTAATCAGTACAGATAGCCGCTTTACGGGGGTTAACTTATAAAGCAAACAATTGTGCTCGCATCTTTTGTATTTACAAGCCTAGAATTACTATATTAAATGCAAGTTGCCGCCAAAATACCCCTTACTCTACATGATAGAACAGTAATTCTGATTGGTTGAAATTCCCAGTTAAATTTCAATCCGTGGTATAAAAGGAAAAACTGTGCCTAGACAGTGTGCAATGTCATACAGAGTATCAATTGGTGAAGCGGTCTCCAGAGGTGGAAAATGAGAGAAACCAACTCCTAGATTCTCGTATCCGAGTACTCTTGAGGGAAGTCAAATAGCTCTGACTGGTGAACTACCAGCTTTTGTGCCGTACACGCCAAGAAGAGATATTTACTTAGATGCCAAAGAACATCCATTTAGTCCAAAGGTCGCAGACTCCGAGAGGATGCCAGATTTTCATACATAAAACAGCCCTTTTAAGGGCTACCTAATACATTTCGAAAAGATTCTTAAATTGAAAAAAGAAAAAGAAAATGGCATTAAAAGCCACCCCCCCCACTGTAGTTTTGTCCCTCCAAACTTATAAACTACATATACCATACATGTATCATCTCAAGATTTCTAAGAAAATAACCGAAAGCCTTTTTATCAGTCAATGGAATTATTTATATTCAACCTTAATATACTTGTAACTTTTCTTCTTGTATAAACTACATGTACATGTACAAGGTAGAAATTTGAGCCCGATGCATTGATTTTTATGTGTCGATATGCACATGCACATAATGTAACACTGATCAAATTGTGTATTATGCTTTTACTACACGATTCATTTTCAAAGCACAAGCTTGGTACATGTGCTTGTTACAATCATACATGTACGTTAATGTAGGAGGAATAGGGCATATGCTGTAAAGAGTCCTATATAATTTGTTTACATTTTGTTTTGTTTCCATATTATCCAACAATACCGTTAAACAACTCATATGTACGTAATCAGTGTGTATAGATCTTTTAGAGTTGTGAACACTGCTCACTTTCTGTCCCTCCCATTTTATTAGACCTCTAACTATAATCAATAAAAGCTAAGCTCTGCTCAAGTTACACTGTATCTCAAAATATCCGCCTTTTGCTTATAAATTCCATTAAACTTGCTCGATTCATTGTGTATATGGGCCGTTATGAGGGAAAAAAAGCAACATATTACTTAGATACATGTACATGTAACAGTGGACAACGGTGTACATGTACATGTACAACACTATAACGCTCTTGAAAACTTCACCTGCAGCCTGCTTTTATCACGGCCTTGCTTGTAAACATATTGGGCTTTTTTTGTCGGTCCTCATCGCCGTACAGTTAAGGAATGAGTTAGCTGGCGCACGGGGATGCGTGCCCAGGGAAGTGAAGGAACTTCGATGTTATAGGATGACGAAGCAAAAGACACCTCAAGGTGATGCGTGGTAAAATCTATGGTGCATCCGTAAAATCTGTGGTGCGACCAACCCAGCAGATTCCCAAACAGCGTCACTTGTTTTGACAAATCACGGAAATCTTTCAAATAGATTCTTTAATTGACATTTCTAATAAAACGCTTAAGGAGAGTAGCCCCGTTTATACATGTTTCTAGTTACACGTATGTGCACTATCACTGATAATTACAAAAGACCGGTACATTACTTTTTTAAAATTCTTTACGCTACATTCACATCTTTTTTTCACCATCAAAAAAAAAAAAAAAAAAAAAAAAAAAAAAATGTTTCAGAGCTGCTGATAAATCATAAAAAAACATTTCAATCATAAGTTCCTGCACGTAGGCTAATCGACACATTTTCTGTCCATTCAATGGCAAATGTTCCACGTTTTTTGTTTAATCAGTACAGATAGCCGCTTTACGGAGGTTAACTTATAAAGCAAACAATTGTGCTCGCATCTTTTGTATTTACAAGCCTAGAATTACTATATTAAATGCAAGTTGCCGCCAAAATACCCCTTACTCTACATGATAGAACAGTAATTCTGATTGGTTGAAATTCCCAGTTAAATTTCAATCCGTGGTATAAAAGGAAAAACTGTGCCTAGACAGTGTGCAATGTCATACAGAGTATCAATTGGTGAAGCGGTCTCCAGAGGTGGAAAATGAGAGAAACCAACTCCTAGATTCTCGTATCCGAGTACTCTTGAGGGAAGTCAAATAGCTCTAACTGGTGAACTACCAGCTTTTGTGCCGTACACGCCAAGAAGAGATATTTACTTAGATGCCAAAGAACATCCATTTAGTCCAAAGGTCGCAGACTCCGAGAGGATGCCAGATTTTCATACATAAAACAGCCCTTTTAAGGGCTACCTAATACATTTCAAAAAGATTCTTAAATTGAAAAAAGAAAAAGAAAATGGCATTAAAAGCCCCCCCCCCCCACCCCACTGTAGTTTTGTCCCTCCAAACTTATAAACTACATATACCATACATGTATCATCTCAGGATTTCTGAGAAAATAACCGAAAGCCTTTTTATCAGTCAATGGAATTATTCTTGTATAAACTACATGTACATGTACAAGGTAGAAATTTGAGCCCGATGCATTGATTTTTATGTGTCGATATGCACATGCACATAATGTAACACTGATCAAATTGTGTATTATGCTTTTACTACACGATTCATTTTCAAAGCACAAGCTTGGTACATGTGCTTGTTACAATCATACATGTACGTTAATGTAGGAGGAATAGGGCATATGCTGTAAAGAGTCCTATATAATTTGTTTACATTTTGTTTTGTTTCCATATTATCCAACAATACCGTTAAACAAATCATATGTACGTAATCAGTGTGTATAGATCTTTTAGAGTTGTGAACACTGCTCACTTTCTGTCCCTCCCATTTTATTAGACCTCTAACTATAATCAATAAAAGCTAAGCTCTGCTCAAGTTACACTGTATCTCAAAATATCCGCCTTTTGCTTATAAATTCCATTAAACTTGCTCGATTCATTGTGTATATGGGCCGTTATGAGGGAAAAAAAGCAACATATTACGTAGATACATGTACATGTAACAGTGGACAACGGTGTACATGTACATGTACAACACTATAACGCTCTTGAAAACTTCACCTGCAGCCTGCTTTTATCACGGCCTTGCTTGTAAACATATTGGGCTTTTTTTGTCGGTCCTCATCGCCGTACAGTTAAGGAATGAGTTAGCTGGCGCACGGGGATGCGTGCCCAGGGAAGTGAAGGAACTTCGATGTTATAGGATGACGAAGCAAAAGACACCTCAAGGTGATGCGTGGTAAAATCTATGGTGCATCCGTAAAATCTGTGGTGCGACCAACCCAGCAGATTCCCAAACAGCGTCACTTGTTTTGACAAATCACGGAAATCTTTCAAATAGATTCTTTAATTGACATTCCTAATAAAACGCTTAAGGAGAGTAGCCCCGTTTATACATGTTTCTAGTTACACGTATGTGCACTATCACTGATAATTACAAAAGACCGGTACATTACTTTTTTAAAATTCTTTACGCTACATTCACATCTTTTTTTCACCATCAAAAAAAAAAAAAAAAAAAAAAAAAAAAAAAATGTTTCAGAGCTGCTGATAAATCATAAAAAAACATTTCAATCATAAGTTCCTGCACGTAGGCTAATCGACACATTTTCTGTCCATTCAATGGCAAATGTTCCACGTTTTTTGTTTAATCAGTACAGATAGCCGCTTTACGGAGGTTAACTTATAAAGCAAACAATTGTGCTCGCATCTTTTGTATTTACAAGCCTAGGATTACTATATTAAATGCAAGTTGCCGCCAAAATACCCCTTACTCTACATGATAGAACAGTAATTCTGATTGGTTGAAATTCCCAGTTAAATTTCAATCCGTGGTATAAAAGGAAAAACTGTGCCTAGACAGTGTGCAATGTCATACAGAGTATCAATTGGTGAAGCGGTCTCCAGAGGTGGAAAATGAGAGAAACCAACTCCTAGATTCTCGTATCCGAGTACTCTTGAGGGAAGTCAAATAGCTCTAACTGGTGAACTACCAGCTTTTGTGCCGTACACGCCAAGAAGAGATATTTACTTAGATGCCAAAGAACATCCATTTAGTCCAAAGGTCGCAGACTCCGAGAGGATGCCAGATTTTCATACATAAAACAGCCCTTTTAAGGGCTACCTAATACATTTCAAAAAGATTCTTAAATTGAAAAAAGAAAAAGAAAATGGCATTAAAAGCCCCCCCCCCACCCCCCCACCCCACTGTAGTTTTGTCCCTCCAAACTTATAAACTACATATACCATACATGTATCATCTCAGGATTTCTGAGAAAATAACCGAAAGCCTTTTTATCAGTCAATGGAATTATTCTTGTATAAACTACATGTACATGTACAAGGTAGAAATTTGAGCCCGATGCATTGATTTTTATGTGTCGATATGCACATGCACATAATGTAACACTGATCAAATTGTGTATTATGCTTTTACTACACGATTCATTTTCAAAGCACAAGCTTGGTACATGTGCTTGTTACAATCATACATGTACGTTAATGTAGGAGGAATAGGGCATATGCTGTAAAGAGTCCTATATAATTTGTTTACATTTTGTTTTGTTTCCATATTATCCAACAATACCGTTAAACAAATCATATGTACGTAATCAGTGTGTATAGATCTTTTAGAGTTGTGAACACTGCTCACTTTCTGTCCCTCCCATTTTATTAGACCTCTAACTATAATCAATAAAAGCTAAGCTCTGCTCAAGTTACACTGTATCTCAAAATATCCGCCTTTTGCTTATAAATTCCATTAAACTTGCTCGATTCATTGTGTATATGGGCCGTTATGAGGGAAAAAAAGCAACATATTACGTAGATACATGTACATGTAACAGTGGACAACGGTGTACATGTACATGTACAACACTATAACGCTCTTGAAAACTTCACCTGCAGCCTGCTTTTATCACGGCCTTGCTTGTAAACATATTGGGCTTTTTTTGTCGGTCCTCATCGCCGTACAGTTAAGGAATGAGTTAGCTGGCGCACGGGGATGCGTGCCCAGGGAAGTGAAGGAACTTCGATGTTATAGGATGACGAAGCAAAAGACACCTCAAGGTGATGCGTGGTAAAATCTATGGTGCATCCGTAAAATCTGTGGTGCGACCAACCCAGCAGATTCCCAAACAGCGTCACTTGTTTTGACAAATCACGGAAATCTTTCAAATAGATTCTTTAATTGACATTCCTAATAAAACGCTTAAGGAGAGTAGCCCCGTTTATACATGTTTCTAGTTACACGTATGTGCACTATCACTGATAATTACAAAAGACCGGTACATTACTTTTTTAAAATTCTTTACGCTACATTCACATCTTTTTTTCACCATCAAAAAAAAAAAAAAAAAAAAAAAAAAAAATGTTTCAGAGCTGCTGATAAATCATAAAAAAACATTTCAATCATAAGTTCCTGCACGTAGGCTAATCGACACATTTTCTGTCCATTCAATGGCAAATGTTCCACGTTTTTTTGTTTAATCAGTACAGATAGCCGCTTTACGGAGGTTAACTTATAAAGCAAACAATTGTGCTCGCATCTTTTGTATTTACAAGCCTAGGATTACTATATTAAATGCAAGTTGCCGCCAAAATACCCCTTACTCTACATGATAGAACAGTAATTCTGATTGGTTGAAATTCCCAGTTAAATTTCAATCCGTGGTATAAAAGGAAAAACTGTGCCTAGACAGTGTGCAATGTCATACAGAGTATCAATTGGTGAAGCGGTCTCCAGAGGTGGAAAATGAGAGAAACCAACTCCTAGATTCTCGTATCCGAGTACTCTTGAGGGAAGTCAAATAGCTCTGACTGGTGAACTACCAGCTTTTGTGCCGTACACGCCAAGAAGAGATATTTACTTAGATGCCAAAGAACATCCATTTAGTCCAAAGGTCGCAGACTCCGAGAGGATGCCAGATTTTCATACATAAAACAGCCCTTTTAAGGGCTACCTAATACATTTCAAAAAGATTCTTAAATTAAAAAAAGAAAAAGAAAATGGCATTAAAAGCCCCCCCCCCCCCCACCCCCCACCCCCACTGTAGTTTTGTCCCTCCAAACTTATAAACTACATATACCATACATGTATCACCTCAGGATTTCTGAGAAAATAACCGAAAGCCTTTTTATCAGTCAATGGAATTATTCTTGTATAAACTACATTTACATGTACAAGGTAGAAATTTGAGCCCGATGCATTGATTTTTATGTGTCGATATGCACATGCACATAATGTAACACTGATCAAATTGTGTATTATGCTTTTACTACACGATTCATTTTCAAAGCACAAGCTTGGTACATGTGCTTGTTACAATCATACATGTACGTTAATGTAGGAGGAATAGGGCATATGCTGTAAAGAGTCCTATATAATTTGTTTACATTTTGTTTTGTTTCCATATTATCCAACAATACCGTTAAACAACTCATATGTACGTAATCAGTGTGTATAGATCTTTTAGAGTTGTGAACTCTGCTCATTTTCTGTCCCTCCCATTTTATTAGACCTCTAACTATAATCAATAAAAGCTAAGCTCTGCTCAAGTTACACTGTATCTCAAAATATCCGCCTTTTGCTTATAAATTCCATTAAACTTGCTCGATTCATTGTGTATATGGGCCGTTATGAGGGAAAAAAAGCAACATATTACGTAGATACATGTACATGTAACAGTGGACAACGGTGTACATGTACATGTACAACACTATAACGCTCTTGAAAACTTCACCTGCAGCCTGCTTTTATCACGGCCTTGCTTGTAAACATATTGGGCTTTTTTTGTCGGTCCTCATCGCCGTACAGTTAAGGAATGAGTTAGCTGGCGCACGGGGATGCGTGCCCAGGGAAGTGAAGGAACTTCGATGTTATAGGATGACGAAGCAAAAGACACCTCAAGGTGATGCGTGGTAAAATCTATGGTGCATCCGTAAAATCTGTGGTGCGACCAACCCAGCAGATTCCCAAACAGCGTCACCTGTTTTGACAAATCATGGAAATCTTTCAAATAGATTCTTTAATTGACATTCCTAATAAAACGCTTAAGGAGAGTAGCCCCGTTTATACATGTTTCTAGTTACACGTATGTGCACTATCACTGATAATTACAAAAGACCGGTACATTACTTTTTTAAAATTCTTTACGCTACATTCACATCTTTTTTTCACCATAAAAAAAAAAACAAAAAAACAAAAAAAAAATGTTTCAGAGCTGCTGATAAATCATAAAAAAACATTTCAATCATAAGTTCCTGCACGTAGGCTAATCGACACATTTTCTGTCCATTCAATGGCAAATGTTCCACGTTTTTTGTTTAATCAGTACAGATAGCCGCTTTACGGAGGTTAACTTATAAAGCAAACAATTGTGCTCGCATCTTTTGTATTTACAAGCCAGGAATTACTATATTAAATGCAAGTTGCCGCCAAAATACCCCTTACTCTACATGATAGAACAGTAATTCTGATTGGTTGAAATTCCCAGTTAAATTTCAATCCGTGGTATAAAAGGAAAAACTGTGCCTAGACAGTGTGCAATGTCATACAGAGTATCAATTGGTGAAGCGGTCTCCAGAGGTGGAAGATGAGAGAAACCAACTCCTAGATTCTCGTATCCGAGTACTCTTGAGGGAAGTCAAATAGCTCTGACTGGTGAACTACCAGCTTTTGTGCCGTACACGCCAAGAAGAGATATTTACTTAGATGCCAAAGAACATCCATTTAGTCCAAAGGTCGCAGACTCCGAGAGGATGCCAGATTTTCATACATAAAACAGCCCTTTTAAGGGCTACCTAATACATTTCAAAAAGATTCTTAAATTGAAAAAAGAAAAAGAAAATGGCATTAAAAGTCCCCCCCCACCCCCCACCCCACTGTAGTTTTGTCCCTCCAAACTTATAAACTACATATACCATACATGTATCATCTGAGGATTTCTGAGAAAATAACCGAAAGCCTTTTTATCAGTCAATGGAATTATTCTTGTATAAACTACATGTACATGTACAAGGTAGAAATTTGAGCCCGATGCATTGATTTTTATGTGTCGATATGCACATGCACATAATGTAACACTGATCAAATTGTGTATTATGCTTTTACTACACGATTCATTTTCAAAGCACAAGCTTGGTACATGTGCTTGTTACAATCATACATGTACGTTAATGTAGGAGGAATAGGGCATATGCTGTAAAGAGTCCTATATAATTTGTTTACATTTTGTTTTGTTTCCATATTATCCAACAATACCGTTAAACAACTCATATGTACGTTAAAAGTGTGTATAGATCTTTTAGAGTTGTGAACACTGCTCACTTTCTGTCCCTCCCATTTTATTAGACCTCTAACTATAATCAATAAAAGCTAAGCTCTGCTCAAGTTACACTGTATCTCAAAATATCCGCCTTTTGCTTATAAATTCCATTAAACTTGCTCGATTCATTGTGTATATGGGCCGTTATGAGGGAAAAAAAGCAACATATTACGTAGATACATGTACATGTAACAGTGGACAACGGTGTACATGTACATGTACAACACTATAACG
The DNA here is from genome assembly GCA_037379345.1 of Perna viridis. NCBI lineage: Eukaryota > Metazoa > Mollusca > Bivalvia > Mytilida > Mytilidae > Perna > Perna viridis. The sequence continues at coordinate 28,473,872 of CM074523.1, forward strand.
CTCTTGAAAACTTCACCTGCAGCCTGCTTTTATCACGGCCTTGCTTGTAAACATATTGGGCTTTTTTTGTCGGTCCTCATCGCCGTACAGTTAAGGAATGAGTTAGCTGGCGCACGGGGATGCGTGCCCAGGGAAGTGAAGGAACTTCGATGTTATAGGATGACGAAGCAAAAGACACCTCAAGGTGATGCGTGGTAAAATCTATGGTGCATCCGTAAAATCTGTGGTGCGACCAACCCAGCAGATTCCCAAACAGCGTCACTTGTTTTGACAAATCATGGAAATCTTTCAAATAGATTCTTTAATTGACATTTCTAATAAAACGCTTAAAGAGAGTAGCCCCGTTTATACATGTTTCTAGTTACACGTATGTGCACTATCACTGATAATTACAAAAGACCGGTACATTACTTTTTTTAAAATTCTTTACGCTACATTCACATCTTTTTATCACCATCAAAAAAAAAAAAAAAAAAAATGTTTCAGAGCTGCTGATTAGTCATAAAAAAACATTTCAATCATAAGTTCCTGCACGTAGGCTAATCGACACATTTTCTGTCCATTCAATGGAAAATGTTCCACGTTTTTTGTTTAATCAGTACAGATAGCCGCTTTACGGAGGTTAACTTATAAAGCAAACAACTGTGCTCGCATCTTTTGTATTTACAAGCCAGGAATTACTATATTAAATGCAAGTTGCCGCCAAAATACCCCTTACTCTACATGATAGAACAGTAATTCTGATTGGTTGAAATTCCCAGTTAAATTTCAATCCGTGGTATAAAAGGAAAAACTGTGCCTAGACAGTGTGCAATGTCATACAGAGTATCAATTGGTGAAGCGGTCTCCAGAGGTGGAAAATGAGAGAAACCAACTCCTAGATTCTCGTATCCGAGTACTCTTGAGGGAAGTCAAATAGCTCTGACTGGTGAACTACCAGCTTTTGTGCCGTACACGCCAAGAAGAGATATTTACTTAGATGCCAAAGAACATCCATTTAGTCCAAAGGTCGCAGACTCCGAGAGGATGCCAGATTTTCATACATAAAACAGCCCTTTTAAGGGCTACCTAATACATTTCAAAAAGATTCTTAAATTGAAAAAAGAAAAAGAAAATGGCATTAAAAGCCCCCCCCCCCCACCCCACTGTAGTTTTGTCCCTCCAAACTTATAAACTACATATACCATACATGTATCATCTCAGGATTTCTGAGAAAATAACCGAAAGCCTTTTTATCAGTCAATGGAATTATTCTTGTATAAACTACATGTACATGTACAAGGTAGAAATTTGAGCCCGATGCATTGATTTTTATGTGTCGATATGCACATGCACATAATGTAACACTGATCAAATTGTGTATTATGCTTTTACTACACGATTCATTTTCAAAGCACAAGCTTGGTACATGTGCTTGTTACAATCATACATGTACGTTAATGTAGGAGGAATAGGGCATATGCTGTAAAGAGTCCTATATAATTTGTTTACATTTTGTTTTGTTTCCATATTATCCAACAATACCATTAAACAACTCATATGTACGTAATCAGTGTGTATAGATCTTTTAGAGTTGTGAACACTGCTCACTTTCTGTCCCTCCCATTTTATTAGACCTCTAACTATAATCAATAAAAGCTAAGCTCTGCTCAAGTTACACTGTATCTCAAAATATCCGCCTTTTGCTTATAAATTCCATTAAACTTGCTCGATTCATTGTGTATATGGGCCGTTATGAGGGAAAAAAAGCAACATATTACGTAGATACATGTACATGTAACAGTGGACAACGGTGTACATGTACATGTACAACACTATAACGCTCTTGAAAACTTCACCTGCAGCCTGCTTTTATCACGGCCTTGCTTGTAAACATATTGGGCTTTTTTTGTCGGTCCTCATCGCCGTACAGTTAAGGAATGAGTTAGCTGGCGCACGGGGATGCGTGCCCAGGGAAGTGAAGGAACTTCGATGTTATAGGATGACGAAGCAAAAGACACCTCAAGGTGATGCGTGGTAAAATCTATGGTGCATCCGTAAAATCTGTGGTGCGACCAACCCAGCAGATTTCCAAACAGCGTCACTTGTTTTGACAAATCATGGAAATCTTTCAAATAGATTCTTTAATTGACATTTCTAATAAAACGCTTAAAGAGAGTAGCCCCGTTTATACATGTTTCTAGTTACACGTATGTGCACTATCACTGATAATTACAAAAGACCGGTACATTACTTTTTTAAAATTCTTTACGCTACATTCACATCTTTTTTTCACCATCAAAAAAAAAAAAAAAAAAAAAAAAAAAAAATGTTTCAGAGCTGCTGATAAATCATAAAAAAACATTTCAATCATAAGTTCCTGCACGTAGGCTAATCGACACATTTTCTGTCCATTCAATGGCAAATGTTCCACGTTTTTTGTTTAATCAGTACAGATAGCCGCTTTACGGAGGTTAACTTATAAAGCAAACAATTGTGCTCGCATCTTTTGTATTTACAAGCCAGGAATTACTATATTAAATGCAAGTTGCCGCCAAAATACCCTTTACTCTACATGATAGAACAGTAATTCTGATTGGTTGAAATTCCCAGTTAAATTTCAATCCGTGGTATAAAAGGAAAAACTGTGCCTAGACAGTGTGCAATGTCATACAGAGTATCAATTGGTGAAGCGGTCTCCAGAGGTGGAAAATGAGAGAAACCAACTCCTAGATTCTCGTATCCGAGTACTCTTGAGGGAAGTCAAATAGCTCTGACTGGTGAACTACCAGCTTTTGTGCCGTACACGCCAAGAAGAGATATTTACTTAGATGCCAAAGAACATCCATTTAGTCCAAAGGTCGCAGACTCCGAGAGGATGCCAGATTTTCATACATAAAACAGCCCTTTTAAGGGCTACCTAATACATTTCAAAAAGATTCTTAAATTGAAAAAAGAAAAAGAAAATGGCATTAAAAGTCCCCCCCCACCCCCCACCCCACTGTAGTTTTGTCCCTCCAAACTTATAAACTACATATACCATACATGTATCACCTCAGGATTTCTGAGAAAATAACCGAAAGCCTTTTTATCAGTCAATGGAATTATTCTTGTATAAACTACATGTACATGTACAAGGTAGAAATTTGAGCCCGATGCATTGATTTTTATGTGTCGATATGCACATGCACATAATGTAACACTGATCAAATTGTGTATTATGCTTTTACTACACGATTCATTTTCAAAGCACAAGCTTGGTACATGTGCTTGTTACAATCATACATGTACGTTAATGTAGGAGGAATAGGGCATATGCTGTAAAGAGTCCTATATAATTTGTTTACATTTTGTTTTGTTTCCATATTATCCAACAATACCGTTAAACAACTCATATGTACGTAATCAGTGTGTACAGATCTTTTAGAGTTGTGAACACTGCTCACTTTCTGTCCCTCCCATTTTATTAGACCTCTAACTATAATCAATAAAAGCTAAGCTCTGCTCAAGTTACACTGTATCTCAAAATATCCGCCTTTTGCTTATAAATTCCATTAAACTTGCTCGATTCATTGTGTATATGGGCCGTTATGAGGGAAAAAAAGCAACATATTACGTAGATACATGTACATGTAACAGTGGACAACGGTGTACATGTACATGTACAACACTATAACGCTCTTGAAAACTTCACCTGCAGCCTGCTTTTATCACGGCCTTGCTTGTAAACATATTGGGCTTTTTTTGTCGGTCCTCATCGCCGTACAGTTAAGGAATGAGTTAGCTGGCGCACGGGGATGCGTGCCCAGGGAAGTGAAGGAACTTCGATGTTATAGGATGACGAAGCAAAAGACACCTCAAGGTGATGCGTGGTAAAATCTATGGTGCATCCGTAAAATCTGTGGTGCGACCAACCCAGCAGATTCCCAAACAGCGTCACTTGTTTTGACAAATCATGGAAATCTTTCAAATAGATTCTTTAATTGACATTTCTAATAAAACGCTTAAAGAGAGTAGCCCCGTTTATACATGTTTCTAGTTACACGTATGTGCACTATCACTGATAATTACAAAAGACCGGTACATTACTTTTTTAAAATTCTTTACGCTACATTCACATCTTTTTTTCACCATCAAAAAAAAAAAAAAAAAAATGTTTCAGAGCTGCTGATAAATCATAAAAAAACATTTCAATCATAAGTTCCTGCACGTAGGCTAATCGACACATTTTCTGTCCATTCAATGGCAAATGTTCCACGTTTTTTGTTTAATCAGTACAGATAGCCGCTTTACGGAGGTTAACTTATAAAGCAAACAATTGTGCTCGCATCTTTTGTATTTACAAGCCTAGAATTACTATATTAAATGCAAGTTGCCGCCAAAATACCCCTTACTCTACATGATAGAACAGTAATTCTGATTGGTTGAAATTCCCAGTTAAATTTCAATCCGTGGTATAAAAGGAAAAACTGTGCCTAGACAGTGTGCAATGTCATACAGAGTATCAATTGGTGAAGCGGTCTCCAGAGGTGGAAAATGAGAGAAACCAACTCCTAGATTCTCGTATCCGAGTACTCTTGAGGGAAGTCAAATAGCTCTGACCGGTGAACTACCAGCTTTTGTGCCGTACACGCCAGGAAGAGATATTTACTTAGATGCCAAAGAACATCCATTTAGTCCAAAGGTCGCAGACTCCGAGAGGATGCCAGATTTTCATACATAAAACAGCCCTTTTAAGGGCTACCTAATACATTTCAAAAAGATTCTTAAATTGAAAAAAGAAAAAGAAAATGGCATTAAAAGTCCCCCCCCCCACCCCCCACCCCACTGTAGTTTTGTCCCTCCAGACTTATAAACTACATATACCATACATGTATCACCTCAGGATTTCTGAGAAAATAACCGAAAGCCTTTTTATCAGTCAATGGAATTATTCTTGTATAAACTACATGTACATGTACAAGGTAGAAATTTGAGCCCGATGCATTGATTTTTATGTGTCGATATGCACATGCACATAATGTAACACTGATCAAATTGTGTATTATGCTTTTACTACACGATTCATTTTCAAAGCACAAGCTTGGTACATGTGCTTGTTACAATCATACATGTACGTTAATGTAGGAGGAATAGGGCATATGCTGTAAAGAGTCCCATATAATTTGTTTACATTTTGTTTTGTTTCCATATTATCCAACAATACCGTTAAACAACTCATATGTACGTAATCAGTGTGTATAGATCTTTTAGAGTTGTGAACACTGCTCACTTTCTGTCCCTCCCATTTTATTAGACCTCTAACTATAATCAATAAAAGCTAAGCTCTGCTCAAGTTACACTGTATCTCAAAATATCCGCCTTTTGCTTATAAATTCCATTAAACTTGCTCGATTCATTGTGTATATGGGCCGTTATGAGGGAAAAAAAGCAACATATTACGTAGATACATGTACATGTAACAGTGGACAACGGTGTACATGTACATGTACAACACTATAACGCTCTTGAAAACTTCACCTGCAGCCTGCTTTTATCACGGCCTTGCTTGTAAACATATTGGGCTTTTTTTGTCGGTCCTCATCGCCGTACAGTTAAGGAATGAGTTAGCTGGCGCACGGGGATGCGTGCCCAGGGAAGTGAAGGAACTTCGATGTCACAGGATGACGAAGCAAAAGACACCTCAAGGTGATGCGTGGTAAAATCTATGGTGCATCCGTAAAATCTGTGGTGCGACCAACCCAGCAGATTCCCAAACAGCGTCACTTGTTTTGACAAATCATGGAAATCTTTCAAATAGATTCTTTAATTGACATTTCTAATAAAACGCTTAAAGAGAGTAGCCCCGTTTATACATGTTTCTAGTTACACGTATGTGCACTATCACTGATAATTACAAAAGACCGGTACATTACTTTTTTAAAATTCTTTACGCTACATTCACATCTTTTTTTCACCATCAAAAAAAAAAAAAAAAAAAAAAAAAAAAAATGTTTCAGAGCTGCTGATAAATCATAAAAAAACATTTCAATCATAAGTTCCTGCACGTAGGCTAATCGACACATTTTCTGTCCATTCAATGGCAAATGTTCCACGTTTTTTGTTTAATCAGTACAGATAGCCGCTTTACGGAGGTTAACTTATAAAGCAAACAATTGTGCTCGCATCTTTTGTATTTACAAGCCAGGAATTACTATATTAAATGCAAGTTGCCGCCAAACTACCCCTTACTCTACATGATAGAACAGTAATTCTGATTGGTTGAAATTCCCAGTTAAATTTCAATCCGTGGTATAAAAGGAAAAACTGTGCCTAGACAGTGTGCAATGTCATACAGAGTATCAATTGGTGAAGCGGTCTCCAGAGGTGGAAAATGAGAGAAACCAACTCCTAGATTCTCGTATCCGAGTACTCTTGAGGGAAGTCAAATAGCTCTGACTGGTGAACTACCAGCTTTTGTGCCGTACACGCCAAGAAGAGATATTTACTTAGATGCCAAAGAACATCCATTTAGTCCAAAGGTCGCAGACTCCGAGAGGATGCCAGATTTTCATACATAAAACAGCCCTTTTAAGGGCTACCTAATACATTTCGAAAAGATTCTTAAATTGAAAAAAGAAAAAGAAAATGGCATTAAAAGTCCCCCCCCCCACCCCCCACCCCACTGTAGTTTTGTCCCTCCAAACTTATAAACTACATATACCATACATGTATCACCTCAGGATTTCTGAGAAAATAACCGAAAGCCTTTTTATCAGTCAATGGAATTATTCTTGTATAAACTACATGTACATGTACAAGGTAGAAATTTGAGCCCGATGCATTGATTTTTATGTGTCGATATGCACATGCACATAATGTAACACTGATCAAATTGTGTATTATGCTTTTACTACACGATTCATTTTCAAAGCACAAGCTTGGTACATGTGCTTGTTACAATCATACATGTACGTTAATGTAGGAGGAATAGGGCATATGCTGTAAAGAATCCCATATAATTTGTTTACATTTTGTTTTGTTTCCATATTATCCAACAATACCGTTAAACAACTCATATGTACGTAATCAGTGTGTATAGATCTTTTAGAGTTGTGAACACTGCTCACTTTCTGTCCCTCCCATTTTATTAGACCTCTAACTATAATCAATAAAAGCTAAGCTCTGCTCAAGTTACACTGTATCTCAAAATATCCGCCTTTTGCTTATAAATTCCATTAAACTTGCTCGATTCATTGTGTATATGGGCCGTTATGAGGGAAAAAAAGCAACATATTACGTAGATACATGTACATGTAACAGTGGACAACGGTGTACATGTACATGTACAACACTATAACGCTCTTGAAAACTTCACCTGCAGCCTGCTTTTATCACGGCCTTGCTTGTAAACATATTGGGCTTTTTTTGTCGGTCCTCATCGCCGTACAGTTAAGGAATGAGTTAGCTGGCGCACGGGGATGCGTGCCCAGGGAAGTGAAGGAACTTCGATGTTATAGGATGACGAAGCAAAAGACACCTCAAGGTGATGCGTGGTAAAATCTATGGTGCATCCGTAAAATCTGTGGTGCGACCAACCCAGCAGATTCCCAAACAGCGTCACTTGTTTTGACAAATCATGGAAATCTTTCAAATAGATTCTTTAATTGACATTTCTAATAAAACGCTTAAAGAGAGTAGCCCCGTTTATACATGTTTCTAGTTACACGTATGTGCAATATCACTGATAATTACAAAAGACCGGTACATTACTTTTTTAAAATTCTTTACGCTACATTCACATCTTTTTTTCACCATCAAAAAAAAAAAAAAAAAAAATGTTTCAGAGCTGCTGATAAATCATAAAAAAACATTTCAATCATAAGTTCCTGCACGTAGGCTAATCGACACATTTTCTGTCCATTCAATGGCAAATGTTCCACGTTTTTTGTTTAATCAGTACAGATAGCCGCTTTACGGAGGTTAACTTATAAAGCAAACAATTGTGCTCGCATCTTTTGTATTTACAAGCCAGGAATTACTATATTAAATGCAAGTTGCCGCCAAACTACCCCTTACTCTACATGATAGAACAGTAATTCTGATTGGTTGAAATTCCCAGTTAAATTTCAATCCGTGGTATAAAAGGAAAAACTGTGCCTAGACAGTGTGCAATGTCATACAGAGTATCAATTGGTGAAGCGGTCTCCAGAGGTGGAAAATGAGAGAAACCAACTCCTAGATTCTCGTATCCGAGTACTCTTGAGGGAAGTCAAATAGCTCTGACTGGTGAACTACCAGCTTTTGTGCCGTACACGCCAAGAAGAGATATTTACTTAGATGCCAAAGAACATCCATTTAGTCCAAAGGTCGCAGACTCCGAGAGGATGCCAGATTTTCATACATAAAACAGCCCTTTTAAGGGCTACCTAATACATTTCGAAAAGATTCTTAAATTGAAAAAAGAAAAAGAAAATGGCATTAAAAGTCCCCCCCCCCCACCCCCCACCCCACTGTAGTTTTGTCCCTCCAAACTTATAAACTACATATACCATACATGTATCACCTCAGGATTTCTGAGAAAATAACCGAAAGCCTTTTTATCAGTCAATGGAATTATTCTTGTATAAACTACATGTACATGTACAAGGTAGAAATTTGAGCCCGATGCATTGATTTTTATGTGTCGATATGCACATGCACATAATGTAACACTGATCAAATTGTGTATTATGCTTTTACTACACGATTCATTTTCAAAGCACAAGCTTGGTACATGTGCTTGTTACAATCATACATGTACGTTAATGTAGGAGGAATAGGGCATATGCTGTAAAGAATCCCATATAATTTGTTTACATTTTGTTTTGTTTCCATATTATCCAACAATACCGTTAAACAACTCATATGTACGTAATCAGTGTGTATAGATCTTTTAGAGTTGTGAACACTGCTCACTTTCTGTCCCTCCCATTTTATTAGACCTCTAACTATAATCAATAAAAGCTAAGCTCTGCTCAAGTTACACTGTATCTCAAAATATCCGCCTTTTGCTTATAAATTCCATTAAACTTGCTCGATTCATTGTGTATATGGGCCGTTATGAGGGAAAAAAAGCAACATATTACGTAGATACATGTACATGTAACAGTGGACAACGGTGTACATGTACATGTACAACACTATAACGCTCTTGAAAACTTCACCTGCAGCCTGCTTTTATCACGGCCTTGCTTGTAAACATATTGGGCTTTTTTTGTCGGTCCTCATCGCCGTACAGTTAAGGAATGAGTTAGCTGGCGCACGGGGATGCGTGCCCAGGGAAGTGAAGGAACTTCGATGTTATAGGATGACGAAGCAAAAGACACCTCAAGGTGATGCGTGGTAAAATCTATGGTGCATCCGTAAAATCTGTGGTGCGACCAACCCAGCAGATTCCCAAACAGCGTCACTTGTTTTGACAAATCATGGAAATCTTTCAAATAGATTCTTTAATTGACATTTCTAATAAAACGCTTAAAGAGAGTAGCCCCGTTTATACATGTTTCTAGTTACACGTATGTGCAATATCACTGATAATTACAAAAGACCGGTACATTACTTTTTTAAAATTCTTTACGCTACATTCACATCTTTTTTTCACCATCAAAAAAAAAAAAAAAAAAAATGTTTCAGAGCTGCTGATAAATCATAAAAAAACATTTCAATCATAAGTTCCTGCACGTAGGCTAATCGACACATTTTCTGTCCATTCAATGGCAAATGTTCCACGTTTTTTGTTTAATCAGTACAGATAGCCGCTTTACGGAGGTTAACTTATAAAGCAAACAATTGTGCTCGCATCTTTTGTATTTACAAGCCAGGAATTACTATATTAAATGCAAGTTGCCGCCAAAATACCCCTTACTCTACATGATAGAACAGTAATTCTGATTGGTTGAAATTCCCAGTTAAATTTCAATCCGTGGTATAAAAGGAAAAACTGTGCCTAGACAGTGTGCAATGTCATACAGAGTATCAATTGGTGAAGCGGTCTCCAGAGGTGGAAAATGAGAGAAACCAACTCCTAGATTCTCGTATCCGAGTACTCTTGAGGGAAGTCAAATAGCTCTGACTGGTGAACTACCAGCTTTTGTGCCGTACACGCCAAGAAGAGATATTTACTTAGATGCCAAAGAACATCCATTTAGTCCAAAGGTCGCAGACTCCGAGAGGATGCCAGATTTTCATACATAAAACAGCCCTTTTAAGGGCTACCTAATACATTTCAAAAAGATTCTTAAATTGAAAAAAGAAAAAGAAAATGGCATTAAAAGTCCCCTCCCCCACCCCCCACCCCACTGTAGTTTTGTCCCTCCAAACTTATAAACTACATATACCATACATGTATCACCTCAGGATTTCTGAGAAAATAACCGAAAGCCTTTTTATCAGTCAATGGAATTATTCTTGTATAAACTACATGTACATGTACAAGGTAGAAATTTGAGCCCGATGCATTGATTTTTATGTGTCGATATGCACATGCACATAATGTAACACTGATCAAATTGTGTATTATGCTTTTACTACACGATTCATTTTCAAAGCACAAGCTTGGTACATGTGCTTGTTACAATCATACATGTACGTTAATGTAGGAGGAATAGGGCATATGCTGTAAAGAATCCCATATAATTTGTTTACATTTTGTTTTGTTTCCATATTATCCAACAATACCGTTAAACAACTCATATGTACGTAATCAGTGTGTATAGATCTTTTAGAGTTGTGAACACTGCTCACTTTCTGTCCCTCCCATTTTATTAGACCTCTAACTATAATCAATAAAAGCTAAGCTCTGCTCAAGTTACACTGTATCTCAAAATATCCGCCTTTTGCTTATAAATTCCATTAAACTTGCTCGATTCATTGTGTATATGGGCCGTTATGAGGGAAAAAAAGCAACATATTACGTAGATACATGTACATGTAACAGTGGACAACGGTGTACATGTACATGTACAACACTATAACGCTCTTGAAAACTTCACCTGCAGCCTGCTTTTATCACGGCCTTGCTTGTAAACATATTGGGCTTTTTTTGTCGGTCCTCATCGCCGTACAGTTAAGGAATGAGTTAGCTGGCGCACGGGGATGCGTGCCTAGGGAAGTGAAGGAACTTCGATGTTATAGGATGACGAAGCAAAAGACACCTCAAGGTGATGCGTGGTAAAATCTATGGTGCATCCGTAAAATCTGTGGTGCGACCAACCCAGCAGATTCCCAAACAGCGTCACTTGTTTTGACAAATCATGGAAATCTTTCAAATAGATTCTTTAATTGACATTTCTAATAAAACGCTTAAAGAGAGTAGCCCCGTTTATACATGTTTCTAGTTACACGTATGTGCACTATCACTGATAATTACAAAAGACCGGTACATTACTTTTTTAAAATTCTTTACGCTACATTCACATCTTTTTTTCACCATCAAGAAAAAAAAAAAAAAAAAAAAAAAAAAAAAAAAAAAAAAAAATGTTTCAGAGCTGCTGATAAATCATAAAAAAACATTTCAATCATAAGTTCCTGCACGTAGGCTAATCGACACATTTTCTTTCCATTCAATGGCAAATGTTCCACGTTTTTTGTTTAATCAGTACAGATAGCCGCTTTACGGAGGTTAACTTATAAAGCAAACAATTGTGCTCGCATCTTTTGTATTTACAAGCCAGGAATTACTATATTAAATGCAAGTTGCCGCCAAAATACCCCTTACTCTACATGATAGAACAGTAATTCTGATTGGTTGAAATTCCCAGTTAAATTTCAATCCGTGGTATAAAAGGAAAAACTGTGCCTAGACAGTGTGCAATGTCATACAGAGTATCAATTGGTGAAGCGGTCTCCAGAGGTGGAAAATGAGAGAAACCAACTCCTAGATTCTCGTATCCGAGTACTCTTGAGGGAAGTCAAATAGCTCTGACTGGTGAACTACCAGCTTTTGTGCCGTACACGCCAAGAAGAGATATTTACTTAGATGCCAAAGAACATCCATTTAGTCCAAAGGTCGCAGACTCCGAGAGGATGCCAGATTTTCATACATAAAACAGCCCTTTTAAGGGCTACCTAATACATTTCAAAAAGATTCTTAAATTGAAAAAAGAAAAAGAAAATGGCATTAAAAGTCCCCCCCACCCCCCACCCCACTGTAGTTTTGTCCCTCCAAACTTATAAACTACATATACCATACATGTATCACCTCAGGATTTCTGAGAAAATAACCGAAAGCCTTTTTATCAGTCAATGGAATTATTCTTGTATAAACTACATGTACATGTACAAGGTAGAAATTTGAGCCCGATGCATTGATTTTTATGTGTCGATATGCACATGCACATAATGTAACACTGATCAAATTGTGTATTATGCTTTTACTACACGATTCATTTTCAAAGCACAAGCTTGGTACATGTGCTTGTTACAATCATACATGTACGTTAATGTAGGAGGAATAGGGCATATGCTGTAAAGAGTCCTATATAATTTGTTTACATTTTGTTTTGTTTCCATATTATCCAACAATACCGTTAAACAACTCATATGTACGTAATCAGTGTGTATAGATCTTTTAGAGTTGTGAACACTGCTCACTTTCTGTCCCTCCCATTTTATTAGACCTCTAACTATAATCAATAAAAGCTAAGCTCTGCTCAAGTTACACTGTATCTCAAAATATCCGCCTTTTGCTTATAAATTCCATTAAACTTGCTCGATTCATTGTGTATATGGGCCGTTATGAGGGAAAAAAAGCAACATATTACGTAGATACATGTACATGTAACAGTGGACAACGGTGTACATGTACATGTACAACACTATAACGCTCTTGAAAACTTCACCTGCAGCCTGCTTTTATCACGGCCTTGCTTGTAAACATATTGGGCTTTTTTTGTCGGTCCTCATCGCCGTACAGTTAAGGAATGAGTTAGCTGGCGCACGGGGATGCGTGCCTAGGGAAGTGAAGGAACTTCGATGTTATAGGATGACGAAGCAAAAGACACCTCAAGGTGATGCGTGGTAAAATCTATGGTGCATCCGTAAAATCTGTGGTGCGACCAACCCAGCAGATTCCCAAACAGCGTCACTTGTTTTGACAAATCACGGAAATCTTTCAAATAGATTCTTTAATTGACATTTCTAATAAAACGCTTAAGGAGAGTAGCCCCGTTTATACATGTTTCTAGTTACACGTATGTGCACTATCACTGATAATTACAAAAGACCGGTACATTACTTTTTTAAAATTCTTTACGCTACATTCACATCTTTTTTTCACCATCAAAAAAAAAAAAAAAAAAAAAATGTCTCAGAGCTGCTGATAAATCATAAAAAAACATTTCAATCATAAGTTCCTGCACGTAGGCTAATCGACACATTTTCTGTCCATTCAATGGCAAATGTTCCACGTTTTTTGTTTAATCAGTACAGATAGCCGCTTTACGGAGGTTAACTTATAAAGCAAACAATTGTGCTCGCATCTTTTGTATTTACAAGCCAGGAATTACTATATTAAATGCAAGTTGCCGCCAAAATACCCCTTACTCTACATGATAGAACAGTAATTCTGATTGGTTGAAATTTCCAGTTAAATTTCAATCCGTGGTATAAAAGGAAAAACTGTGCCTAGACAGTGTGCAATGTCATACAGAGTATCAATTGGTGAAGCGGTCTCCAGAGGTGGAAAATGAGAGAAACCAACTCCTAGATTCTCGTATCCGAGTACTCTTGAGGGAAGTCAAATAGCTCTGACTGGTGAACTACCAGCTTTTGTGCCGTACACGCCAAGAAGAGATATTTACTTAGATGCCAAAGAACATCCATTTAGTCCAAAGGTCGCAGACTCCGAGAGGATGCCAGATTTTCATACATAAAACAGCCCTTTTAAGGGCTACCTAATACATTTCAAAAAGATTCTTAAATTGAAAAAAGAAAAAGAAAATGGCATTAAAAGTCCCCCCCACCCCCCACCCCACTGTAGTTTTGTCCCTCCAGACTTATAAACTACATATACCATACATGTATCACCTCAGGATTTCTGAGAAAATAACCGAAAGCCTTTTTATCAGTCAATGGAATTATTCTTGTATAAACTACATGTACATGTACAAGGTAGAAATTTGAGCCCGATGCATTGATTTTTATGTGTCGATATGCACATGCACATAATGTAACACTGATCAAATTGTGTATTATGCTTTTACTACACGATTCATTTTCAAAGCACAAGCTTGGTACATGTGCTTGTTACAATCATACATGTACGTTAATGTAGGAGGAATAGGGCATATGCTGTAAAGAGTCCCATATAATTTGTTTACATTTTGTTTTGTTTCCATATTATCCAACAATACCGTTAAACAACTCATATGTACGTAATCAGTGTGTATAGATCTTTTAGAGTTGTGAACACTGCTCACTTTCTGTCCCTCCCATTTTATTAGACCTCTAACTATAATCAATAAAAGCTAAGCTCTGCTCAAGTTACACTGTATCTCAAAATATCCGCCTTTTGCTTATAAATTCCATTAAACTTGCTCGATTCATTGTGTATATGGGCCGTTATGAGGGAAAAAAAGCAACATATTACGTAGATACATGTACATGTAACAGTGGACAACGGTGTACATGTACATGTACAACACTATAACGCTCTTGAAAACTTCACCTGCAGCCTGCTTTTATCACGGCCTTGCTTGTAAACATATTGGGCTTTTTTTGTCGGTCCTCATCGCCGTACAGTGAAGGAATGAGTTAGCTGGCGCACGGGGATGCGTGCCCAGGGAAGTGAAGGAACTTCGATGTTATAGGATGACGAAGCAAAAGACACCTCAAGGTGATGCGTGGTAAAATCTATGGTGCATCCGTAAAATCTGTGGTGCGACCAACCCAGCAGATTCCCAAACAGCGTCACTTGTTTTGACAAATCATGGAAATCTTTCAAATAGATTCTTTAATTGACATTTCTAATAAAACGCTTAAAGAGAGTAGCCCCGTTTATACATGTTTCTAGTTACACGTATGTGCACTATCACTGATAATTACAAAAGACCGGTACATTACTTTTTTAAAATTCTTTACGCTACATTCACATCTTTTTTTCACCATCAAAAAAAAAAAAAAAAAAAAAAAAAAAAAAATGTTTCAGAGCTGCTGATAAATCATAAAAAAACATTTCAATCATAAGTTCCTGCACGTAGGCTAATCGACACATTTTCTGTCCATTCAATGGCAAATGTTCCACGTTTTTTGTTTAATCAGTACAGATAGCCGCTTTACGGAGGTTAACTTATAAAGCAAACAATTGTGCTCGCATCTTTTGTATTTACAAGCCAGGAATTACTATATTAAATGCAAGTTGCCGCCAAAATACCCCTTACTCTACATGATAGAACAGTAATTCTGATTGGTTGAAATTCCCAGTTAAATTTCAATCCGTGGTATAAAAGGAAAAACTGTGCCTAGACAGTGTGCAATGTCATACAGAGTATCAATTGGTGAAGCGGTCTCCAGAGGTGGAAAATGAGAGAAACCAACTCCTAGATTCTCGTATCCGAGTACTCTTGAGGGAAGTCAAATAGCTCTGACTGGTGAACTACCAGCTTTTGTGCCGTACACGCCAAGAAGAGATATTTACTTAGATGCCAAAGAACATCCATTTAGTCCAAAGGTCGCAGACTCCGAGAGGATGCCAGATTTTCATACATAAAACAGCCCTTTTAAGGGCTACCTAATACATTTCAAAAAGATTCTTAAATTGAAAAAAGAAAAAGAAAATGGCATTAAAAGTCCCCCCCACCCCCCACCCCACTGTAGTTTTGTCCCTCCAAACTTATAAACTACATATACCATACATGTATCACCTCAGGATTTCTGAGAAAATAACCGAAAGCCTTTTTATCAGTCAATGGAATTATTCTTGTATAAACTACATGTACATGTACAAGGTAGAAATTTGAGCCCGATGCATTGATTTTTATGTGTCGATATGCACATGCACATAATGTAACACTGATCAAATTGTGTATTATGCTTTTACTACACGATTCATTTTCAAAGCACAAGCTTGGTACATGTGCTTGTTACAATCATACATGTACGTTAATGTAGGAGGAATAGGGCATATGCTGTAAAGAGTCCTATATAATTTGTTTACATTTTGTTTTGTTTCCATATTATCCAACAATACCGTTAAACAACTCATATGTACGTAATCAGTGTGTATAGATCTTTTAGAGTTGTGAACACTGCTCACTTTCTGTCCCTCCCATTTTATTAGACCTCTAACTATAATCAATAAAAGCTAAGCTCTGCTCAAGTTACACTGTATCTCAAAATATCCGCCTTTTGCTTATAAATTCCATTAAACTTGCTCGATTCATTGTGTATATGGGCCGTTATGAGGGAAAAAAAGCAACATATTACGTAGATACATGTACATGTAACAGTGGACAACGGTGTACATGTACATGTACAACACTATAACGCTCTTGAAAACTTCACCTGCAGCCTGCTTTTATCACGGCCTTGCTTGTAAACATATTGGGCTTTTTTTGTCGGTCCTCATCGCCGTACAGTTAAGGAATGAGTTAGCTGGCGCACGGGGATGCGTGCCTAGGGAAGTGAAGGAACTTCGATGTTATAGGATGACGAAGCAAAAGACACCTCAAGGTGATGCGTGGTAAAATCTATGGTGCATCCGTAAAATCTGTGGTGCGACCAACCCAGCAGATTCCCAAACAGCGTCACTTGTTTTGACAAATCACGGAAATCTTTCAAATAGATTCTTTAATTGACATTTCTAATAAAACGCTTAAGGAGAGTAGCCCCGTTTATACATGTTTCTAGTTACACGTATGTGCACTATCACTGATAATTACAAAAGACCGGTACATTACTTTTTTAAAATTCTTTACGCTACATTCACATCTTTTTTTCACCATCAAAAAAAAAAAAAAAAAAAAAATGTCTCAGAGCTGCTGATAAATCATAAAAAAACATTTCAATCATAAGTTCCTGCACGTAGGCTAATCGACACATTTTCTGTCCATTCAATGGCAAATGTTCCACGTTTTTTGTTTAATCAGTACAGATAGCCGCTTTACGGAGGTTAACTTATAAAGCAAACAATTGTGCTCGCATCTTTTGTATTTACAAGCCAGGAATTACTATATTAAATGCAAGTTGCCGCCAAAATACCCCTTACTCTACATGATAGAACAGTAATTCTGATTGGTTGAAATTTCCAGTTAAATTTCAATCCGTGGTATAAAAGGAAAAACTGTGCCTAGACAGTGTGCAATGTCATACAGAGTATCAATTGGTGAAGCGGTCTCCAGAGGTGGAAAATGAGAGAAACCAACTCCTAGATTCTCGTATCCGAGTACTCTTGAGGGAAGTCAAATAGCTCTGACTGGTGAACTACCAGCTTTTGTGCCGTACACGCCAAGAAGAGATATTTACTTAGATGCCAAAGAACATCCATTTAGTCCAAAGGTCGCAGACTCCGAGAGGATGCCAGATTTTCATACATAAAACAGCCCTTTTAAGGGCTACCTAATACATTTCAAAAAGATTCTTAAATTGAAAAAAGAAAAAGAAAATGGCATTAAAAGTCCCCCCCACCCCCCACCCCACTGTAGTTTTGTCCCTCCAGACTTATAAACTACATATACCATACATGTATCACCTCAGGATTTCTGAGAAAATAACCGAAAGCCTTTTTATCAGTCAATGGAATTATTCTTGTATAAACTACATGTACATGTACAAGGTAGAAATTTGAGCCCGATGCATTGATTTTTATGTGTCGATATGCACATGCACATAATGTAACACTGATCAAATTGTGTATTATGCTTTTACTACACGATTCATTTTCAAAGCACAAGCTTGGTACATGTGCTTGTTACAATCATACATGTACGTTAATGTAGGAGGAATAGGGCATATGCTGTAAAGAGTCCCATATAATTTGTTTACATTTTGTTTTGTTTCCATATTATCCAACAATACCGTTAAACAACTCATATGTACGTAATCAGTGTGTATAGATCTTTTAGAGTTGTGAACACTGCTCACTTTCTGTCCCTCCCATTTTATTAGACCTCTAACTATAATCAATAAAAGCTAAGCTCTGCTCAAGTTACACTGTATCTCAAAATATCCGCCTTTTGCTTATAAATTCCATTAAACTTGCTCGATTCATTGTGTATATGGGCCGTTATGAGGGAAAAAAAGCAACATATTACGTAGATACATGTACATGTAACAGTGGACAACGGTGTACATGTACATGTACAACACTATAACGCTCTTGAAAACTTCACCTGCAGCCTGCTTTTATCACGGCCTTGCTTGTAAACATATTGGGCTTTTTTTGTCGGTCCTCATCGCCGTACAGTGAAGGAATGAGTTAGCTGGCGCACGGGGATGCGTGCCCAGGGAAGTGAAGGAACTTCGATGTTATAGGATGACGAAGCAAAAGACACCTCAAGGTGATGCGTGGTAAAATCTATGGTGCATCCGTAAAATCTGTGGTGCGACCAACCCAGCAGATTCCCAAACAGCGTCACTTGTTTTGACAAATCATGGAAATCTTTCAAATAGATTCTTTAATTGACATTTCTAATAAAACGCTTAAAGAGAGTAGCCCCGTTTATACATGTTTCTAGTTACACGTATGTGCACTATCACTGATAATTACAAAAGACCGGTACATTACTTTTTTAAAATTCTTTACGCTACATTCACATCTTTTTTTCACCATCAAAAAAAAAAAAAAAAAAAAAAAAAAAAAAATGTTTCAGAGCTGCTGATAAATCATAAAAAAACATTTCAATCATAAGTTCCTGCACGTAGGCTAATCGACACATTTTCTGTCCATTCAATGGCAAATGTTCCACGTTTTTTGTTTAATCAGTACAGATAGCCGCTTTACGGAGGTTAACTTATAAAGCAAACAATTGTGCTCGCATCTTTTGTATTTACAAGCCAGGAATTACTATATTAAATGCAAGTTGCCGCCAAAATACCCCTTACTCTACATGATAGAACAGTAATTCTGATTGGTTGAAATTCCCAGTTAAATTTCAATCCGTGGTATAAAAGGAAAAACTGTGCCTAGACAGTGTGCAATGTCATACAGAGTATCAATTGGTGAAGCGGTCTCCAGAGGTGGAAAATGAGAGAAACCAACTCCTAGATTCTCGTATCCGAGTACTCTTGAGGGAAGTCAAATAGCTCTGACTGGTGAACTACCAGCTTTTGTGCCGTACACGCCAAGAAGAGATATTTACTTAGATGCCAAAGAACATCCATTTAGTCCAAAGGTCGCAGACTCCGAGAGGATGCCAGATTTTCATACATAAAACAGCCCTTTTAAGGGCTACCTAATACATTTCAAAAAGATTCTTAAATTGAAAAAAGAAAAAGAAAATGGCATTAAATGTCCCCCCCCCCCACCCCCCACCCCACTGTAGTTTTGTCCCTCCAGACTTATAAACTACATATACCATACATGTATCACCTCAGGATTTCTGAGAAAATAACCGAAAGCCTTTTTATCAGTCAATGGAATTATTCTTGTATAAACTACATGTACATGTACAAGGTAGAAATTTGAGCCCGATGCATTGATTTTTATGTGTCGATATGCACATGCACATAATGTAACACTGATCAAATTGTGTATTATGCTTTTACTACACGATTCATTTTCAAAGCACAAGCTTGGTACATGTGCTTGTTACAATCATACATGTACGTTAATGTAGGAGGAATAGGGCATATGCTGTAAAGAGTCCCATATAATTTGTTTACATTTTGTTTTGTTTCCATATTATCCAACAATACCGTTAAACAACTCATATGTACGTAATCAGTGTGTATAGATCTTTTAGAGTTGTGAACACTGCTCACTTTCTGTCCCTCCCATTTTATTAGACCTCTAACTATAATCAATAAAAGCTAAGCTCTGCTCAAGTTACACTGTATCTCAAAATATCCGCCTTTTGCTTATAAATTCCATTAAACTTGCTCGATTCATTGTGTATATGGGCCGTTATGAGGGAAAAAAGCAACATATTACGTAGATACATGTACATGTAACAGTGGACAACGGTGTACATGTACATGTACAACACTATAACGCTCTTGAAAACTTCACCTGCAGCCTGCTTTTATCACGGCCTTGCTTGTAAACATATTGGGCTTTTTTTGTCGGTCCTCATCGCCGTACAGTTAAGGAATGAGTTAGCTGGCGCACGGGGATGCGTGCCCAGGGAAGTGAAGGAACTTCGATGTTATAGGATGACGAAGCAAAAGACACCTCAAGGTGATGCGTGGTAAAATCTATGGTGCATCCGTAAAATCTGTGGTGCGACCAACCCAGCAGATTCCCAAACAGCGTCACTTGTTTTGACAAAACATGGAAATCTTTCAAATAGATTCTTTAATTGACATTTCTAATAAAACGCTTAAAGAGAGTAGCCCCGTTTATACATGTTTCTAGTTACACGTATGTGCACTATCACTGATAATTACAAAAGACCGGTACATTACTTTTTTAAAATTCTTTACGCTACATTCACATCTTTTTTTCACCATCAAAAAAAAAAAAAAAAAAAAAAAAAAAAAAAAAAAAAAAAAAAAAAAAAATGTTTCAGAGCTGCTGATAAATCATAAAAAAACATTTCAATCATAAGTTCCTGCACGTAGGCTAATCGACACATTTTCTGTCCATTCAATGGCAAATGTTCCACGTTTTTTGTTTAATCAGTACAGATAGCCGCTTTACGGAGGTTAACTTATAAAGCAAACAATTGTGCTCGCATCTTTTGTATTTACAAGCCAGGAATTACTATATTAAATGCAAGTTGCCGCCAAAATACCCCTTACTCTACATGATAGAACAGTAATTCTGATTGGTTGAAATTCCCAGTTAAATTTCAATCCGTGGTATAAAAGGAAAAAACTGTGCCTAGACAGTGTGCAATGTCATACAGAGTATCAATTGGTGAAGCGGTCTCCAGAGGTGGAAAATGAGAGAAACCAACTCCTAGATTCTCGTATCCGAGTACTCTTGAGGGAAGTCAAATAGCTCTGACTGGTGAACTACCAGCTTTTGTGCCGTACACGCCAAGAAGAGATATTTACTTAGATGCCAAAGAACATCCATTTAGTCCAAAGGTCGCAGACTCCGAGAGGATGCCAGATTTTCATACATAAAACAGCCCTTTTAAGGGCTACCTAATACATTTCAAAAAGATTCTTAAATTGAAAAAAGAAAAAGAAAATGGCATTAAAAGTCCCCCCCACCCCCCACCCCACTGTAGTTTTGTCCCTCCAAACTTATAAACTACATATACCATACATGTATCACCTCAGGATTTCTGAGAAAATAACCGAAAGCCTTTTTATCAGTCAATGGAATTATTCTTGTATAAACTACATGTACATGTACAAGGTAGAAATTTGAGCCCGATGCATTGATTTTTATGTGTCGATATGCACATGCACATAATGTAACACTGATCAAATTGTGTATTATGCTTTTACTACACGATTCATTTTCAAAGCACAAGCTTGGTACATGTGCTTGTTACAATCATACATGTACGTTAATGTAGGAGGAATAGGGCATATGCTGTAAAGAGTCCTATATAATTTGTTTACATTTTGTTTTGTTTCCATATTATCCAACAATACCGTTAAACAACTCATATGTACGTAATCAGTGTGTATAGATCTTTTAGAGTTGTGAACACTGCTCACTTTCTGTCCCTCCCATTTTATTAGACCTCTAACTATAATCAATAAAAGCTAAGCTCTGCTCAAGTTACACTGTATCTCAAAATATCCGCCTTTTGCTTATAAATTCCATTAAACTTGCTCGATTCATTGTGTATATGGGCCGTTATGAGGGAAAAAAAGCAACATATTACGTAGATACATGTACATGTAACAGTGGACAACGGTGTACATGTACATGTACAACACTATAACGCTCTTGAAAACTTCACCTGCAGCCTGCTTTTATCACGGCCTTGCTTGTAAACATATTGGGCTTTTTTTGTCGGTCCTCATCGCCGTACAGTTAAGGAATGAGTTAGCTGGCGCACGGGGATGCGTGCCCAGGGAAGTGAAGGAACTTCGATGTTATAGGATGACGAAGCAAAAGACACCTCAAGGTGATGCGTGGTAAAATCTATGGTGCATCCGTAAAATCTGTGGTGCGACCAACCCAGCAGATTCCCAAACAGCGTCACTTGTTTTGGCAAATCATGGAAATCTTTCAAATAGATTCTTTAATTGACATTTCTAATAAAACGCTTAAAGAGAGTAGCCCCGTTTATACATGTTTCTAGTTACACGTATGTGCACTATCACTGATAATTACAAAAGACCGGTACATTACTTTTTTAAAATTCTTTACGCTACATTCACATCTTTTTTTCACCATCAAGAAAAAAAAAAAAAAAAAAAAAAAAAAAAATTTTTCAGAGCTCCTGATAAATCATAAAAAAAACATTTCAATCATAAGTTCCTGCACGTAGGCTAATCGACACATTTTCTGTCCATTCAATGGCAAATGTTCCACGTTTTTTGTTTAATCAGTACAGATAGCCGCTTTACGGAGGTTAACTTATAAAGCAAACAATTGTGCTCGCATCTTTTGTATTTACAAGCCAGGAATTACTATATTAAATGCAAGTTGCCGCCAAAATACCCCTTACTCTACATGATAGAACAGTAATTCTGATTGGTTGAAATTCCCAGTTAAATTTCAATCCGTGGTATAAAAGGAAAAAACTGTGCCTAGACAGTGTGCAATGTCATACAGAGTATCAATTGGTGAAGCGGTCTCCAGAGGTGGAAAATGAGAGAAACCAACTCCTAGATTCTCGTATCCGAGTACTCTTGAGGGAAGTCAAATAGCTCTGACTGGTGAACTACCAGCTTTTGTGCCGTACACGCCAAGAAGAGATATTTACTTAGATGCCAAAGAACATCCATTTAGTCCAAAGGTCGCAGACTCCGAGAGGATGCCAGATTTTCATACATAAAACAGCCCTTTTAAGGGCTACCTAATACATTTCAAAAAGATTCTTAAATTGAAAAAAGAAAAAGAAAATGGCATTAAAAGTCCCCCCCCCCACCCCCCACCCCACTGTAGTTTTGTCCCTCCAAACTTATAAACTACATATACCATACATGTATCACCTCAGGATTTCTGAGAAAATAACCGAAAGCCTTTTTATCAGTCAATGGAATTATTCTTGTATAAACTACATGTACATGTACAAGGTAGAAATTTGAGCCCGATGCATTGATTTTTATGTGTCGATATGCACATGCACATAATGTAACACTGATCAAATTGTGTATTATGCTTTTACTACACGATTCATTTTCAAAGCACAAGCTTGGTACATGTGCTTGTTACAATCATACATGTACGTTAATGTAGGAGGAATAGGGCATATGCTGTAAAGAGTCCTATATAATTTGTTTACATTTTGTTTTGTTTCCATATTATCCAACAATACCGTTAAACAACTCATATGTACGTAATCAGTGTGTATAGATCTTTTAGAGTTGTGAACACTGCTCACTTTCTGTCCCTCCCATTTTATTAGACCTCTAACTATAATCAATAAAAGCTAAGCTCTGCTCAAGTTACACTGTATCTCAAAATATCCGCCTTTTGCTTATAAATTCCATTAAACTTGCTCGATTCATTGTGTATATGGGCCGTTATGAGGGAAAAAAAGCAACATATTACGTAGATACATGTACATGTAACAGTGGACAACGGTGTACATGTACATGTACAACACTATAACGCTCTTGAAAACTTCACCTGCAGCCTGCTTTTATCACGGCCTTGCTTGTAAACATATTGGGCTTTTTTTGTCGGTCCTCATCGCCGTACAGTTAAGGAATGAGTTAGCTGGCGCACGGGGATGCGTGCCCAGGGAAGTGAAGGAACTTCGATGTTATAGGATGACGAAGCAAAAGACACCTCAAGGTGATGCGTGGTAAAATCTATGGTGCATCCGTAAAATCTGTGGTGCGACCAACCCAGCAGATTCCCAAACAGCGTCACTTGTTTTGACAAATCATGGAAATCTTTCAAATAGATTCTTTAATTGACATTTCTAATAAAACGCTTAAAGAGAGTAGCCCCGTTTATACATGTTTCTAGTTACACGTATGTGCACTATCACTGATAATTACAAAAGACCGGTACATTACTTTTTTAAAATTCTTTACGCTACATTCACATCTTTTTTTCACCATCAAGAAAAAAAAAAAAAAAAAAAAAAAAAAAAAATGTTTCAGAGCTGCTGATAAATCATAAAAAAAACATTTCAATCATAAGTTCCTGCACGTAGGCTAATCGACACATTTTCTGTCCATTCAATGGCAAATGTTCCACGTTTTTTGTTTAATCAGTACAGATAGCCGCTTTACGGAGGTTAACTTATAAAGCAAACAATTGTGCTCGCATCTTTTGTATTTACAAGCCAGGAATTACTATATTAAATGCAAGTTGCCGCCAAAATACCCCTTACTCTACATGATAGAACAGTAATTCTGATTGGTTGAAATTCCCAGTTAAATTTCAATCCGTGGTATAAAAGGAAAAAACTGTGCCTAGACAGTGTGCAATGTCATACAGAGTATCAATTGGTGAAGCGGTCTCCAGAGGTGGAAAATGAGAGAAACCAACTCCTAGATTCTCGTATCCGAGTACTCTTGAGGGAAGTCAAATAGCTCTGACTGGTGAACTACCAGCTTTTGTGCCGTACACGCCAAGAAGAGATATTTACTTAGATGCCAAAGAACATCCATTTAGTCCAAAGGTCGCAGACTCCGAGAGGATGCCAGATTTTCATACATAAAACAGCCCTTTTAAGGGCTACCTAATACATTTCAAAAAGATTCTTAAATTGAAAAAAGAAAAAGAAAATGGCATTAAAAGTCCCCCCCCCCACCCCCCACCCCACTGTAGTTTTGTCCCTCCAAACTTATAAACTACATATACCATACATGTATCACCTCAGGATTTCTGAGAAAATAACCGAAAGCCTTTTTATCAGTCAATGGAATTATTCTTGTATAAACTACATGTACATGTACAAGGTAGAAATTTGAGCCCGATGCATTGATTTTTATGTGTCGATATGCACATGCACATAATGTAACACTGATCAAATTGTGTATTATGCTTTTACTACACGATTCATTTTCAAAGCACAAGCTTGGTACATGTGCTTGTTACAATCATACATGTACGTTAATGTAGGAGGAATAGGGCATATGCTGTAAAGAGTCCTATATAATTTGTTTACATTTTGTTTTGTTTCCATATTATCCAACAATACCGTTAAACAACTCATATGTACGTAATCAGTGTGTATAGATCTTTTAGAGTTGTGAACACTGCTCACTTTCTGTCCCTCCCATTTTATTAGACCTCTAACTATAATCAATAAAAGCTAAGCTCTGCTCAAGTTACACTGTATCTCAAAATATCCGCCTTTTGCTTATAAATTCCATTAAACTTGCTCGATTCATTGTGTATATGGGCCGTTATGAGGGAAAAAAAGCAACATATTACGTAGATACATGTACATGTAACAGTGGACAACGGTGTACATGTACATGTACAACACTATAACGCTCTTGAAAACTTCACCTGCAGCCTGCTTTTATCACGGCCTTGCTTGTAAACATATTGGGCTTTTTTTGTCGGTCCTCATCGCCGTACAGTTAAGGAATGAGTTAGCTGGCGCACGGGGATGCGTGCCCAGGGAAGTGAAGGAACTTCGATGTTATAGGATGACGAAGCAAAAGACACCTCAAGGTGATGCGTGGTAAAATCTATGGTGCATCCGTAAAATCTGTGGTGCGACCAACCCAGCAGATTCCCAAACAGCGTCACTTGTTTTGACAAATCATGGAAATCTTTCAAATAGATTCTTTAATTGACATTTCTAATAAAACGCTTAAAGAGAGTAGCCCCGTTTATACATGTTTCTAGTTACACGTATGTGCACTATCACTGATAATTACAAAAGACCGGTACATTACTTTTTTAAAATTCTTTACGCTACATTCACATCTTTTTTTCACCATCAAGAAAAAAAAAAAAAAAAAAAAAAAAAAAAAATTTTTAAGAGCTGCTGATAAATCATAAAAAAAACATTTCAATCATAAGTTCCTGCACGTAGGCTAATCGACACATTTTCTGTCCATTCAATGGCAAATGTTCCACGTTTTTTGTTTAATCAGTACAGATAGCCGCTTTACGGAGGTTAACTTATAAAGCAAACAATTGTGCTCGCATCTTTTGTATTTACAAGCCAGGAATTACTATATTAAATGCAAGTTGCCGCCAAAATACCCCTTACTCTACATGATAGAACAGTAATTCTGATTGGTTGAAATTCCCAGTTAAATTTCAATCCGTGGTATAAAAGGAAAAAACTGTGCCTAGACAGTGTGCAATGTCATACAGAGTATCAATTGGTGAAGCGGTCTCCAGAGGTGGAAAATGAGAGAAACCAACTCCTAGATTCTCGTATCCGAGTACTCTTGAGGGAAGTCAAATAGCTCTGACTGGTGAACTACCAGCTTTTGTGCCGTACACGCCAAGAAGAGATATTTACTTAGATGCCAAAGAACATCCATTTAGTCCAAAGGTCGCAGACTCCGAGAGGATGCCAGATTTTCATACATAAAACAGCCCTTTTAAGGGCTACCTAATACATTTCAAAAAGATTCTTAAATTGAAAAAAGAAAAAGAAAATGGCATTAAAAGTCCCCCCCCCACCCCCACCCCACTGTAGTTTTGTCCCTCCAAACTTATAAACTACATATACCATACATGTATCACCTCAGGATTTCTGAGAAAATAACCGAAAGCCTTTTTATCAGTCAATGGAATTATTCTTGTATAAACTACATGTACATGTACAAGGTAGAAATTTGAGCCCGATGCATTGATTTTTATGTGTCGATATGCACATGCACATAATGTAACACTGATCAAATTGTGTATTATGCTTTTACTACACGATTCATTTTCAAAGCACAAGCTTGGTACATGTGCTTGTTACAATCATACATGTACGTTAATGTAGGAGGAATAGGGCATATGCTGTAAAGAGTCCTATATAATTTGTTTACATTTTGTTTTGTTTCCATATTATCCAACAATACCGTTAAACAACTCATATGTACGTAATCAGTGTGTATAGATCTTTTAGAGTTGTGAACACTGCTCACTTTCTGTCCCTCCCATTTTATTAGACCTCTAACTATAATCAATAAAAGCTAAGCTCTGCTCAAGTTACACTGTATCTCAAAATATCCGCCTTTTGCTTATAAATTCCATTAAACTTGCTCGATTCATTGTGTATATGGGCCGTTATGAGGGAAAAAAAGCAACATATTACGTAGATACATGTACATGTAACAGTGGACAACGGTGTACATGTACATGTACAACACTATAACGCTCTTGAAAACTTCACCTGCAGCCTGCTTTTATCACGGCCTTGCTTGTAAACATATTGGGCTTTTTTTGTCGGTCCTCATCGCCGTACAGTTAAGGAATGAGTTAGCTGGCGCACGGGGATGCGTGCCCAGGGAAGTGAAGGAACTTCGATGTTATAGGATGACGAAGCAAAAGACACCTCAAGGTGATGCGTGGTAAAATCTATGGTGCATCCGTAAAATCTGTGGTGCGACCAACCCAGCAGATTCCCAAACAGCGTCACTTGTTTTGACAAATCATGGAAATCTTTCAAATAGATTCTTTAATTGACATTTCTAATAAAACGCTTAAAGAGAGTAGCCCCGTTTATACATGTTTCTAGTTACACGTATGTGCACTATCACTGATAATTACAAAAGACCGGTACATTACTTTTTTAAAATTCTTTACGCTACATTCACATCTTTTTTTCACCATCAAGAAAAAAAAAAAAAAAAAAAAAAAAAATGTTTCAGAGCTGCTGATAAATCATAAAAAAAACATTTCAATCATAAGTTCCTGCACGTAGGCTAATCGACACATTTTCTGTCCATTCAATGGCAAATGTTCCACGTTTTTTGTTTAATCAGTACAGATAGCCGCTTTACGGAGGTTAACTTATAAAGCAAACAATTGTGCTCGCATCTTTTGTATTTACAAGCCAGGAATTACTATATTAAATGCAAGTTGCCGCCAAAATACCCCTTACTCTACATGATAGAACAGTAATTCTGATTGGTTGAAATTCCCAGTTAAATTTCAATCCGTGGTATAAAAGGAAAAAACTGTGCCTAGACAGTGTGCAATGTCATACAGAGTATCAATTGGTGAAGCGGTCTCCAGAGGTGGAAAATGAGAGAAACCAACTCCTAGATTCTCGTATCCGAGTACTCTTGAGGGAAGTCAAATAGCTCTGACTGGTGAACTACCAGCTTTTGTGCCGTACACGCCAAGAAGAGATATTTACTTAGATGCCAAAGAACATCCATTTAGTCCAAAGGTCGCAGACTCCGAGAGGATGCCAGATTTTCATACATAAAACAGCCCTTTTAAGGGCTACCTAATACATTTCAAAAAGATTCTTAAATTGAAAAAAGAAAAAGAAAATGGCATTAAAAGCCCCACCCCCACCCCACTGTAGTTTTGTCCCTCCAAACTTATAAACTACATATACCATACATGTATCATCTCAGGATTTCTGAGAAAATAACCGAAAGCCTTTTTATCAGTCAATGGAATTATTCTTGTATAAACTACATGTACATGTACAAGGTAGAAATTTGAGCCCGATGCATTGATTTTTATGTGTCGATATGCACATGCACATAATGTAACACTGATCAAATTGTGTATTATGCTTTTACTACACGATTCATTTTCAAAGCACAAGCTTGGTACATGTGCTTGTTACAATCATACATGTACGTTAATGTAGGAGGAATAGGGCATATGCTGTAAAGAGTCCTATATAATTTGTTTACATTTTGTTTTGTTTCCATATTATCCAACAATACCGTTAAACAACTCATATGTACGTAATCAGTGTGTATAGATCTTTTAGAGTTGTGAACACTGCTCACTTTCTGTCCCTCCCATTTTATTAGACCTCTAACTATAATCAATAAAAGCTAAGCTCTGCTCAAGTTACACTGTATCTCAAAATATCCGCCTTTTGCTTATAAATTCCATTAAACTTGCTCGATTCATTGTGTATATGGGCCGTTATGAGGGAAAAAAGCAACATATTACGTAGATACATGTACATGTAACAGTGGACAACGGTGTACATGTACATGTACAACACTATAACGCTCTTGAAAACTTCACCTGCAGCCTGCTTTTATCACGGCCTTGCTTGTAAACATATTGGGCTTTTTTTGTCGGTCCTCATCGCCGTACAGTTAAGGAATGAGTTAGCTGGCGCACGGGGATGCGTGCCCAGGGAAGTGAAGGAACTTCGATGTTATAGGATGACGAAGCAAAAGACACCTCAAGGTGATGCGTGGTAAAATCTATGGTGCATCCGTAAAATCTGTGGTGCGACCAACCCAGCAGATTCCCAAACAGCGTCACTTGTTTTGACAAATCATGGAAATCTTTCAAATAGATTCTTTAATTGACATTTCTAATAAAACGCTTAAAGAGAGTAGCCCCGTTTATACATGTTTCTAGTTACACGTATGTGCACTATCACTGATAATTACAAAAGACCGGTACATTACTTTTTTAAAATTCTTTACGCTACATTCACATCTTTTTTTCACCATCAAGAAAAAAAAAAAAAAAAAAAAAAAAATGTTTCAGAGCTGCTGATAAATCATAAAAAAAACATTTCAATCATAAGTTCCTGCACGTAGGCTAATCGACACATTTTCTGTCCATTCAATGGCAAATGTTCCACGTTTTTTGTTTAATCAGTACAGATAGCCGCTTTACGGAGGTTAACTTATAAAGCAAACAATTGTGCTCGCATCTTTTGTATTTACAAGCCAGGAATTACTATATTAAATGCAAGTTGCCGCCAAAATACCCCTTACTCTACATGATAGAACAGTAATTCTGATTGGTTGAAATTCCCAGTTAAATTTCAATCCGTGGTATAAAAGGAAAAAACTGTGCCTAGACAGTGTGCAATGTCATACAGAGTATCAATTGGTGAAGCGGTCTCCAGAGGTGGAAAATGAGAGAAACCAACTCCTAGATTCTCGTATCCGAGTACTCTTGAGGGAAGTCAAATAGCTCTGACTGGTGAACTACCAGCTTTTGTGCCGTACACGCCAAGAAGAGATATTTACTTAGATGCCAAAGAACATCCATTTAGTCCAAAGGTCGCAGACTCCGAGAGGATGCCAGATTTTCATACATAAAACAGCCCTTTTAAGGGCTACCTAATACATTTCAAAAAGATTCTTAAATTGAAAAAAGAAAAAGAAAATGGCATTAAAAGTCCCCCCCCCCACCCCCCACCCCACTGTAGTTTTGTCCCTCCAAACTTATAAACTACATATACCATACATGTATCACCTCAGGATTTCTGAGAAAATAACCGAAAGCCTTTTTATCAGTCAATGGAATTATTCTTGTATAAACTACATGTACATGTACAAGGTAGAAATTTGAGCCCGATGCATTGATTTTTATGTGTCGATATGCACATGCACATAATGTAACACTGATCAAATTGTGTATTATGCTTTTACTACACGATTCATTTTCAAAGCACAAGCTTGGTACATGTGCTTGTTACAATCATACATGTACGTTAATGTAGGAGGAATAGGGCATATGCTGTAAAGAGTCCTATATAATTTGTTTACATTTTGTTTTGTTTCCATATTATCCAACAATACCGTTAAACAACTCATATGTACGTAATCAGTGTGTATAGATCTTTTAGAGTTGTGAACACTGCTCACTTTCTGTCCCTCCCATTTTATTAGACCTCTAACTATAATCAATAAAAGCTAAGCTCTGCTCAAGTTACACTGTATCTCAAAATATCCGCCTTTTGCTTATAAATTCCATTAAACTTGCTCGATTCATTGTGTATATGGGCCGTTATGAGGGAAAAAAGCAACATATTACGTAGATACATGTACATGTAACAGTGGACAACGGTGTACATGTACATGTACAACACTATAACGCTCTTGAAAACTTCACCTGCAGCCTGCTTTTATCACGGCCTTGCTTGTAAACATATTGGGCTTTTTTTGTCGGTCCTCATCGCCGTACAGTTAAGGAATGAGTTAGCTGGCGCACGGGGATGCGTGCCCAGGGAAGTGAAGGAACTTCGATGTTATAGGATGACGAAGCAAAAGACACCTCAAGGTGATGCGTGGTAAAATCTATGGTGCATCCGTAAAATCTGTGGTGCGACCAACCCAGCAGATTCCCAAACAGCGTCACTTGTTTTGACAAATCATGGAAATCTTTCAAATAGATTCTTTAATTGACATTTCTAATAAAACGCTTAAAGAGAGTAGCCCCGTTTATACATGTTTCTAGTTACACGTATGTGCACTATCACTGATAATTACAAAAGACCGGTACATTACTTTTTTAAAATTCTTTACGCTACATTCACATCTTTTTTTCACCATCAAGAAAAAAAAAAAAAAAAAAAAAAAAATGTTTCAGAGCTGCTGATAAATCATAAAAAAAACATTTCAATCATAAGTTCCTGCACGTAGGCTAATCGACACATTTTCTGTCCATTCAATGGCAAATGTTCCACGTTTTTTGTTTAATCAGTACAGATAGCCGCTTTACGGAGGTTAACTTATAAAGCAAACAATTGTGCTCGCATCTTTTGTATTTACAAGCCAGGAATTACTATATTAAATGCAAGTTGCCGCCAAAATACCCCTTACTCTACATGATAGAACAGTAATTCTGATTGGTTGAAATTCCCAGTTAAATTTCAATCCGTGGTATAAAAGGAAAAAACTGTGCCTAGACAGTGTGCAATGTCATACAGAGTATCAATTGGTGAAGCGGTCTCCAGAGGTGGAAAATGAGAGAAACCAACTCCTAGATTCTCGTATCCGAGTACTCTTGAGGGAAGTCAAATAGCTCTGACTGGTGAACTACCAGCTTTTGTGCCGTACACGCCAAGAAGAGATATTTACTTAGATGCCAAAGAACATCCATTTAGTCCAAAGGTCGCAGACTCCGAGAGGATGCCAGATTTTCATACATAAAACAGCCCTTTTAAGGGCTACCTAATACATTTCAAAAAGATTCTTAAATTAATATTTCTAATGAAACGCTTATGAATAGTAGTCCCGTTTTATAGAAGTTTCTAGTTATACGTATGTGCAGTAGCACCGATAATTACCTTCCCTTTTTAATTTTTTACGCTACATACACCTGATCAAAAGTTAATGAACAAAATTTAGGCTGTTTGAGAAATGCCAGGAAGGAGAGAGAGAAAGGGGGGGTACTCTAATTGGTCAAGTACAGAATAGTGAGATGATTGTCTCTAAAATTATCACTGCGTCACGACGTCCAAAGTCACCTTCACCCTCCTTTTCTATATAAGTATACAGGTGTATTATTTATAGTAGAATGGGGTTTCCCGAAATACACGAGTCAAAACGAGGTTCTTTTTATGACGATCTCTCAGATGCAAGAATTTATTTACTAACGATATCACTGAAAGTAGCTGAAAAATGTAATGATATCCTGAATATTTTGTTAATGATTGTCATATTTGTATATATGTTATAATAGCAGAATTCGCCACTATCTAATTAGAATTAGACCCTCCGTTTTTTTTTTATATTTTATATGTTCGCAAGGTCCCTCCGGTAAAGAAATAAAAATCAGAGGGGTTAATTTTAATTAAACTATATATCCACTAGGATGTCCGTATGAAAAAAATCGTTCATCTCAACCGAGAATTTACTGTATAATCTACAGTAACTATCATCTCACTCCTCTGTACCAATTATAGTACACCCTTTTTCTCTCTCCTTCCTCCTTTCTCAAACAGCTCAAATTTTGTTAAGTACCATTCTGTGTAAGAATTAGGCAATGGGTGGCACATAATTGGTCTTTTTTTCATCAAGTATATTCATTGCATCTAGACAACACCCGGAAAGCTATGTAGATTTATTCTGAATCATCTGTCACGTAGGTATTTTTTTTTAATGTTTATATAAAGGAAAGCCACCAAACTAAATATTTTATAGACCTATTTCTCTGTTGACTTTCGTAGGTAATGCCATGGAGAGAACAATCTCCAAACAGTTACATAATTACCTCCTCCTCGAAAACAACTTGATGTATAAGTATCTAATTAACCTGAATTTTGCCATGGACATTAAAGAACTTATTTAAATCTATCATAGAATATGTTAAGCACTTGAAAATCGTAAAATGTTTCGTGCCGTATTTTGTGATATTTCGAAGGTTTTTGAGAAAGTCTGGCTTAAAGGGCTTAAGTCGAAGTCACAGGCTTATGGTTTAACTGAAAACCTATCCGGATGGTTGGAAATTATGTATCAGGTCGTGATCAAAAGCTGCCTTTCCGATTAAGGTTCCTTAAATGGGGGTGTCCCTCATGTCAAGGATCAGTTTTGGGACCTTTGCAATTTCTAATATAGATTAATGATTATGTTGATAATACAGAGAGTCTTTCGGCTTTTTGCCGATGATACCTCATTATTTTATCTTAAAAAATGCAAATGACATAGAACATAAATGTGTCCAAATGGTCCGAAAAATAGCTAGTTAACTTTTATTCATCTACAACTTAATCCAATGTCATGTTCTTCATAGATTTCTTACAATCATGCATCTGGAATAGGGTAATGTTGCTACAAGATTGAAGTCATTACTACAGAAGTTTTATGGTCGTCATCATGAACTCGTAGATTCTTACGACGTATTCATCTGCACCATAAAAACTGATTTGTTCAACGTGTCATAAATTTCCGGTCGTTACCCGAATAAACTACGCGTTTACTTAGATGTTCAAATTGTTAGACGCATGATTTATCTTGGAAAGAAGACCATATGAAATTATGAATAGCCATCAATCCTAGAGAGGAAAAATATAAAGAGGGATGCTTAGTATTAATCGGAAGCTGTCTTCACATTTCATATTTGGGAGGATCCAGATATTTACAAAAAGGGGGCAGTGTTTCCGAAAAAGCAAAGTCAATAAAATGGCGACGCCAAGCTGCAAAAGTCACGTGACAAATGACTCCAGAATGGCGATATTTTTCACTGTCTTTTCTTGCTCATTTTTTTTTTAAACTTCTACATAAACTTATAAATAAAAGAGTGTCTTAAACCCCGAAGTCACCATGATTTATCCATCACTGTTTAGAGCATTTCAGAATAGTAGCATTTATAAAAATGGAGCATTTATCAATTATTTGCTTTACATCGTTATGCTCAAAGGGTACCTTCTATCATTTATGGCTGCAGAAGACATTCTTATTCTATATCCCTCTGAATGAAAAGCAACAAAAAATGAATTGACATCGATGAAATTAGAATGCATTTTATTTAAGTATGCAATGCACATGTATGTAAATAAGTGACAGTTATACGCGTAAACACACACATTTATATTTATTATAATCATATTTTGATCAGATAACTCTGTCAAAAACCTCATTTTTTAACATTTTATTGAAAAAATTCTGAGCAAAGCAAGTGATGCAGAGATCAAATAATAGTCTTTTCAAATAGAAAAAGTACCTTTGAGTGATATTACTTTGTCGGATCGGTGGGGTTTTGACATATATATTCTGATTTTTTTCTATTTTACCTGATTCTTACAAATACTAACACTTAAAATACACATTTTTTTTTATTTCAAGACACTCTTTTTCCTTACCTGATAAGATATCCTCAAGTTTTTATTTGCAAGTTGTAAATTCTATCTACCTTAATTACTAAGCTTTACAAGAAACCCGTATTTTCTCCTTTACTCCTTATAAACTTTGAAGAAGTGTAATAAATTCTAAATTTAACCTGAACCTTATTACAGTTTTGGTGTTGATAAGACGTAGTAGTATAAACATGATGAAATACCAACAAAAAAGCAAAATTTCTATGCTAACAATTTACAACAACAACCTTGTGTTAAGATACTTTTGAAGTCAATCCGATTCTATCCTTTTATCTTTTCCCTATTTTTGCAATTTGACGATTATTTGAGGAGTAAAAATTATAACAGTCGATATAAATTAAAAAAAAATATATTGGCATACGGGTATGTAGATTAGACATTTACGTTTGCAATTATTTGACGCGAACGACGTTGTACACTGTAAAATAGGCGATGTCAAAAAACTATTTTGATATTGAGCACACGATGTATCAGAAACAGAAAAAAGCGTGTCAAACCCAAAGGAGGGCATTTTGTACGTCTTTTTATGGGTTTTCGCCAGATATGGGGCTCACAAGAGACAAAAATCGGCGTGTCACACTAAAAAGCGGTGACTTTTTGCCATTTTTGTCAATTGTCGACAGATATTGAGTTTAACAGGAGAAAGTATCGGTGTGCCTCTCCCAAAAATGTTGATTTTGTATTATTTTTTTGTCATTATTTGCAGATATTGGTCTCACAAGGGGCATTAATGGTCACACTGTAAAGTGATTTTAGGCAATATTTCGTCAAAGTTTAAAAATAAAAAGTGAACTATAATAGAGGAGTTCACAGCCTCTAGAAAAATCTTGTGTAAAAAATGGGTTTGTTCGACTAAATTTTGACATTTCAATTTTATTGCGGGGAAAAAGGAGGGTCCTGTTACCATAGCAACAATGGCACACAACAACCACACGAGAATGAATTTTATATTCATAAATGGTTGTTGTGTGCCATTATTTTTTATCAGTTTGTTACTGCTAAAATATTTCTAAGTCTTTAATGTCATGGTCAGTGTTTTATATCGAAATTTTATAGATTGAAACTTGCATAACACACCGAAAAATATTAACACCAATAGTCATTATGGAAATAGGGACAATTTTACGCCTTGTTAACAAAATTTAATATAAATCCTACAAAGGGTGAGCGCAAACATACGTTTTTTTTCAATTATCACTTGATTTTTTCCGAAGAAAATATCGGAAATATGTGTAACGTCAAACAATTGTGGCGTACGCGACGTCGTTAAAAATTTGAATCTGCCAGCAAGAGGGTTAAATGACGTCACTGTTAGGCGTGCCTACAACCATTTAATGGATGCTACACGGACAACATGCAGATGGTAAGACATGTACTCTCTGTATTTGAAATTATATAAAGTGCCAGTCTCTACAAGAAGCAATGTCATAGGTCCAATTTCGTTGTGTTTGTTCAATCTGTTTTCGTTTCACGAAAACATTATCGAAATTCTCACTTCTGTACTCTGTTCGACCACACTATGTGTACAGTGAGTATGATCTCGAATGCTCACTTTACTCAAGCCCACCTGGTTCGATTGGTTCTTGCATTAGAAAAAAACGTTCTTTGGAATAAACCCAGTGCCGATTAAGGCTTCATTTTACGCAGACCTGATAAATCGCTTTCTGATTCTCATTTTGCTTACTGAAATAGCGAATATACCTCTACATACATTACCCGATAGTTTTATTTAAATAAAAAGAAAGATGTTTAAGTACGACTATTCGTGTTCTATTTTACAGGATAGAAGAATGATACTCTATGTCGCCTTACTTCTCCAGGTAAACATACTTTTAATATTATGATGACATTATCTTTTCAATTTCTTTTTGCAATTATGATTTGTGACGTCTGTTTTATTTTTCTGTACTTGTAACAAGATTCCTGTGTGATCTTCATTTTGAATTCCTGCATTGCATGAGCTGTGTTATCCATAGATGCAAACCTTTGAAATTTTGTTTTCCTGCGATCTTTCTCATTTGTTTTGCGTCTTCTTAGTAACTATCATTAATAATAATAATAATAATAATAATAATAATAATAATACTTTATTTCATGAGGGTAACACAGTAAATGTACCAATCTTCCCTCAGCCCCCCCCCAAAAAAAACAAAACAAAACAAAACAAAACAAAACAAACAAACAAAACAAAACAAACAAAAAAATTCAATAATACGTTTTTTAATAGACACACCAACATACAGTCACTCAAAAACATCAACTCCCTTTGCTGAGTAAATAGCATCTTAATATGTTTTTTTTTAAATGAGGCAGTTTTTTGGGATTTTCTTACTGTTTTTTGGAAGTTGTTTCACAGAGTTGGACCAGAGTAACTAAAGGATTTTTTGTATAGTTGAGTTTTTGTTCTGGGAATAGATAAGTTACATTTGATTGAGTTTTGTAATGAGTAAGAATTGTTATCAGGTGTTCCTTTATTTTATTACAAAGATATGATAGAGCTTCGTTTTTTATACTTTAAAAAATCAGAATGCGTTTGTGATATATCATCCTATTTTTAATTGTCGACCACTCAAGTTGTTTGATCAAGGGCGCAGATGGTGCAAGGAAATACGTATCATAGGATTAGTCGTGTAGCCCTTGTATGTAGTTTAATAACGCGGTTCAGATTTTCCTTTTCAGTTTCCCTGAATCAAGATTTAGAAATTTCTTTTATCTTAGATAGCCGATAAAAACGACTGGATATTTTTAGACACACATTTATCTGCTTTGAATAGCATAGTTGAGGATCTATCATCACTCCTAGTAACTTCTTACAATTGGATATTAGAATAGTAAGTGATGGAACATCACTTTGTGACAAAAGTTTCTGTATGGTGTCAATTAACATACACTTTGTTTCAATACAGTTTAAAAATACCTGAACGTATTGACTCGTCCTAAGTCCGTAAACGTATTGACCCTGTCGTGCGATTGTAAAGTTTTGATTGTGTCCGTATTGCATGGTCTCATCATAAGTCTATAACGTATTGATCTCGTCATAAGTCCTTAACTTATTGATCTTGTCATAAGCCCGTTACGTATCGATCTCGTCATAAGGCCTTACTTGTTGATCTCGTCATAAGTCCGTATCTTATTGATTTCGTCTTAAGTCCTAACGTATTGATCCCGTCATATTTTCGTAACGTATAGATGTCGTCATAAGTCCGAAATTAATTGATGTCGTCACAAGTCCGTATCTTGTTGATCTCGTCATGTGTCCGTAACTTATTGATCTCGTCATAAGTCCTTGCGTATATCTCGTTAAATATCCTAACGTATTTATCTCGTCGTAAGTCCCTAGCGTATTTATCTCGTCATAAGTCCGTTACTAATTGATCTCGTCATAAGTCCGTAACTTAATGATCTCGTTATAAGCCAGTAACCTATTGATTTCGTCGTAATTCCTAACATAATGATCTCGTCACATGTCCGTAACTTAGTGATTTCAGCACAAGTATGTTATTAATTGATTTCGTCTTAAGTCCGTTACGGTAACTTATTGATTTCATCATAAGTCCTAACGTATCTATTGCGTCATAAGTCCATAAATTATTGATTTTGTCATAATTTATGCCCGTAACGTATTGATGTCGTCATTAGTTCTAACGTACTGATCTAGTCATATGTCCGTAACTCATTAATCTCGTCATAAGTCCTAACGTATTGATCTCGTCATAAGACCGTAACGTACAATGCAATGATGTAACATGACAATCTTATCGTAATTCCGTAACGCATTGACCTAGCTGTAAGACCATAACGTATTAACCCAGTCATAAGACCGTAAGATATTGACCTTATAGTAAGTTCGTGACGTATTGATTTCATCATACCTACGTCCATAACCTTGCCGTAAGACTTTCCAACGTACATGTATTAAACGTGTTTTAGTTCATACATATAAGGTCATATGCACCTAACTAGTATTTCCGATTCCTCTGTTGATATTATTACCTAAATATGTCAAAGACCAATTCAAGTATTTTCAGTTTCAGATGATCTATTCATATCAAGTACAGGCTGAAGAAGTAAGAGTAGAACCACACTATGATGAAGAAATTGACAAACCTGATTCAGGTGCTGTAACAAGTATAAAAACGTTACACGGTGTAGAATAGGGTATGCCAGTCTCGTCATGTGACACTGTTGATTCACGAAAATGGGTCCTTGTCTACCATTCAAATGCAAGAAGTTTTAAACGATTTCAAAGCGTTGAGTCAGAATTAAAAGTAAAATTAAAATGTTAAAATGCCTATACAAAATCACAAGTTTCTATTTTTTACATGATAAAAGTGTTAAGAAGTTAAGAAAATCATTTGATAAAAGATTCTGCATTGTAACAGCGTTGCAAGATCCCGGAAGTAAACAATAAAATGCAGATCGGTCTTCGGATTTTATTATGTTCTAAATAGGAATTCGGGTACGGAAAATATATCTAGAACGAGACTTACAGACCCTATTCATGTCTTATATAAATTAAAATAGGAAAGTGCACACCTGCAGTAGTTACATATAATGGGTACAATTTAATGACATAATTTGTTTTCTCTCGCCAAGGTGCGTTGAATAAACTTTACTAGTTGCGTCTACAAAATGTTCATTTATATAATTTAAACAATACATGTTTTTTTTATTTTTTAATTTATTAATTTTTATTTTTTTTTATATATATATAAATACATATTAAGATGAACTGTGCTTCGAATTTTGCCCTGATTGAACCAACGGTCAATTGCAGGATATAGCAAATGGACAGCCTGGACACGGTGCAGTGCACGGTGTGGTTCCAGAGGACGGTCAGTTAGAAGACGGACCTGTCAAGATCTAGAACATTGCAGAGACGGGGATTTTGAAATCAGACTGTGTGAAGGAAAAAGTTGCAAGAAAAACAATGTTGGTAGATAAAGTTTAACTAATGTTTCTTACATTCATATTTATTTGTATATATTTTGTTTGCATGTAAACCAACACCTGTACTCCGAGGATAACTATATTGTATCAATTATCAATTAAACAACGGGATAGCATTGGAATGCATGAAAATTATATTTCTTGAGGCATTTTCACCACTGACAAATATAAATCATATTAAGGAAGTAGACCTAGCATAAGGGACACAACTCTTACAACTCTTGTATTCAGCACTTTACATCGATCTCATGTAAGCATCAAAGTAACTTTGACTGATTTTATTTTGTTTCAAATGAAAGCTTGATAGGCTTTGGTGAAATTGAAGATGATACAAACATATCACTGATTTCAAGAGTTATGCACCATACCCTAGATTAACTTCCTTAAGTCTGATCAACACGTGTTTCTTACTGTAGGTAGGGTAAAGTATTTGACTTAATTAAAGAAAGCGTCAGATAAATCTCTGTATTTTTATTTCTTGAGCACAGCAGTCAGTTCGGATTCATCTGTCACATATTGTTCCTTGTCTTGTTTATCTGTGTACACCCATTTCTTTGTACACTGACCACAGTTGTTCATACTGAAAACGGAAACGTAACTTTCCACTACAGTTTGACAGGGGTTTTGACACAATATCCACGTGGTACAATGTAAACCTTGGTCAAGATACAGTGAATCAGGAAATTTATTGCTTTTATGAAAGTGGACAAAAAGTAAGTTACTGTATGCGATCATAATTATTCGGGAAGTCGGTCTTTTTTTAAAATAAAAAATCAAGAAAATTACTTTTTTATACATAGCCCCTGTATATGTTCTATATGCATGTACCTATCGCCTAGCTACGATCCAAGGAGCCCATTTACTCTGTGAAGATCCCGAATGACACCACATTGTATGATATTAATGATGTTACAGTACGTAAGAATACAAACTCACAAACTAAATTTGAGTGTTTAAATTATTTTTGAAATACATACTACAACATTTATTGTTTTATATATATCACTGTCACTGTGTGCTACAATGTACATATACATTATACATATATTTTTATAAGACTCGCCAACATTTGACATAAACTTGTCACTGCTAACATGTATTATAAAATGCATTGTACAAAACTCAACAGCATTGGACAATGCACAGACCACTTCTAGCATGTACATGTGCTACTCGTGTTTTACAAGACTCACCAACATTTGACATTGTACACATCACTGCCAACTTCATATCTGTAGCTGATTGATTCATTTTCGCAGAAGTTAAAACAGATTCTGACTTCCGGTTCTTGACATGTTGCGTCTGGACATCTGTCGTATTGGTCTATCTCTAAAACTGAAATTAAAATGATCTCTAAAACTGGAAAGACAATAAAATCATGATCGCCAATGGAAACAAGTTTACAAAACAAAAACAAAAAAAAACAAAACAAAAAAATAACGCTATGAAACAAATTGGGAAATGTGCATTATCTGGCTTGGTTATCATCCTGATCCATGTGCTCATCTCAATGTTATGCTACACATTCTTTTACAAAATCAGAAAATTCTATGCGGAACATATTAGACTGTTTACAAGAACTTACAAAATTAAGCAAGTAGACTCCAAATTAAGTTATATTGTCTTCCCAAAACATCTAACAATTTAAAACATAAATATTTTGTATCTACATATAACCTTCATGTACATATAAAATAAAATTGTAAATCAAGACAATTAGCCGTTTAGAGGTATTGCAACTACAAGCAATATTTAAACTTGGCTAGATATTGTGACGGGGGTATCCAGAGACTGTTAAAAGTAATGTCCAAGAAAAAAAGAGTGTTCCAGGCGATAATTATCTCATTTTTGTACGAAATTAACGAAATGTTCTAGGTGATTTCCGACCCGGACAGCCCCCACCAGCCCAGATCCGCTTTTGGCATGAGTATATAGTAGTATCATACCTGTGATACAAGCGAAATCTAGACAAACCACATTATCAGGACGTTATTGTTTTCTGTATAAATGATTATAACAAATTAACTACTTAATTACTAGAAGTTGCTGCTACGTTAACATCATCTTGGACTTGTTGTTCCCGATCTTTGACTTTTACTGCCAGTAGATGCTGAATTCCACTTGTAACCAACACAACAATGAAAGCCAATGCAAGCGATTTCATTATAGAACTGTGAATGTCTTCCAAGGCTTCTGGATTCAGTCTCGATATGTGTCTTACCACTCTACTTGTTTTTACAGTTGTTTAATTACATGTACATGACTGTATTGAAGACAATATGTAATTAATTATACTGCTGTTCATTATATTAAAAAGGCAACTGTTGCTTACAATCATATTATACTTCAAATAACTTCGTTAATCAATAAAACGGCATGGGGTATGATCTTGCATTTGTACTGCTGACTCAAACAAGTAAATAATACATGTACCAACTATACATCGTTCTGTCACTCAGAAATATACATGTACTTACTTGATTGTGTGTTTGCTGTTGTTGCAAACTGCAAATTACTACACTTACAATTTCATATGAACAATTCCGTAGAAACGTTTGCAAAATGAAAGAAACTATTTCAGTACATACAAGAATATGTGTGCTCTAGTGCTTATACTATATCATTGTATATGTATATGTACATACTCCTTGTTTTTGTATCGCGCTAGACTTTTTACAATTAGGCCTCTGGAACAGGGTTATGTTGCTATATGTACAAGATTGAAGTCATCACTACAGAAGTTTTATGGTCGTCATCATGAACTCGTGGATCGTTACGGTGTATTCATTTGTACCATGAAAACGTGGATCGTTACGGTGTATCCATTTGTACCATGAAAACGTGGATCGTTACGGTGTATCCATTTGTACCATGAAATCGTAGATCGTTACGGTGTATCCATTTGTACCATGAAAACTGATTTGTTCAACGTGTCATCGTTTTTCTGTCCTCTTTCGTATACCCCGAACTTGACTTTTTATGAGCACAGGGCAAGCAGAGGACGCTAACCCTACCTGGTCCATGCTCCCAGTTTTTAGTGGAGTCCGAGTTGTTACTTTTTATGTATTATTATGGTTATTTGTGTTCTGTGTTGTGTTTGTCTGTTTTTCATGTCTGGTCTTTGTCCCTGGATTACATTCTTTTGATTTCCGCTAGAATCTTGGTTCCCTTGATAACTCTTAAATACATTATTACATGTACACGTTAACAAAACTTGAGTAAAGGCGTAGTTTGAGTATTTCGTTTCCCAAATGAGCACGTACATGTAGTTTTTACAATATAGTACGTGTACTAGTGTTTACATTGTATGTACATATTGCATAAGACTGTGAGCTTGTAGCAAACACCCCACATTTGCGGCAAACAAATTGTTCGCAGTTTGATCACTGCTTGCTACAAACAATATGCAAACATCGCTGCTTGTAGCGGTTTAGGTTACAGACCACCAATTCAACCAATGAGCATTTGGAACGTACGCAAAAATAGTCCTACGCAGAAATTACCCCTGTTCCTCATAGTGCTGTGAAAAAAGTTCTCATCTTATTTAAAAAATTTAAACAGTTTCTGAAAGGAAAAACATTTCTGTACATTTTATAGGTGCATTTTGCTTCTTGTGATGTGAAGCCTAATCTCCATAATGATTTTCAAATATACCCCTATCTTGTGAAAACACTGGGATTTCCCATACTATTTATAGACCCTTCACTTCCGGTGACCAGTACTGCACTGCAAGTCTGCTAACCCCACATGCCATTCTGAGGATTGTGAGCTGACATATGTAGAATCATGCTGATATATAGTCCTCTGCAGGTTAAAGTTAAGGTAAAGTCCAGAGAAGCCATTGAATATTAGCATAGAAGCCTATGGGAAGTGGAATTAGTGGTTTTTAGCCTTTATAAACCGCAACTTCGTCATTACTCATAATCATCTTATATAATTTGCAGTAACTTCGTCAGAAACTTT
This sequence comes from Perna viridis, assembly GCA_037379345.1. NCBI lineage: Eukaryota > Metazoa > Mollusca > Bivalvia > Mytilida > Mytilidae > Perna > Perna viridis. The sequence continues at coordinate 28,517,698 of CM074523.1, forward strand.
ATTACACTCCTTGAGACTTCATGTTTCCCATTTTAGCGTTCTTGCATTGTTTATCCTGCGTTTACACATCGTTTTGCGTTCGTTAAAACGCACGATAAACGCGTTCGTTTATACCCACGCTAGGAGCGTTCGTTTAAAAGCACGATAGAAGTGTTCGTTTTTGTTTGTTTGTTATTTTTGTACTTTGATTATTTCCTTGATTTCCTGTTATTTATATATTTTTTGCTATTATTAATTTATATAACATCATTAATTTTATTTTCTATTTTTTTTTCTGTTTTCATTATATGTCAATATTGTTATTTGTCGTCGTTCGTATATCGTGCGTTTAAACGCACGCTGGGAGCGTTCGTTTATCGTCGTTTAAACGCACGATAGGAGCGTTCGCTTAAATGCACGATAGAATCGTTCGTTTATCGTGCGTTTGGGTATCCTACGTGTGGGAAACCTAAACGTCTCAAGGAGTGTAATACTAAGCTAGCCAAACTTTTTAACTTCTGATAATGTTTCGGTGAATATACACTGAAACTTCTAAATTCTTTTGAGCATGCTCAGGACTACTAAAAATTTGAATCATGGGAAACATTGCAGTTATAATTCTGTATATATCCTTATGTTTAAGACATATGCAATCAAACAGTTGCTACAAGTTCTAGTTATGTTTATCGCCTGAATATAGCGAAGCCCAAACCCCAACAATCAATCAATCAATATAGGTATAAGTACGATTATGTGTATTGCTTTAGAAGTAGTTATGGTCAGATTTAGATTCATTATTACTTGCATTTACTATTTCATTTTTTGTGCATTGTCTTATTTGTTTAGCTACAGAGCTATAGTTTATGCAGTGGCGGGTCCGGGGGTGCAGCGGGTTGGTATTCCCTTTCTATTGGAAAATGTGTCATTTACATGTTTAAAATTTAAAAAAAATTGACTCTTGCACTTTTTATGAGTAACTCGGCGGATGTTTCTAGAAAAGTAGAGGACGCTTACCCTACCGGTGCACCTGGTTCATGCTCCCAGTTTTTAGTGGAGTCCGAGTTGCTCACTTGCTTTTGTTACTTCTAATGTCTGATTTTAGTTACTTCATACTCTTTGTTGTGTATATCTGTTTTCCATGTCTGGTCTTGGTCCCTGGATTACATTCTTTTGATCACCGCTATAACCTTGGTTCCCTTGATTATTATTTCCAACAATTGCCCAAGTCAATAGTGGTACTTAAACCCTAATTGCATAATAATGTTTGTCATAGCTTCACAACTACCCATATAAGGCTGTCAATGTTTGTCGCAAATTTGCAGCGAACCTCATTTGAATAAAAATACATTTTGTATTAATTATGTTCGCCAAAACATGACAGCTTTCCATATTAGGCTATCATTGTTTGTCGCAAGTTTGCAAACTTCATTTGGATGGTATTGTTTGCGGTGAAATTGTCGTATACTCGTGGCAAATATTCGTCAGAAAGACATATTTAGTAAGGAAATTGTACTTAGCTGTGATATTAAAGATGAAAACTGGAGAGATTTATATATGTCACGGGAAGGTCAATTTAGCTTTCCATATTTTTTTTTTAGCTTTCCGTATTTTTGTCACGGGAAGGTCCATTTAGCTTTCCGTATTTTTGGTTTTATTTAATTAAAACTATTGATTTTGATACAATATGATTAACTGTATTTTCAGAATAAGAAAAATATACAGGACAACATTTTTTCTTAATGCCACAAAATACCCGGCGACAAAATGGAGGCTCCAGCGAGATAGTTTGTCCTTTTTGGCTACTGTAAATTGTGATGAAAACCTTGGTTTTGGTAATTAACCCCTTAATTTGACTCAACGACATTAGTCAACGACTTTGTCAGCGACTTTTGCCAACGACTTTTGTCAACGACTTATGTCAACGACTCTTGTCAACGACGACGTCTGCCGACGACGTTATCATCGTTTGCTTCACAAGGAATTTCATAGTAGTATGAATTATCGTTATAACCACAGCTCATCTTTGACCTGTTTATGGTTTCATTATAATACGTAGTTCCAGATTATTGAAAAGAGTCATTATTTACGAGTTTCGTTACATAAACATGCAAAAATATGTACGATAGCGTAAAAGAAGCTCTACAAAAATCACAACGTTGTGTATTACGATGATGCTTTGTACATAAAGTGGGTTTTTGTTTCACGACGACAGAATAAGAAATGTTCCGTTTTCTTGAAGCGCATTCTGTTATTTAATGTCATTGAATTACTCATTCGTAGTTATTGAACTTTCATTTCGAGTTGAGAAGACCAACATTGCATCGACATTCCGATCTATAAACTGTAAACATTCGAGTGCACCAGTCCATCAATTTAATATGTTTCATGGAAGAATATGCAGGACCGATTAAATTTTATTCTTTTAACTCTGAATAGATTCATTACCGAGTTTAACTCGCGAAATGAGTTATGTACTCCATTCGTACACAGCTATGTGCATCAGAGATGTTCTGATAAAATCAGATATAAATATTCACATCTTGTAGATGGGGTACATCCATCACAGATTCTTGGCGAGAAATGGGCGTCACGAATGCAGAAGGTCATATTGGACAATGAAAATAGAGTTTCCAATTAATATGTATAACTCGTGTTGTTATTTTATGAAAGTATCGAGGCATTTGCCACATACTCTTCATACAAATATCATAATTGAAATATTTTTGTTTGATTATTTCTTTAATTTGATATTTTTGTATTATATGTACAGACATTTTTCTTAATGCCACAAAATACCCGGCGACATATATACACGTGGAAACAAAATATGCGATATTTGACAAGTTGTCTTAATAGATCGCATTGTACGGAGAAAAAAAAACGTAATAAATGGTCGATATGCTGTATGCCTTAGACTGAGTACAATTTCATTTTGACTGGTCAGACATATTCGTCAATTACATCTTTTCTTTTGACAATCTGCGATGTTTCTATTAGATGTCTCTGTAAAACGTACACATTCGTTTCAAAATCACAAAAAAATATGCATTATTTGTCACCTAGGATTAAAAACAGCGGTCGAACGTGGCAAGACATTTTTTGGTAGAAAATATATGCATGAAAAAAAAAATGGTGACACAGTGATTCGCATGGTCCATGCGTGCATCACACCATTGTTGGCCCATGCGTGCGTCATACCATTGTTGGTCCATGCGTGCGTCATACCATTGTTGGCCCATGCGTACGTCATACCATTGTTGGCCCATGCGTGCGTCATACCATTGTTTTTAATACAAAGCTGCATCAAATTATTTTTAAATGTATACAAAAAAAATTTATCGGAACTATTTTGATGCAGTTTGTAACATGGTTTCGTTTCTTTTTGGTACATTGGTTTATTCACACATTACAAATATAACCATTGTGATGTTGCAAAACGCTCAACATTTTACTTAAAGTTGAAATGCTTTACCTAAATTTCAAGTCGTCAAGTCAAGAAATGATTTAATGGCCCTAGCAGAGCTTGTTGCTTTTAATCTAAGATTTCATATGATTTGGAATGTTATTAAAAGTTTTTTAAATCATTGAAGTCTTTTTTTCCCCTCCATAATATATTAGTACGAAGCTTTGCAGAATAAGTTTTAATTAGAACAATGGAACGTCATGACTGTCTTCCGATATTTCCTTGTCCTGTATTTAGTGGCAGTTTTAAAGTTATCAAAGATCATAATCTAAATAAATGTTTACTTGATTATAACATTTTTTCAATGCTTCATGTTCATTTGTTCTTGCCAAATTTTGGTGGAGTAACTGTCCTATATTTTTACAGGCCCTTTCACTCAAAGTTTAAACATTAATTAAAATCAGCACTTTTATTCCTGGCAAACAATCGCAATAAAATGTGAATTTCTTCTTCCTGGACCTGATGGTATTTTTGGTATGAAGGAAATGGCCGAGTAGTTCCGATAGATGTATTTTTGTTCACATTTGAAAATATTTTAATGCAGCTTTGTATTTAAAACAATGGTGTGACGGACGCATGGGCCAACAATGGTGTGACGCACGCGTGGGCCAACAATAGTGACGGACGCATAGGCCAACATTGGTGTGACGGACGCACGGGCCAACAATGGTGTGACGGACGCGTGGGCCAACAATGGTGTGACGCACGCGTGAGCCAACAATGGTGTGACGGACACATGGGCAACAATGATGTGACGCACGCGTGGGCAAACGATGGTGTGACGGACGCATTGGCCAACAATAGTGTGACGCATACGTGGGCCAACAATGGTGTGACGGACACATGGGCCTCCAATGGTGTGACGGACACATGGGTCAACAATGGTGTGACGGACGCATGGGCCAACAAGGGTGTGACGGACACATGGGCCACTTATGGTGTGACGGACACATGGGCCAACAATGGTGTGACGCATACGTGGGCTAACAATGGTGTGACGGACACATGGGACTCCAATGGTGTGACGGACACATGGGTCAACAATGGTGTGACGGACGCATGGGCCAACAAGGGTGTGACGGACACATGGGCCAACAATGGTGTGACGGACGCGTTGGTCAACAATGGTGTGACGCACGCGTGGGCCAACAATGGTGTGACGGACACATGGGCAACAATGGTGTGACGCACGCGTGGGCAAACGATGGTGCGACGGACACATGGGCCAACAATGGTGTGACGGACGCATGGGCAAACAATGGTGTGACGGACACATGGGCCATGCAAATCACTGTGTTAGCAGATTATTGTCTATTGGGCGATATGAAAATGAAAGAAAACAAAAACATCGAAAAGCAGCCGGACATAATTATAATTCACTGAAACACACAAAAGTACAAAATTAACCAGCCTGTTGTATCATTATATTCTTACAACAATACTCCCACATATATAATAAGTTAGATTTAAACAAATTCAAATACATAAATATAAATCATGAATACATTTAATAAGCTAGAACAAAAAAATATCATTATCAGGCTACCATTTAAATTTTGTTCTGCAGTATAGTAGGAAATAAGAGCGCAATTATTCACAATGCTGTTTCCGTATCTAAAAATAGATCCGGATGAAATTTCTCTAATCTAACGCAATATCGCTAAAATATTCCCATATAGCTTTTAAATTTTGAAATAATAACTACCATGTCGTGGCGTTTCTGTCGGTAAATTAAGGCTCAAAAAAGGGGGAAACTTTTTCAAACATCAATTTTTTCAGGAGCCACCATAAGCCTTAAGTGCCCCATAAAATACGGGTTGCAATGTTCCAAATTCGATACTTTGGTTCCTTACTGTTCATACAATTTTTTCATGAAAATATTTTTTATTATCCACCAATCGTGAAGGTTTCTGTACATTCCACTGGACTAAATGTTGGGGTAAAGATCTGGCTGAATACCGAGCAGACATAATTGCGCTATTGTAACCAATAGTAGTTTATTTCAGTGAGTGAATCGCCCTTAAGAATCCTAAATATTTAGTGTATTACAATAAATTCTAATAAAGGTAGTTGAGACAATGACTAGCCATTTTGATCAAAGATTTCAAAGACAGACTTATTTTGAAATGTCTTCGATGATTTCAACTTTCATTTATAATAATCACTGCTTCAATCTGTACATTAGGAATGTATATGTATCAGCTACTTCATGAATCACTTCTGAACCCAATTTTTCCCTACGGTCCCAAATAATGTCTGGTCCTTACTTCGTTCGCGCGTGTATGAGATTTCTAACGACAGTGTCTAGTCCGACGTAACTCAAATTGTTGATATCTCTGCTACTAACACGCAATGGCAGAACATACAAAAACGTGGCAATAACTCCGCCGAAAAACAGAATGAACTCGATCCTTGTATACATTTCATGGCTTGAGGCTGACGAATCTGAAAATAAGAACAACAGATTAATATTGACGTGACTGAATTAACGACAGTGTAACAACAAATGAGTACTGGCGTGGCTGAATTAACGACTGTGTAACAACAGATTAATACTGAAATTACTGAATTAACAAATTAATACTGACGTGACTGAATGAACGACTCTGAAACAACAGATTAGTACTAACGTGACTGAATTAACGACTGTGTAACAACAGATTAGTACTAACGTGACTGAATTAACAGATTAAAACTGAATTAACTTCGTATATATTTTACATATCAAAACATTCAAAAGAAACTTGGTTACGTGTAACCATAACATGGCGCGGTTTTTATACACCATTTATACATCATTTACAACCGTTACAGTAAATGGTAGGTATTATGTTGTATGCAGTAATACGAATCCAGGCTTTGCCATGAGGAATTGAGCTATTCATACCCATGCATGCAAATGAATAATTTGCTAATTATAGTTATGGGTGCCACCTTGACCAACGAGGTCATGTTAGACTTTCGAGAACACCCGCTATAAGCTCCTGTATGAAAAGTTCAATTTCCCACAGAACAATATTTCAGACTCTTTAGGAATAAATTTAAGGTACAGTAGTAGACCTAGGGTAAAAGACACAACTCTAACAAATCACTTGAACGTTTGCATTCAGCATTTTACATCAATCTCATGTAAGCATCAAAGAACATGTAACTTGGGCTAGTTTAATTTGTTTCTAATGAAAGCTTGATAGGCTTTGGTAAAATTAAATATGATACAAACAGAACTGATTTCAGAGTTAGGTCCCTTACCCTAGGTCTACCTCCTTAAAGATGTTGCCAACGCGCCGTCCCTATTATATCTTGGTTCGGTTTATTTTCAAGTAGCAGTCTTTTTAAAAGTCAGACAGACTGAAGGTGACTCAGCATGTCAAAAATCCACCGAATTCAGTTTTATTACTTGTTCAGAAAGTTACTGGTCACATAACCAGTCTTAGTTTATCATTTGGTTGTTGCACTTTTGAGATAAAAATTATACAGATTGTACATGAAATTGGCACTTTGCAAGAACTATCGCCCTTAATTTGGTTCCATTTGGTTGATTTTAGTGTGAGATGAATGAATGATTTTGCAGATCTGAATACAGAAATGACTATTATTATGTAAATATATAGCATGTGTATACTGAAAAACCATTGTTTGTTCTGTGGGTTTTCTACACCATGAATCACTTTACCATTGGCATTGTCTGAATTTTATATAGACTGGTACTTAATTTAGAATTATATTTTGAAAATCGTACCTTTGAATGTTGAAACAGAGTCCTCTTGACTCGACGCTAGAAGTGTAAAGTATACAATCATGAGAATGATTCCGATCAGCACAGAAATAATTACCAACTGTTCACCCTCTATTGCTTGGTATGACAAATATCCAATCATTAATATGTTGGCAGTGTCAATTACTGTTTTTGTCGGAAGAATATGATTGTATAGAAGATTCAGAACTCCAATTGATGCTATGCTTGAAATTAAAGAGACAAGCAAAAACGTTCCCAAGTCCGACTGGCCCATGAATTCGAGGCTACCAACGAGAATCAGTGTTAGAGCAAATAGCAGTGGTAACACATTTGTGCGTAGACGAATTTTTATATTTTTATCACAGAAGTTCTTCAGGCAATATAGTTTAAGTAGTTTCAAAACAATTGAGAAAAATGACAAATAGTCGATTCTCGATATTCTAAGCTGCTTGCTTACCCCAACGGTAACAAGAGAAGCACCAAATGTTAACAAAAGAGATTTGGGCAAATGGGTTTTAAGTTGTTTCTTTTCCCTGCATATTAGGGAACACACAAGAACCAACAGTGGTACCAGCATTGGGGAGAAATCTGTTCCCCTATGACTGAATGGTACGGTGTCAAAATAATTCATTAGAGCATTGGAAAGTAGGTGTAAAACAAGAATAATCGATATTCCTTCAGTGTTCTCTGAAACTATTCGAAACTCTTCGAAACTGATTGACACGAGTAATAATAAAAGTTCGATGATGGCAGACGCTCCGAGAGATTTGTACATCCATTTATCTTTGAATAGTTCTTCGCCTTCCAAAAGGCTCCTCTGTCCGTTCCATTGGACAAACAACCAACCAATCACAAGGCCACAAAGTATAAAATGGTTCCATTTCTGGGTAGTTTGTCTGGAAAGAAAGTTATGGAATACGACTACTACATGTATAAGCTGAGATTGGCTAGATATTAAGGTTCATGTTTAGTAAGGCGTCTGTCAATATATGATTTTAAATATCGAAACAAAACACAATCGGAAAATTAGAAAATGAGAAAAAAATGTAATGAAAGCTATTAAAAATGTTTTTCCTGGGATTGTTACATGTATACTAAACCCAACGCCCTATAAGCTAGTGACGGGAATAGCAGTACGGTATCGTAAATGAACAATTCTTTGCCTCTTTCTCTATTATGACTTCATACTGCTTACTGACATTTAAAGTAGTAGTCTTAGTAAGAATCATGCAAATTCTGTAATGTGATACACCCCCAAAAAGGCTACACATTTTTATTTTTATTATTAAGTAGCTTTATAGGTCTTTATGAAATGTTTCATTCCAATCTGTCTGCTAATAGGAGATAATTCACATTGAAAATCCAAGAGTTTCTATTGTATTTAAATGTCATTTACAGAGTTGTCTCCCTTAATGTTGAAGTATACAGTGTATAGTTCATTCAGTATATTTTTTTATCTCTTAAGAACAAGGATCAAATAAAAAGCCACCTGTTAATTTGTGTTTACTATAACATTCTAAACAAAATATTATTTTTTTAAATGTAGGTTTCCCTACCATAAATAACATTTTGCAAGATTCTTATTTGGAGTGTCACTTAAATACCATTGTAAAACAAATATAATATAACACACAAGGTGAGCCTATGGGAATATTGCATGATACTGTTACTGAAACGCTGTATTATCGACTGAAACATTGTATTATTGACTTTTGGACGGAGACATTAAGTTCGGTCTTTTTGATATATAATAATAATTTCATTCTTTAAGATGGTCGATAACGTTGTCCGTGAATGGAGAGAATCCAGTGGTGGATCCAGAGTTTTAGATAAGGGGGCCCCCTAAAATAAATCTTGACAGGACCACCGGTGAGGATCACGAAGTCAGTGTTTTTCGTGATTTTACACACACAATTTTTCAACAATTTATTTTCTAAAGGGGACAGACCCCCGCTCGCCCCCCACCTTTGCATCCGCCACTGGAATCAACGTCTAACTACATGTACACGTAATGAAAAGGTTGGACGACAGTGTATTTTGTCATACTTTGCCCTTTATCAAATCACGGTAGAGGTTAAACGTTGCACATTGTCATGAACCCGCTTTTCTCAGTAAAGGTTAGAGGGTGTTCTTTGACATGACTTCACGACACATAGTAAAAGTTCAACATTGCCCTTTGTCACGACCTCCCTACACACGACAGAGACTAGACGGTGCACATTAGCACTATTTCACAACACATGACAAAGGTTAAACAGTGCCCTTTGTCACGATCTCCCTACACACGACAGAGAAGGGACGGTGCCCATTAGCACGACTTCACAATACACGGCAAAGGTTAGACAGTGCCCTTTGACACGACTTCCTACACACGAGAGAAATTAGACGGTGCCCATTAGCACGACTTCCCAACACATGACAAAGGTTAGACAGTGCCCTTTGACACGACCTTCCTACACATGACAAAGGTTAGACAGTGCCCTTAGACACCACCTCGCTACCCAAGATAGATATATGATGATTATCCTTATTTTTCTTGTGTCATTTTCCCATCGTTTCTGTTTTCTTTTTTTTTTTTTTTTTGAATTTTCACTAGACTAGCTGTAGTGTCGGACTCGTAATTTATATTTGAAAATTTGTCATTTCATGTGTAAAATTGGCAAAAATTGTAAATAATATCCTAGTAGTACCCCTTTTTTTCTGTAGAACCCTGGCTGGCACCCCTGTTTTTCGAAGTATCTTGATCCGCCCCTGAGTAGCTGACATACATGTATAAAACCATACAAACCATAAAATAAGGTACTTACATGTGATTATGTAAAGCCATTTCCTCTTCTGGCATTTAATACTTGTCAACTGAAAAGATAAATGTAGAATGTAAAAGTGACTTCGACGAAGTCAACACTTTGTTACAATTTAAATAATTCTCAGTGAAATGACATGAATACTACAAATTACTATTATACATGATTTATTTATTTTAGACATTAAAGTTTCGCCAATAATCATAATTATACAATAGCTATATTCGACAGACAGTACATCTATATAACCTTTAAATCGACGGTATTATCCTTAGTAAATGTCATGTGTCAGAAAGGAAATGGTATTAAAGGAGCAAGACGTATTAAAAACAAATAACTAGAATTTAAACAAATCAAACAAGATAAGCTGGCAAAATTATTTGTAACGATAAAAAAAATGCAACATCTGCCCCAGGTACATGTATACAATAACTTGGTTAGACATAAGGTGTTACACGTATACTGAGACTGAAAGGTGAATGGGAGTGTATCACGTACACTATTCGTGAGACAATACACGTGCACTATGATTAAGAGGTGACTTGAGATGTTACATGTACACTAAGAAGTAATAGAAGGTGTTACACTAACTATTGTTATTGGTACCTCTTTGAGAAGTTGACGAAAAATAACGTTTTTGTTAAGCTAGTCATCATTTTTGATGCGGAAAAATCTTCGGTGTTTCAACCATGGACGTACATAGCTACATATGATATCAGTTCAAACCTCTCACAAAACTGTCCTAGAATTGTCAGAAGAACAGTTCCATGACAAATTTAGAACAGTTCTAGAGTCTAGTAGCAGGACTGTCAGAGGAGCTGGCTCTAGAACTGTTCCATGACACTTTTAGAACTGTGTTAGAGCCGGGTGTTCTAACAGTTCCCCTGAGAGGTTAGAATTGATCTTATCTGTACACTTTAAAAGATGTCAGACAATTTTAACAACAGAAGAAAGAATTCGTGTGAAAGCGAAAAAAAAAAACAAACAAAAATAAAACAAAAATAAAACAAATTATTTGACTTACTCATCCATACCTTCAATACAGTTTTTCCATTATCAGATTAAATTACCCTCGGTAACAGCTGAACCGACGTGTTAATGAATCAATAGACAATTTCTATTATCTGGAATAAATAATGTATAACAAATTGCCATATTGATAATATATAAAATATTGTATGCAGATGACAGCGTGGACAGAAATAAGATATTGTCTGTTTATCAATTCATTACATTGGTTCTGATTTAAACGTTTTCTACAGAGGGTGTTTCTAGAGAGGCAGAGGACGCTTATCCTACCGGTGCATCTGGTCCATGCTCCCAGTTTTTTAGTGGAGTTCGAGTTGCTCATTTGCTTTTGTTACTTTGTATGTATGATTTTAATTAGTTTATGTTCTTTGTTGTGTATGTCTGTTTTACATGTCTGGTCTTTGTCACTGGATTGCATTCTTTTGATTACCGCTATAACCTTGGTTCCCTTGATTACTCTTTTAAAGTATTGTTTTCGTTTAATATTGAAAAATTATGATTTCCTGTTTTTTTTTCTCCATAACACAAGGCATTTTTTCCATATCAGTACTATCGAGACATTAATTTTACTGGTGTCGTATCTTTATAAAAAAAACAAGGCGTCATAAAAATTTATGAAGAAAAATAAATTCTGGTTATAAGTTAAATATTTAACTTCGCCCCCTAACAGATTACACCCACCTCATATTGTAAAATTGCAGAAAAAAACCAATTAGATATATTATAGGATGTGGGGTTGTTTAACGTGAGACTGAACGACTAATTTTCAATGACCTTAGCGCCCTTCCTTTAAATAGCAGTCTTTATTAAAATCAGACAGAAGGTGATTACCCACTGAATTCACACTTTTATTTCTTTTAAGAAACAGTTACTGATCACATAACCAGTCTTAGTTTTTCATTTGGTTGTTGCGCTTTTGAGATAAAAAAATATATCGATTGTACATGAAATTGGCACTTTGCAAGAGTTATCGTTCTTGATTTTGTTTCAATTAGTTTATTTTTATGGTAGATGTAGAATACTGGATGATTTTCTAAAAAGAAAGTGCAGATCTGAATGCTGAAAGATATCGTTACGTGAAAGTATAGTATATATAGACTGAAAACGTATCGTTCAGTGGGTTTTTTTCTACACCATGAAGCATTTTACCATTGAATGTGACTAGATTTTATATGGACTGGTACTTCAATAGAAAACTGTCTAGACCAAGCATTGCAGTAGTTAATGGAGACTGTATTGTGAGTTTGACTAGAATACCAATGTCAGTTTTATGGGAATGATGAATGGAGATGTGTTCTTTTCCGAAAGTTACAAGTAACTAAGGTGTTCCAACTCTAGATGACAGCTCTAAGGTTACATGGATGGATAGTTAGGTTCATCAAAGCGGTTAAAGAAGTATTAAACAGAGGATTATATTAAAGGTGGTACAAGTGAAAGTTTGATCATACTTGCCCGGAGGACAACATACTTGCCCGGAGGACAACCAAATGATTTACATCTTTGATCATGCATTTACTAAAGGACATTTGGGCATGCAGAACATTCATCAACTTGCCCAATAGGACAAGGTTCATAAAATATTAACGTCATACCGTGTCTGAAGAGCGAGCTAGTGAAGATGTAGACTGGTCCCCGATCGCAATATTCAGTATGTTACACATATACAAATATAAGAGTGAGAGTGTATTGCTAGTAGCTAATACCCGGAGCGTATTCCCGGGAACCAGAATAGTGAAGATGTAGATTGTATAGAGGTTAATATTAGATGTACTCCCTTATGTATAGTTTACATTCATATCATCCGGGTCAGTAAGTGTATTGATTCATATTCATATTGTAGCATTTTGTATCATTGATTCACAATCATGTAAATCTTAATTGGAAATAAAAGACTATTATATTTTATTAGATATTGGAATAGATAAATGATTCTTTATGCCATCTAAATGGTGCATTAAAGAGGGCTATCAAGATAGAGAACCTTCTTTGTCTAGACATTTATATAGAGGTAAAAAAAGTATCCACTATAATTGAACCACACTCCTACCTCCAAAACGTTTACAAAAGATTATAGTAAAGTAGGTCGATAGACCCTGCAAAATGGGTAAATAATTACCTTAAAATGGAAAGTGGTACAACTTTCAAAGAGGAGGACGGATTCATGCATGTATGTAGTACTACGTACCTTGCTGTTGCGATATATAGCAAGGCAGTTGCGAAGGAAAGGGTTAGCAGAAAACAATATCGTTCAGTAAATAATCAGGCACATTCGTTACTTAGCATTGTGTTATTAACATAACCCATTTTTATACAGTTTTAAGAAAACAATAGGATTCCGGGTTTGTTCCCACCTTTATGCTTACATGAAGGGGCGAATCCAGACACTTTGAAAAAGGTGGGGTATCAGCCGGGGTTCCTCGGAGAAAGGGTTGCTAGGACATAATTTGCCATTTTTTGTCAATTTTTCACATGTAAATGACAAATTTTCCAGTTAAAAGGGTGTGCCAACCCCCTACACCCCTCTGGATTGGCCACTGACATGGGATTATAAAATATGTCCATGGAGGTCTAACAGTAGATCTATTCACCCTGATACCATCACATCAGTAAAGGTTAAAACGGAGATATATAGACGGTTGGGACTATTATAAATTTACATTTATCAAAATAGAATTTTCTAGACTTACCACTAGTTTAAACCTCCATCGCTATATATAAATAAATAAATCGATGAGATCGACCGTGTCAGGTGAAGGGAAGTAACCGGGTATCCGTGTCTAAACGTGGAAAAACTGATCTGAATTTGTATGCGGATCAAAGAATGTTACTAATCTTTTATCCGCTTAACCCTATTTCTATTTCCTTTCGATTGACATGTACATTGTATGTATAGCAAGCGGAGGTAGTATAAGAAGGGTTTGACAGCTATAAAGGAAGAAGGAAGAAAAAGGGGTAGGAGATTGGAGTGGGTGGTTAGATATAAAAAGTGTGGGGGGGGGGCTTAAAATAAAAGCAGCGTAAAAATATAACAAATGAGAAATTATATAATAACTTACTTACACCAGATCCCAAGTTTTAGTGGAGTCCTGATTGATCATTTACTTTTGTTTCTTTGTTATTTTGTGTCCTTTATTGTTAATTAAGAATTGGCAATAATAAAAATATTGTCTATTGAAAAATAACATAAATCTTCCATGTGCATATTGTTTATTGCGCGAAGTGCAATAAACAAAACATGCACATGGAAAATGTATGCTTTTTTTCAATAAAGAAAATTTTTAGCATAGCCAATTCTTATAAATTAATTTTAAACATATTTTATATCTTTAAACATGAGAAAAGTAGCGCTGAGTTTAACTGAATAGGGACGTATCAATATTTTTTATCCATTGAGATACAAAAAATTATTTTAACCAATCAGATTACAGTATTTATCTCAAATTAATTTATTTGTCTATATAGTCGTTGAACTTGTTTTTTATTACCGTTCGAATCCTTTGGTTTCTCTTTCGGATTAAATTACGATCAAATTATGCAACGTGATCGAACATGATTTTATCCTTTAATTTAATTTTCAAATACAAAACTAGACATTCTTTTAGCAAGCTCACAAAGAGAATATCCCACCCCTTTTGTGTGGAGTTAAGACATAATGTCTCCATTCAAAACCCAGAGAGTGGGTTGCAAATGACCAATTTTGTTTTCAAATCATTTCGTCCATTTCATATCACAAATGCGTCCTTTCTCAAAGTTGAAAGCAGGGGCGTGTCCAGGATATTTGAAAGGGGGGCGTAGAATAAAATATGTCGCCGAGCGAAGCGAGGCGAAAAAATTTTTGGACCTTTTTTGGCTTAAAAACATAAAATAATAGAGAATTGCACTAATGTAACGGTTCCTGACTTGGAGCATGTATATTTTATAGTTAAAGTGTCAGGGTGTGACATTTTTATGCCGAGTTAGTGTCACACAAAACAACCAAAATTCATGTATTATACTGATTTACTTACCGTTTTGGTTGTTTAAAAAAGGTGTCCAAGACACCTTGATACGATTTTAAGGTCTTTTGACGTTTTGTTTTTGACATCGACATCTTTGCGAATTCTTTATCACATCAACAACAATGGATACTAATCGCAGAGTCGAACATTGCCATCATTCAATACAATACTAGCAGATTATAACGATAGTTTTTTTTTTTTTTTTTTTTTTTTTTTTAAAGGGGGGGGGGGGTACACCCATTACGCCCTTACCTGGACCCGCCCCTGGAAAGTTGGATTTTGATTATCTGCAACGATTAAAGAGAAATGCATTGAATTTCATTGAATAACTTATGAAAAAATGGTTGCTTTTTTAAGGAACTTCAAGTTCATTTACTGAAAAGGATCAGACAATGCAATATCACTCAAGGATACTTTCTCTATTTGAAAGACCATTACTTGATCTCTGCATCACTGGCTTTGCTCTGATTTTATTTTCAATAGAATGTTAAAAAATGAGGTTTTGACAGAGTTGTCTGCTCTTGAAATTTTCATTTTCAGTGCATTTCAATGAAATTATACCTCAATGCACCAACATAATGTGGAAAATACTGCCTTTTCTTCCTTGATTCTGATGGTGCAAATAGTCAAGTCAAACTATCAAAGTGATGTTTTTTTTCATACCATGTTTCACCCACTGCCTGATCCTTATAGAGACTGACACTTAAACTTGTAACTCTTGATTATCGCCCTTTAGAGTCTTTCAACAATTATGTTAATTCATACACATCTACTGTACATATAATGGGAGACTGGTTGTTGGGATGTGGAAGTATTCCGATAAATAGTGTAGAAGATGGAAGACGGTACCACAACTCGCCACTCCATCATAATGGTACCCCAACACGCCACTCCATCATGATGGTACCCCAACCCAAAATGAACTTCATATCTTGTCTCCTAAGTAAGAAAAATTTCATTCATATCATCAGGGATTTTTAAGGTAAATATATCATACAAATTATACAAGGGTTGTGCACATATATTTATTTTTCCGACGCAGTCGGTATAGTTTCGCTTGTTACCACGCTCTTCTATAGAAACCCAAGTCACATGATCGCAATTTTGTTTCCCGATGGGCCTAATACTGATAACTTAGTGGCGTTCGAAAAAAAACTCTATCGAAAATATGAATTTGCGTGCTATGTGCTATTTTTTTTTTTAAAGAAATGTAAAACAAAATTTTACTGTGTCGGCTACCTTTTTTCCGACGTAGTCGGTATAGTTTTGCTTTTTACCCTTTGACTTAAAGGACACTCCTCTATGGAAACGCAAGCCACCTGATAGCAATTCTGTTTCCCGATTTGCCAAATACTGATAACTTAGTGGCGTTCAAAAATATTGTATAGAAAACTTGAAATTGCGTTGTAAAAAAAAACTATCAAAAATTTGAAATTGCGTGCCATGTGTTATTTTCTTGAAAGAAATGTAGAAACTTAGAAGTAAAATTTTAATGCGTTGGCTATCTTTTTTTAAAGATAGTATTTGTTTAACCATGTTATAACTAATTATATCATTAACATATGATTTATGTATTGCAATGTGTGTTCAAAGTCATACAATGCTATTCTATGGTTTAAACGGTACTTGTTATACATACCGAGCTTTTACAAAATTATTCTGTAGAATTCATAAACTATGTATCAGCTACTTCATTTTTTATACTAAATATTTAAGGAGGTAGGCCTAAAGTAATGGACACAACTCTTACAAATCATTTGAACGTTTGTATTCAGCATTTTACATCAGTTACATGTAAGCATCAAAGTAACTTGGATTGATTTCATTCTGTTTCAAATGGAAGCTTGATAGGCTTTGGTGAAATTGAATATGATACAAACATATCACTGATTTCAAGAGTTATGTCCCTTACCCTAGGTCTCCCTCCTTCACTGGGAAGAAAGGTTTTAATTGTAAACAGGGACCCTTATACTTGTTCATTTGGGTCAAATAAGAGATTTGTTAATACCAGGTGAGTATGAAATAAACTATTTAAAAATAAAAAAACGAACGAATCTATGTCACTCTACGCCTGACTGAGAAAAAACACACACAAAGTTGTGTTCCTCTATTTACTAAAATGTATTCAGGTATTACCTACATGTACATAAATTCACACCTTTCCCGGTTCTCACAGCGAAAAAAAATATATCATCTATGCATTTCAAACTTTGAAAATATCACGTTTGATATTTAAAAGTAGTACTATTTTGTTTTATGTTTGATGTAAATGGAAATATGAAAGACCACAATTGTTCCATTTTAGGCGTTTTTACTTCAGCAATTACTCCCGTTTATTCCACAATTTTAAAATTTCGGATCAAATAAAGACAGACTTTACACGCAACACATTCCTGTTTGCTGTTTCTATGCATAAATGTATTGTAATAACGGATGCACTATTGAGGTTACAGACCACCAATTCAACCAATGAGCATTTGGAACGTACGCAAAAATAGTTCTACGCAGAAATTACCCCTGTTCCTCATAGTGCTGTGAAAAAAGTGCTCATCTCATTTAAAAAATTTAAACAGTTTCTGAAAGGAAAAACATTTCTGTACATTTTATAGGCGCATTTTGCTTCTTGTGATGTGAAGCCTAATCTCCATAATGATTTCTAAATATACCCCTATCTTGTGAAAACACTGGGATTTCCCATGCTATTTATAGACACTTCACTTCCGGTGACCAGTACTGCACTGCAAGTCTGCTAACCCCACATGCCATTCTGAGGATTGTGAGCTGACATATGTAGAATCATGCTGATATATAGTCCTCTGCAGGTTAAAGTTAAGGTAAAGTCCAGAGAAGCCATTGAATATTGTGAAATTAGCATAGAAGCCTATGGGAAGTGGAATTAGTGGTTTTTAGCCTTAAGACCAACCAAGTTCCGGCTTTTATTTTAAAGCCTTACTAAGTTAGACCGGGTCAACTTGAATCGCATCTGCGTAATGCAGCCTATGTGAAATAGAACGAGTTATAATAGATCAGTCGATGCAAAGATCTTCCAATTTTTTTTTAACAATTGTCTGCTATTTTTCTCCGTTCAAGTGTATTTCACTAAACTTTAAAAGTCTGCCTTGTTGACAAAATATCTTTTATTTGGTTATAGAAATCATCAATATACATGTGTCATTCCTCTTACAAAAGAGTCTTGATATTTATAACGTAAAAAGGCTTCTTACAAGACGAAAATAATGGAATTTATGTTTTTTTTTCAATGATTTATCTTGTACATGAAATGTCGCATTTTAATACGACATCAACAGCACCCAGTGTAATTCAGTAACCATTTTGTTCTGTTTTATAGGCTTTCATGTCCAGCCATACATACAGCTGTTCAGTTCGTTGAATATAGTTTAAAAACACAAAGTAAAGCAAAAGTGAAAAAAAAAAAAAACAAAACAAAACAAAACAAAACCTATACATTGTTATCTTGGAGTGACAATAGATCCGTTTGTGCTAACTGTGGGATAGTCGATGAGCACACTCCACCGATGAGCATGCTCAAAATGCACTTCCGCGAGGGAAAATCTTCTGTTCTACCCAAACCCTACCACGAGTCATTGATTGTCTAAAATAGCAAACAAATTGCTTAAATAGCAAAAACAAAAACAAAAAACAAAAAAAAAAGTATTTGAAATATGTACAATGTTTCCAAGTCTGACGTTATGCATGTTATTGCAACATAGACGGCAACGTCGGAATTCGATATTTATCACTCAATGTTGGCAACACTTTTCGTTTCGGCGTTAAAGAGGAATTAGATGTACGATTGCTCCTTGAAACACGTGTTCAGTATAGCAAAAAAAAAAGTAATAATTACATAATTGGTAGTCTCATATTGTACGTAATTAAATACGTCTTAAACATTTCTTAGAAAATCGAAAAGAATAATTAAACTGATAAGAAGTGCTTAGCCTACAAGTATATGAAAGTTGCACTTGCACGTGCAACGCAGCGTGGAATGTAACATGAACATGAATATCAATGAACTCTTTAACTCAGCTACTCTAAACAAAAAGACAAACAGGGGATTGCATCAATCTCGAAGACCGCGCGTCCGTATGTGTGGGGTGAAAATGGTTAGTTTCATTCATCATATTTTGTTGAAAAAAATCAATGTTTTACTGCTTTTAAAATAAACGTAGCTGTAAAAAGTTCCGAATACGTTATTACATGTATACATGTGGCGAGTTCAGGTGGAGGTTCCGCAAGTTTTGGGAGCATGTTGGAATTTTTTTTAGTGCATTTAAATTTTTACTGAATTGACCAAATGATAACCTGGACCCTTTACAAAATGTTCGGATGGCACCAGCAGTTTTTATACTGTCTTTATATTCTTATTGTCCATTAGTTTTTCGTCTTTCCTTTTTTTTGCTCATTTGCACTTTCCGATATGAAAAATGTTTATGACTCCATTCTCTACTTTCTTTCATTTTATTTTATTGTCTCTTTCGTTTACAAGTTCCATACTAGTAATTAATTGCAGAGACGAGTTTAAGTTTCCGGTAGTGGTTATCCGGAGGGAAAAATAAATATTTCCTCCATATTCCGATCGAAAGAAAACGTTCGAAAAGCGAAAGTTGGACAAATCGCTAGAAATTTTGTTATGTTCGATTTTTTTTTCGTTTTAAACTGTACAAATCATGAAAAATGAAATGTATGTTCATAAATGCATGTACGATTATAAAGTTTCGTGATATTTTATGATAAGTAATTGCCAATGAATTAAAGAATTACGTTGAAGAATGTAGTTTTCTCAACAAACGCGGAAAATATTGACTTCACACATTTCTTGAGACATTTTCAAAAAGCCATAACTTTATTGTCTGCACTGAAAATTTTATCAAATAGAATATTGTCTAATTAACAACTTAATTTCATTATAAATGACCAACACGTTCATTTTGACTATGAATATTCGTTTACCTAAAATAAACTTATATCCGATAAATATCTCAAAAGGAACAAATGACATTATTCTTCCACGCAATATTTTGCGAGTTTCCTACCCTCTGCAGGAGCGCTACTCGCTATTTTATTTTTTTTTAGACCTACAGTTTGTTACACCTAACAGGCGGAATTTTGCAGTTTTTACGGGTCTCTGACAAGTTTAATTGATTATAAAATATTCCTAAGACTAAAATTAAGAAATTTTATTAAAAGTGGAGGCTCTGTAGAGCTCTTAGAAAGTCTATTTACTTTACTCTGTTCCGAAGACAAACACCAAGCCAGAATTTTAGGCGAATGGACAAATGCGGTTCAAAACACACACACACACACACACATATATATATATTTTGACAGTTCTAACATCGTGGGAATTTTTCAGACCCTTCTATAAGCTTACGTTACGTTTGTATAATATTGATTTGTTGTGACATGCATCATTAATTTGATCCTCTCTCCCATATACACCTAAAAGAACTGTCCCGTACTACCATACATCGTTTACTATAGTTACAGCCATAGATTAATCCTACGAGGAGGAACGACCCGGCCAACCAAAGCTATATTTTTATCTAGCCGAGTGGTCTAGGGGGCTGGACTTCGTGCAGGCGGTGTTGCCATAGATGTCACAGCGGTACGATTTCGAGTCCCTCGGAGGGAACGAACAAAAATTGCAAATTTATATTATTAGTTCTAATATAATTGGGAATTTTTCGGACCCTTCTATATATATACATTAATGATGATTCATATATTTTGATGATAGTTGTATTTCAAATAAATATGAAGTCAAAATCATCTGCTGTACTGCTCATGCAACAAATCATGAGCCATTTTATATCGACATACCAGAATAATACATTCATGTAATAGCGAGTTTCACATTCAAAGAGTAATCAAGGGAACCAAGGTTATAGCGGTAATCAAAAGAATGTAATCCAGGGACAAAGACCAGACATGGAAAACAGACATTCACAACAAAGAACATAAAGTAACTAAAATCATACATACAAAGTAACAAAAGTAAATGAGCAACTCGGACTCCACTAAAAACTGGGAGCATGGACCAGGTGCACCGGTAGGGTAAGCATCCTCTGCTTTTCTAGAAACACCCGTCAAGTTGCTCATAAAAAGTCAAGTCCGGGGTAGACAAACGAGGGAAGGAAAACTATGACCCGTTGAATACATCAGTTTTCATGGTGCTGATGGATACACCATAACGATCCACGAGTTCATGATGACGACCATAAAACTTCTGTAGTGATGACTTCAATCTTGTAGCAACATAACCCTGCTCCAGAAGCCTATTTGTTATAGTTCTAGCGCGATACAAAAAGTCTGCGTAGTCTCGGCAAGCTCTGGCATAACGTATGAGTTGTGATATGAACACTCCATATGCAGGAGCCCAAGGGATGTTGCCACAGATGAAATGAAAGTTAACAATTCTGAATGAAAAGTCATCACGTTTGTCGTAAAGTTTGTCAATAGTTTTCCTTTACAATCGATTTCTAAGTGTAGGTCAAGATATGAGGCTGACTTCACAGTGTCTGTAGTTTCCTTTATCTCAAGTTCTTTTAGGTAGATGCGATGTATCAAATCCCCGAAATTAGGATTGTTTAAAGATAATACGTCATCTATATAGCGGAAACTGAGATTGAAGGATCTAGCCAAACGATATTCTTTCTTTCTGATCAGATCAGCTATAAAGTTAGCCTCATAAGAGTAAAGGAATAAATCAGCAAGTAAAGGAGCACAATTTGTTACCATTGGAATGCCGACCGTTTGTTGAAAAACACGTCCACCACACTGGACAAATATGTTGTCGATTAAAAATTCCAGCATTTTGTAAACATCTTCCTCTGTTTATTTGGAAGATGATTTGGAATTATTTCTTACAAAGTATGAGGAATCTCTACCAAGAACTATATATTTGTATCTAGGTGTACCATCTTTTTTGGAAAACAACGATGTATAATGTTTTTAAGTCGGGATTTTAACTGAGTATGGGGAATAGAAGTATACAGTGTTGAAAAATCATAGGTTTTAATGCTATTATATTCAGATAATAGTCTTGAACTGATTGTCTCCAAAAGATCTTTCGAATTTTTCAGGATCCATATTGAATTAATACCACTACGGGAGTAACAAGTGTTGTGGTAGGACTGTAGACCCTCTTTGACAGTTGTGAGTATAGAAGTTAAAAGTTTTGAAAGAGGTTTGGTGGTACATTTTGCAGATCCAGCTATGAAACGTTGTTTGTATAGATTCTTGTGAAGTTTAGGAATCCAGTACATAAAGTCAGCCTCATAAGAGTAAAGGAATAGGTCAGCAAGTAAAGGAGCACAATTTGTTCCCATTGGAATGCCGACCGTTTGTTGAAAAACACGTCCACCACACTGGACAAATATGTTGTCGATTAAAAATTCCAGCATTTTGTAAACATCTTCCTCTGTTTATTTGGAAGATGATTTGGAATTATTTCTTACAAAGTATGAGGAATCTCTACCAAGAACTATATATTTGTATCTAGGTGTACCATCTTTTTTTGGTAAAACAACGATGTATAATGTTTTTAAGTCGGGATTTTAACTGAGTATGGGGAATAGAAGTATACAGTGTTGAAAAATCATAGGTTTTAATGCTATTATATTCAGATAATAGTCTTGAACTGATTGTCTCCAAAAGATCTTTCGAATTTTTCAGGATCCGCATTGAATTAATACCACTACGGGAGTAACAAGTGTTGTGGTAGGACTGTAGACCCTCTTTGACAGTTGTGAGTATAGAAGTTAAAAGTTTTGAAAGAGGTTTGGTGGTACATTTTGCAGATCCAGCTATGAAACGTTGTTTGTATAGATTCTTGTGAAGTTAAGGAATCCAGTACATAGACGGTAAATCGCAATCATCGTCATTAGTAGAGAGACCAAAAGACGGTAGCACAGATTTATGGTTTTCCACAATCTCTTCTTTGGAGAGAGTGGTAGCAGTGTAGGTCCTATGACTGCTATTATTTTCTACGTCTACCTCTGATAATAAACATTGAATATAAAACGTTTTGCAGACAAAAACAATGTTGTTTTAGGCTTTGTCTGCTGGTACGACAACATACTTGTCATGTATAGTAGACAATGTTTTTGCTACATCGGGGTCTTTGAAAACTGATGTAGCCTTGGCACTCATTGACCTACTTAAAACCTTCATTCGTTTCATAATTAAAGACCTCACGGCCTTTAACCACTCTGACAGAGAATCAATGTCTTCTTGTTCTGGTTTTATCCATTTTCTTGCATAGTCCTCGACGGCATCCATAAGAACTTTAAAGTTATAATTCCAATTTATGGAGCATGGTTCACGGTACTTGGGACCTTTAGAAAAGATATTACACAGAGATTCGTTTTCGATAATGGTTAAATCTCCCGTAACGACGTGACCAGAAGGACCATATTTGAATGGAGAGGTTTTGCAAGAACAGTCAGGTGGTTTAGCCTTGAAGTCCTCAATCTCGAGGTTCTGCAATAGCCTTTTATAATTGAAAATTTTGGATGCGATGGGTGAAGTATAGGAAACTTTTCAGAAACAAACTTATATACCCTGTCCATATTTTGAACTTATTTAGATGTACAAATCATGAACCATTTGTTTATATCAACACATCAGCATGATAATTGAGGATCTTACTCTTTTTACGGTTGACATACAGATAATGCAATCCATGACTTGATTGATAAGAGTCAGCATATAAAATATATCTCTAGATGCAATTTGCCCTTTGTAACGATGGCGGAACATGTATAATATGATATACATCGAGTTGATAAATATTCTGCTAAGCACAAGAAACGAAAGAGTCATTCAAGCTCCCATCTGTAGTATCTTTAGCTTGCTACTCATTACTAGTCGAGAACGATGACCAATTTTGTTGTTTACATTAACTTATCGAGTTTATCAAAATATTGCAGACTAAACTTATTGTATGAATAAAAAAGATAGAAAACAGAAGTTTATAAAACAAGTTTGAACATAATTCCTTCTGGCGGAAATAAGCAGTAAGCAGAAGCAAACAAGTCACAAGGGCCAAACTTAAATATACATTTTGTACATCAAAAATTAGAAAAGTTGCATTTTACCATTTCAATGATATTAGACATCAAATTCAACTACATGACACACAAAACAGAAAAAAAAAGTTGTATTCTTTCTTGAACTACAAAATATAAAAATAGGATTCTTTCACAACGTACCATATTCGATCTATCTAAAGTAGGCATGTAGTCTCATAGTTCTGACTTACTTCCACTTAATCACGATTCAGATAAAGCCACTCACTGATGATATAAAATAACCATTTAAAGGTCGAACATATTTGTCTCAATGAAAATGTCCACAGTTGACAGGGAGTCTTTATCTGTACTTATATTGATTGAATTCCAATATTAGTATTGTAAATAACAATATAACGTTTCATTTTTCTATATAGATAGTGTAATCAACAAACAAAGCTATAGTATACATAATGACAGTTACTATGTCTCTGTCAAGTGGATTTATAAATTAGATAGTAAGAAAAGTGAAGGACATCGATGATAAACACACGGTCCATCATAGTTAGAATAGAATGAAAAATAGCACAATTTTAATGCCCCAGTCTCCTAAAATATAATTAAATGTTCAGACTTTCACATTGCCACCTAAAAGTTACATACAATAACGAATTCATCATGCTTTCTTTTTTATCACTTATTCCATAAGATACATATTATGCAGTAAGCAACAGTTTGGTGTAAATTTCAAGTAAAAAAAAGAAATTCTGGCTCTACTTTGTCACACCTGTCATACTTCCACATTTATTTATTTACGATAAACATCATTCGTATATTGTTCCAAATATCACAAATAATATGTAAGTAAGAATTTAACACCTGTTAAAAGACATATCCTACTATTGTTTTGCGCATATTGTCTTTGGACGATATTGTTTTGCACATATTGTCTTTGGACGATATTGTTTTGCAATATGCCTTTTACGTTATCCGATATTTAGCGGAAATACGTACTACTTCCGGTAGCGATAATGGACTGAACGAATTTTGAAAAGAAACAGCAAAGGGAAATAGAAAAAGACAAGATATAAATGAAGACGTTTTAATGGTGGAAAATACTGTGTAGACAACAGGAAAAAAGACGAATTCTAGAACATTTATTTGTTGCGAGAAAAATTGAAAGAAGGGTGCCAAGAATGTGGCGAAATTCTCAAATTTACCAACATTATTAATGAAATAAAATGTGGGTTAGAATTTTATCTGAGTGTATGTTCAATGTCCCTGTGGAACCATAAATACCATAAAATCAGGAATTCTGCAAAATGAAAATACCGCATATTTTTTATATCAATTCGAAAGCTGCAATCGGTAAGTACATGTAGTACATGTACAAATCTTTATATACGATAAAAACAAACAAACAAAAAAAGAAACAAACTCAAAAACCAAAACCAAAACCAAAAAAAATAAATTAAAAAAAAACAAAACAAAACAAAAGCAAACATAATGAATGTATGTATAAATACAAATACAACTCCCCCCCCCCCAAAAAAAAAAAAAAAAAAAAACAACAACAACAACAAAAAAACCAAAAAAAAACCCAAAAAAAACAAATGATTGATTGAATGATTGTTGATGTTTAACGTACAAGCAGCAATATCTCAGCCGTATCCAGACGATGAACATAAAATGAATGATAAAATGAACATGAAACGTTGATGAAATAAAAAAAAGGGATGGGACACAAGGATAACAGGGTCGACGAATTTTGATTGCCAGTGGAAATAGGGAGAGGTGGGTGGAGTCCGGCATGCAATTTAGCCTCCTATGGAGGAGCGCCAAGGTTCCCACTCCAATCGAATAGCACAGCAGGGTACATATAGCATGCCAGATTACCCCATTCAACCACCTTGGACACACAACCCAGTTGCTCTGTAGGCAAAGCGTCCTTGTCTCCGGCCATGATTCTTGGTCTAATTTAGTCGCTTTCTAAGATAAGCTCAGCGCTACTGTGGGTCTTTTCCTTTGACATCCGGGCCCGCACGGAAAAAAAGTACATTTGGACGTTCCAACCGGTGCTTATAATCTTACAAAGTACATGGTCTTGAAGCTGCTCCATTATTCGTCTGCGAGTTACAAAATTACATAAGAAATCTGAAAAATACAATATATTCTGCATGTATATATGAAAATTAAATATTTACAATACAATTGCATAAGATTACGTTGTTATATAATTTATCAATTACAGAGGTAGACCTTGGGTAAGGGACACAATTCTTACAAATTATTGGAACATTTGTATTCATCTCATGTAAGCATCAAAGTAACTTGGACTGATTATGTTCTGTTTCAAATGACCTATTGACTGGCTTTGGTGAAATTGAATGTGATACAAACATATCACTGATTTAAAAAGTTATGCCCCATACCCTAGGTCTACCTCCATAAGTCTACATTTTCTTTGTATTGTCATTAATTCTTCAACTTTGTATATTTTAACAACACTTTTATAAAAGCTAATTTAGTTTAAAAAACTGATAGAACAAATTCTGTGGCCACGAATTAACAAGTCGGGCCAGGAATAAGAACATTAAGTAAGAAAAAAGTATGCAAATTTTATTGTATCAAAGACCAAACATTGATATATCAGCAATTGACAAAAGAACAACAAAATAAGCGTACATAAAATAGGTAAACTACATCTATACAGATACATAAAATAGGTAAACTACATCTATACAGATGATATAGACAATCAATACCAATACAAGATTAACATCCCTTGAATCTTTGACAAAAAGATGAAATATATACTGAATATTACATGTCAAAATCTGTATCACATGCTGTATCAACCCGAGACTCATATATCCTCCCATGGCCACTGGTCTGCGGGATGATATAGGTCGAGGGTTGATATAGCATGTCATACAGATTTTAACATGTCGTGTTCATTACATCATACAGGGGTTTCATTAATTTTTCAGACAGGAGGTACTTTACAGATAGTAGGAAGTACCAAATAAATTCGGCAAGGGGTCTGGGGCCGCTTAAGGCCCCCAGTGGGTCAAGGGCAACGCCTTGGTGGGGGTATGGGCAAAGCCCCCAGAAGCTCCTGGCTGTTATCTTTTTTGAGATTTATATTTTGGGAAAATATGGGATTAAGTCTGCAATATTTGCTTCAGTTTTGTTTAAAATATATGAATTTGAAATAAAAATATATGATATACGACGAATCATAACTGATTTAGTCTCAAAACCCTGAAATCCAGGAGCTCCCCATGATTCCCACCAGATCCATTTCTAGACTAATGCTGATCAACTTTGTTGACTGTTTATTTTTTTTTATTTTGATAAATGTCATATTTTGTTTATAGGCTTTTATTTACTTGTTACAAAATTTGAACACTAACACATGCAAATCAAAGCATAGGAACAACACTAAGCATTTATTAAATGAAATTCCATAACGTGTGGTGGTTCCTAGTGCTGATTAGTTTCATAATAAAACTTTGTTGTTGTTTATTGCCCAATTATTACAGTGACATGTACAGCAATTGCATGTGCATGGCAAGCCAAAGTGGACAAAAATCAATATTTTGTAATATTAGAAAATTTTTAATATTACAAAATCATTTTTATTTTAATATTAGAAAAAAAATTTTAATATCAAAAAATCATTTTCTAATATTAAAATTCCTGATTTAGTAATATCATATAACATCACACATTTTGTAATATTACAAATTGATTTTCTAATATTAGAAGATCGTTTTTTAATATTAGAAATTCAATTGAATTTTTAATATTTAAAAATGATTTTTTTAATATTAAAAAAAGTGTTTTGTGATATAAGAAATCTAATTTGTAATGTTAGGAAATGAATTTGTAATATTGAAAAATCAATTTTTAATATTAGAAAATACCCATTTTTATCCACTTTGGCTTGCCATACATGTGTCTTATTGTGAAATGTTGGTAAAAAAATCATAGTCTGATAAGAAGTTCTTTGCTTCTGAAAAAAAAACAAGGCTAGCAGTTTTAGTCTGGTTGACTTTTTGACGGAGAGAATTTTTTAAACATTACAATGTATTTATTTTCTATCATAATTTATAGCAGTGTTGAATCTCGGATCCAATATCGATAATATTTTTTTATATTCTTGCCAGCAAAGGCCAGACATGTTCTTTTCAAACTAAGAGTTGCCAGAATATTTTTACCAAAACTCCCCCTCCCCGCCGAATCGAATAGTCGTCACTTAAATCACATTCTGTAAGTTTGTTTCACGTGGTGACTCGTTGTCAACACTAAAAATTCCTGCACTCTCCTGTACAAATCACAACAAATATCGGGGAAAATGACGGGTATGGGGCAATTTCAAATACGAACGGCATTTTTTGACACGTTTTCATAGAATCTTCACCTGTGTTTAGCTTTTTGTTCAGTACAAAATATTCGGTGATTGCTTTGACATTGTTAAGTCACCACATGTTTCCTTGAAATAGACACTACGTTAAAACGTCGTAGGTTAAAGCGATTAGAATCCGACGCGGACCTCGACGAAGACACCAATTGATATAAACAATAATAAAGACCGATTTTGGAGACATACCCGTAGCCTACAGACGGAACGATCTTAGATATCTATTTACTAGATTTTTCCTCATATTTTTCTGCTTTTATTTTATTCTGCCGGTGCCAGACGCTACCGTAGCCGGGTAAAAGTACCGGGTACCGGCTCTTAATGAAAGTACTGATCATATATTTTAACCATACTTCAAGTATAGTCTGTGAAGGGGTGCGATGCAAGATATGCGATATAAGTCTAGGAGCGTGATATAGGGTATGCGCTATAGGTCTAGAGGTGCGATATAGAGTATGCGATATAGGGTAGACGATATAGGGTAGACAATATAGGGTTTAAACAAACACTTATAATGCATATACAAAAAATTATATTTTAATCAAAATATATGTATATTGTGACATCCCAGCCGAGGAATAAGTTTTATATTGTACTAAGTTCTAGATGATAAGCTGCAATTTCGTTAAGCTATGACACGCTACTCCACAAGGTTGTTTGGTAAGGGCAATGATTAACGAAAACAGTCTCCAGTTAATGTCATTTATTAAAATGATGTATAAAATGACACAGTAAAGATGTACATATATACATTAACTGGGAGTATAAATATAGTGAACATGGCACTATATAACAGATTACCGTAAAATACTCCACCTGAAAATTTTGGGAGTCTCCTTACAACAACATTATTTTTTCTTTCGCTATCGCTCAGGGTAAAATAATGCGGCATAAATGGTCAGCCCGTGGTAAAACAATGATAAAATGGAGTTTCCGTGATTTATTTCGATTCTAATAGGACAATAATAGTACTTTTTTACATTTTCGTGACCTATCCAGGTCGGTGTCTGGTCAATTTTTTTGCCAATTCGTCCCAGTTTGGGACAATTTGTCCCAATTTATTTAACTTTGAATTTGAATCATTTTATTTTTCAATATATCAAAAGACGCATTTCCTCTCATCCCCGATTCAGAAATCTGTTGTCAAATTCGAGATGTAGGTTCAAAAAGATATAGGACAATATGTATCTGTAGTCTCCTTTATCTCGAGCACTGGTTGATATATTGACAGTAACCATTTACCAAAAGAAGGGCAGATGGACAATACATCATCAATATACATTGTAATTGTATGCAAAATTAAAGGATTTAGCATATTTTAAATATTTATTCTTTACGAGATTCTGAAGAAATTTAGTCTCGTATGAATATAAAAGCAAATCGTCTAGGAGAAGAGCACAGTAAATGCCCATTGGAATGCCAACTTGTTAAAAAAGCTCCTCCAAATGAGATAAATATGTTATCAATGAGGAAATCAAGTTTATCGCATACCTGCTGTTCTGTATAGCACACTTTGTCCTTCTGCGAAGTTTTTAGAAAAATATGTGGATTTGTAACCAAGAACAACATAATTTTTACGCCTCAAATAATAGTCAAATTGCAAAAAATATGGGATGAAAGGAAAGTACAGTGATCGAATTCAAACATATCTTAAAACAAGCCAATTGTTGTAAATGATCAATATAAAACTCATTAATTTATTTTTTTAATTCACCATTCCGATTACGAAGGAAATTTAATTAATACACAAGAAAATTTGCGATGCATCGTAGCACGGAATGTGCCAGTTTGCGAAATATTCAGGTTCAATGATGGTTTACATGGAACACCTAGATGAATTAACACAAAACAACCAACAAATTGCACAACTTTACTACAAACTACTGGTTGGCCTTTCCCAGTTCCTAAATTTTCAAGTTGAAATTCAATTTAAAGGTCTCCAGGTCGAAACTGTCAAATCATCCAAACTTAAGCCACATTCATTGAAATAAAACATACCATTATACAAGTTGTAATGAATTATGGTCGTTGTTAATACAAACCAAATTAATCATCATATTTAGTTCGCAATAAAAGTTGTTTATTGGGTTTGCTTATTGGCGTAAATAGCATATAATTAAATATGATATATTAGAAGGACTATTTTTCTTCAGTAATGTAAGATAATTTCAGATGCTAACAGAGCTAACATGCTAAAAATCTAAAGGCTCTGGCAACTGCTACATTAATTCTGATCTTCAATCTAAATTGATAATCATAACTTCTCATCTCATTTTTCTAGTTATGTACAAAACAAAATCCAAAATATATTTCATTTTTAAATTATAGTCACGTAAAATAATGCCCTTTAAAATCATAACAAAATTGACCAAAAGTGGGACAAATTGACCTGTATCCATTACGGTCACCTTAGACGCACCATGTTTGCCCGTATTTGGCTGTACACATTGCGCTACCTGTCAGTTGAAATGCATGGTCGCTAGTGAAACTTTGCTTTGTATTTTTTATATGAACTAATGGGGAATTAAGTAGAACGATGTTAGATATGGCAATAGTCGTTTGCATTATAAGGTCACAGTGTTCACACATGGGCATTGTTTCGTTTCATACATGATGGCGCACGTGACGAGTGCTACCAAGTATGTGTAGTGATTTTTACGGAATTTAATGTAACTTTTCTAAAACATAACATTGAATATCTTTAATGTTTGGTAGGCATTGGCTAAATCAGCGAGCACCGTGAGCTTTACCATACATGTACCGTCTGTGCGAGATTTGTAAATATAATAAAGGACATTACAAAGAGGGGGGTCGGGGATCGACCCGGGTGAAAATTTTTGCTTCGCAAGTGCAATATTAATTTTGTTCATATTTTAGCAGCAAGCGAAATCAATATTTCTATTTAAAAATGTGTCTTGTTAATTAATGGGGGGGATTTTTTTTTTTCAATAAATGAATAATTTTTTCCCCAAAATACCAACCCCATGAGCATACCCCTTTCCCCTCGCTCTCAAAATGGTCAATAACCTTAAAGCACTTCGCAATACTTTACATTTTATACAGCTTTACGACAAAGAACTATAGGCACCCTTAGTAATTATAATACCAAAATTCTTTTTTTCGGTGACCCTTCGAAAAACGATCGCGAAAATGAAAATATTTTCGAACAAGTTCAGAATTTCATTACTGAGAGTAGACGGTTCGCTCTGTAGATGCTTAGCAACATTGCTTCTCCACCCTAATATTTACGATTATGACTGCCTAGCTTTGTTACATGTAGTTAACTGCATTTATTATGTCTGCAATTGACCGAACTATAAACATAGCCATAGATATACTTCTCACACAATCGTAGCAGTTAGAATTACTTTTTAGCCTTAATTTAGCTGATTTTTGCATTGAAGTTGATATGTTCTTAATATATGATCACGATTTATTGATGTTATAATCACGTTCTGTCTGATTTTTTTCTGGGGGAGACGGATTAATATAAGGAAACTTGTTTCCGAATCCCGATTTCTTATTTATGTTTTGTATTCTGTTATGCATTTTCTAATAAAATATGGTTTACACTAAAAATCAAACCAGATCAAGAAAGATAACTCCTGCAAATTTCCGAATGACCAATTTCATGCACAATCTATATTTTTTTTTATTTCAAAAGCGCAATAACCAAATGAAAATCTTAGATTAGTTATGTGATCTTTAACCGTTTCTGAACAAGAAATAAATTTGAATTTGGTGGGTTTTTGACATGTATGAATCACATCCTGTCTGATTTTTATGTGGACTGGTACTAAAATAAACGTTTCTCATATGTCATCTTATCTAACAAAGATGACAAGGAAAACATGAGCAAGGATCATCAAGCTCCACATGTGTATAAAGACTATGTTCTTTGTGACAACTGTTTGTGTTCTCATGATAAAACTAGGATGTACTGCATATTTTAATATTTATGTGTTTTGTTGTTGTTGTTGTTAAAATGTTATTATTATGTCATATCAATGTTTCAATAATTTGGTCAAAGGTCGTGCAGTTGGTAGTGTATCATATTTCACGTTATAACATCTATTATTTCGGTGTATCAGTAAAATCAATTCTTGATGTATTTAAATTCCTAGTTATAGATTGACACCAGAATACTTTTTGTGAACAAAATACACATCGATGGTTTGTCGAAGTCCTTTGTCGAATACCCGAGAAATGAAGTGTCAAGAAATTTCATGAAATTTATCATTAGATGGGAAAAAAATATTTCTAGTCGTTTTCGTGGTTTTGTGAGAAAAAAAAACGATATAATTTTTTAACAACTTGAGACATATAAAAACTATCATTCATACTCAGTCTGATCCAAGAATCAGCATTTTAAAATAAACCGAATGGATTATAATTAAAGGTCAGAAGTTATATGCTTTCTGATTGTATAATAAAAATTGTCCATCATCTCATACATTACATTTTGACATGTGTCTGTGACATCATCGACCTTTTAGAGTGATTTACTAGTTGAATTTTGATACTAAAATTAATTTTTAAGGAATGACTGTTAATTTGTTCCGGTCTATTTGAGATAACCATAATGCCCATAGTGTACACTAGAAAACAACTTGCTACGCAGATTATCTAATGTGCATAACGTGAATACGTGATTTAGGTGACTTCTTCATAGACAATAAATAAAAAAATATAACGTCATTTCATAAATAAATGAAATAAAAAAATGGATAACACTAACTTGGTTTAGCATTATTTCCGAATCGTGCTGGTCCGGATGTCAAAAGAATAGACTCGCAGCAGCGCTGAGCTTGTCGCAAAAGGCGACTAAATAGTGCTCAGAACCCTGGCCGGGAGTGGGGATGGGATTTTGCAAGGCGCTCTGTCAACAGAGCAACTGGGTTGTGTACCTCAGGTGGTTGAATGGGGGTAACACCTGACATTCTACATGCTGGGGTCGTAAGGCCATAATACGGAAAACTTGACCGCAAACCATAGTGGTGCAACGTATTGGGAACCTCACTCATCGCACATTAACAAAACTTGCTGTGGTATTCATTAGGAGTAGGAATCTTTGCGCTCCGGCACAGGAGGCTTAACTGTCCGACCCTACCCACCTCTCATTATTTCCCTTGGCAATCAAAATTAGTCGACCTTATAATCCTTTTGTCCCATCCTATTTTTCATATCATCATCATTTCATGTTCATTTTATCATCCATTTAATATTCATCGCCTGGATATAGCTGAAATATTGCTGCTCGGACGTTAAACACCAACAATCAATCAATCAATCATTATTTCTTTAGTGTGACCATTAAGTCTCAAGAATAATACGGTATTTTCATATTGTCCTAGATAAAGATAAGATATTTAAATAAACATCATACACTTTTGAGTATTATTGCGTAAAAAACTACGCCTCAGTCCAACATCGTTAGCCTCGGACCAAAACTAAGGTAATATGGAAAACCTTCCGCAATCATACCTCTATTGACTACATGTAACTAGTCCAATATGGATTTTAAAAAGGCTAATAGAGTAAAAGCCGTATTAGACCGGTAAATCTTATATTGGTACACTTTCGTATTTTGTATTTAATTGACAGTTTTTATCATATTTAGGCTGATTTTCAAACGTTAGTCAATAACAGGACTTATTTCATGGTCATCATGAACTCGTGTATCGTTATGGTGTATCCGTCTGCACCATGAAAACTGATTTATTCAACGGGTCATAGTTTTCCTTTCCTCGTTTGTCTTGGCTTGACTTTTTATGAGCAACTCGGAGAGGAGTCCGAGATGCTCATTTGCTTTTATTACTTTGTATATATGATTTTAGTTACTTTATAATCGTTGTTGCGTATGTTTTCCGTGTCTGGTCTTTGTCCCTGAATTGCATTCTTTTGATTGCTGCTGTAGCCTTGGTTCTCTTGATTACTCTTTTACCCTGTTCCAAGGTTAACCAGTAATGATAATTGTTGTAATGTGGAGATTTCATTCCTGTATAATTGGACATGGATGTCAGCATTCTTCGGGTCATTTGCGATTGTTTTTTTATTCTTAGTTAGTAAGCATATGAGATAAAAATATTATTCGATTATCTTCGATTAAATTTTCTCGCATTTTTTTGGACTATGAAGGTTTTTTTTCTAAAGACTCCAATGAAAATTCCGGACTTGTGGACACGTTTTGAAATTGGCCCTACTTACTGTCAGAATCCTGCGGAAATTAGCCTAGGGCCTTTTGTACACATCAAAATTGCATTTGATTTTATACCTATCCTAGCACCCGGCCCGATGTACGTATATTCGAATTATTTTTAAATTAACTTTGAATTGAAAAAGGTATAGATCAACATAAAAATGTAAAAAAAAAATTATTTTATTAAACGTGTACTGAATACACACTAAGAATACAACGCGTATTAATAATGCATGTACACTACTGAATTGTTGGTTCGCTGTAGCTTATTTATTTATTGTTCATGATACATTCATTTATTTATGCCACAATTATGTATGTGTAACAGAAAGTATAATCATCGTCTATGGTGGATTTGGGCGGAAAAGGAGGGGGGAAATCAAACCGGAGTGATTGGCTTCTAAAGCCTTAAAGCTTCTGAAACAATGTTTAGTCCTCAATCTTGAGTTTCGACCGACAGTATACATTTTATTTTTAGTTTGTACGAAATTCCATAATGCGCAATTGTGGATAAATAAGAAGAGCCATAAAACCCCCAGTTAAGGAGATAGGCCTACGGTAAGGAAAGTAACTCTTGAAATCAGTGATGTTTGTGCATAGTAACTAACTTCAACAAAGCCTATCAAGCATTCAAATGAAAGAGAATGAAATCAATCCAAGTTACTTAGATGCTTACATGATATCTATGGAAAATGGTTTATAAAAACGTACAATTGATTTGTAATAGTTGTACCCATTACCTTAGGTCTACCTCCTTAATCTGAAAAGATATCACCTGACAGTATGGTAAACATATTGGACAGGACGTAACTCTTTAGCGCAGTGGTAACGTTTGGTATACTTGACTGAAGTTATAAATTATTATCTATTATTATTTTTATAACACAGACTTCACCATTTGTTATGTAAGTAAGTTACAAATTATATTTCATTGATATTTTTTGCTTTGTTAAATAGAAAACTTCGAAAACAAAAAATGTAGTAAAACTGTTTTTTACAATTTTTTCGGTGGATTGGGATGGGATGAAATATGGTCTGCGTGTTCATGTTAAAACATTGGTCTATATGTTTTTTACCATTTTCATTCGATAAAGGAATTTTGTTAAATATAAATATCTGTTTATGTGACTTACCAAGAATCCCATTAAAGTTGATGTCAAACTGTCAATGAGAATTTT
Organism: Perna viridis; assembly: GCA_037379345.1. Lineage (NCBI taxonomy): Eukaryota > Metazoa > Mollusca > Bivalvia > Mytilida > Mytilidae > Perna > Perna viridis. The sequence goes on from CM074523.1 coordinate 28,553,542, forward strand.
TAACTACAGCGTAACTAAAATCTAAATCAATGCTTTCGAATCTCCTTGTCAAAACAGTAGTGTATAGACCCGTTAACCTTTAGATAGGGTGGATGATCTGGCGAACAAATTAACAGTGAACCGTACTGACAATTTTCCTTTTTACTTTTTTAGTTAGCCATGTTTTTTAACATTGACGTAGACCTAAGGTAAGGGACATAAGGGAAATTAGTGATTTGTTTACAAGTATCATATTTAACTTCAATAAAGCCTATCAAGCTTTCATTTGAAACAGAATAGAATCAGTCTAAGTTACTTTGATTCTTATACGAGATTGACATAAAATACTGAAAGCAAACGTTCCAATTATTTGTAAGAGTTATGTCCCTTACCCTACATAAATGAAACTTTCTTCTTAAAAAGAACACTTTTCAATGTTATTGTGAATTAAATGCTTAGAACAATAAATTGAAACAGATATTTGATCAAAGTCTCGAAAAAGAAACGAAAAAAATCAGAAAGCCCTATTTTCCCTTCGAACTGATACAAATCGAGTTTTTGTTTTGTACTGGTTTATACACGTCTGTATAATATAGAAAATTAGGGCCTGGGTGTGTTTGACCACTTTGACATACATTTGTAAAACATCATTAAAACATACATATCCTTAATGTAGCATCCACATCTAGGTCAAACAAAAATTGATTCTACCGCTAAAATCTGTGTTAACAAGAATTCTTCAAAACAAAACTGAATGAATGAACAAATAGCGATAAAATAATAGGAACTTCACGCATAATCACATGACTAAATATTTCAAAAACATAAGATATATTATCATACATTGACATTATTCTTTTCACAAAGTTCATTGTTCTGCAGACGGGAGTTTCCTGTTGACTGTGGTGAAATGGTCTGTTCCGAGTGAGGATTTGATTCATCCTTAGATCTCGATCTCTTAATTTCTACAGATAGATTACTAAAAGTTTTACTTAGATCACTGTGCTTGCTATTCTCCCGAACAATATCGTTTAAACTCCTTGAAGACAACTTCATTGCAGATAAGGATCTCTCCAATAACTTAATTTGTTTATCTGTATAAACTACGGTTTTCTCTTCAAAAGAGGTTTTGGTAAGTTCCTTTGCGGCCTTCGTGTATTCTTTTACTAACAGTACCTTTTTAGATTCAATTAAATCAGTGTTTGTAGTAACATGAACCAGTGTTGAGAATCTATGGTAGATCATACCAACAAACTGAATCAACAATAGAATCCCGAACACCACAGTAAACAGAAATGCTAATGGAACTATTCTACCAACTTTATCACTACAAGTACAATAAATTCTCAATGAATCACTAACATGATTTATCTCTGTTACAGCAAACATAGCCGCTGTTAGAATAACATTCAATAGGTACACAGCCAAACAGACTTTATTCAATAGGTACACAGCCAAACAAACTTTATTCCGTAGGTACACAGCCAAACAGACTTTATTCCGTAGGTACACAGCCAAACAGACTTTATTCAATAGGTACACAGCCAAACAGACTTTATTCCTCGCTATCTCTTTTTCTTTTTTTGGGTCAGCATTTAATGGCTTGAGATATTTTTTTATCATCTTCTTCCAAAAGTTTGTCGCATCTTTGAAAATTTTGGTTGAATTTTCATCGAAGTATACATGAAAGTCAGCATCATCATCATAATCGTCCTCATCATCATCATCGTTTTTGTCATCCTCAATATCATTAATGATGGGACTGATCTCATTTTCTGTTAGAAAAAAATAAACGAGTAAGTTACGAAATGCTTTTCTAAAAAAAACAAAAAAACTATCGACAAACATAGTAAGAAAAAACAACATTGAAGAAATTCGATATTGTTGAAAGGTGTGATTTCTCTGATTTATATTTACATATATACTATTTCGTTCGATTTATTGATTCAAATGGTTATTTTTTTTGTTTTTCTTGAAACTTATGTACTAGCGTACTTGGGTACACAATTTAAGTTTTTTTATTAACAGATTAGTCACTAAAAAACTTTAAAGTTTAATAATTCTATGAAAAACACGTTACTACCTTATGTATTAGCTTTAACCTTTGTACTAGGTTCATGTTGGTTTTCCACTTTGGTTTCTGTTTCCCGCCTTAATAGGCGTAACTCCTTCATTATATTTTCATACAAGAAATCTTCTTTAGTATAATTATTTGTAGGGAATAACAAGCAGCTACAAAACAAAGAAAAAAACTTAAAAACTATAATCAGTGATATGTTTGTATAATATTCAATTTCACCAATGCCTATCAAGCTTTCATTTGACACAGAATGAAATCAATCTAAGTTACTTTGATGCTTACATGAGATTGATGTCAAATGCTAAATACAAACGTTCAAACGATTCGTAAGAGTTGTGTTCCTTACCCTAGGTCTACCTCCTTAAACTATATAACGTTTCATACAGAAAAAAAACACATTACTTTACTAACGTTATAAACTGATACACGCACAATTTATATGAACATCCGGGTTCCAAAGCGGTGCTTATCGCAAATACGGTTGATAAATTGGTTAAAAAATAGATCTGAGGTGAGTTGACAATTATACTGTTATATTCGATTAAATATGAAAAGTATGAATACTTTGGCTGCATCTTCTCTCACTTAAAAGACAACTTTCCAATAAAAAGACGTGGGAGTTATTTTTGTCCCGACATTATACTTATCTTGGACATTTTAGACTATTTATAATGCCATTCGAGATAAAGGTACTCTGACGCAATATTTTTTTCATGGGGTCAATGTACTTAGTATTATAGCTGATTCATATGTATCAGTTATTGATGAATAATAACTGTTTTTAAGAGAGAATAATACTTCTTTCGACGCAGTGGTGTTGCTTTTACAGCGGTGAAATTACAGATTACAGTTCTGTGCTCGTATAGTGCGGATGATATTATAGTCAATATAAAATATGTTTGGATTAAAAATATGGGAAAATTTTAAACCTGATAAACTTATTTTAGTACATATCATTTGACCAAACATTTACAATCCGAAATTAAAATAATTTCCGATTACTTCCACATTTATTCTAAATGTATTTACAAGTATTTTGATGTTGTTTTGTTTTTAATTACAATATATTAAACTGACCTACACTTACATGTGTGGCAAGATCTATTTCCGAGATTTCTATAAACTGTTTAAAACTAAAAGCTTTAGGGCGAGTGCCGTTTTTCACCCATAATTCAAGTTTTTCTTCACTTAACTATAAATTACTGACATTTCATTGCCGTTTTTTGACAATTCGCGTTTAGAAGGCAACACTGTTTAAAGATAAGCGGAGGGTGTTCATAATGGAATAGAAACTATTCTTTCCTTTGATTTTGGGAGCAAATCCTGTTGTGTACAGCGTATATGCATTCATACATTCACTCAATGAACTTTGAATTCCTGACTGTGCCATACTCTACAAGAATTCATCCAATATTCGAATCGTTTGTTTAATAATGAAATAATGAGAAAAACCTTTAAACGGGGGAATGGTGTGAGGGTTTACTGGAAATACAGTCACCACTTTTTCTTAAGATTCATTTCTCTACTTTACGTGTCCAATTTCGTGAACCTGTTCATCAACCGTATCAAGAATGACGCATTTTCACCGAGACATTTCATCTTTCAGTAGTGTAACTTAGTATTGATTTTCACCTGTCATTTAGAATTCCCAAATACAGATGCATATATGATTAACACGTGTGAGTATTTCCAACTCCAAATTTCACGGTAATATTCTACACAAAGCACGGAAAGCTCGATGTTCATTCAATAAGTTAACTAAATCGTTAAATAGGCTTATTCGACAGAGCGATCGTTATGAAAGTGTCAAATCAATATAGACAGCATATTTGGTATTATCATTGATTTTCACATTGGGTTTTGACACATAAATTAAATCAATATATTTAAAACCGTTTTTGGCATGATATTGGTTATCTCCTTATTGTATGACTTTTGATATACCGTGGTTCTCAACCCAAATGGAAAGAATTTGGACTTATATTACATAAGTTGAGGACATAACTTTTTGTAGGTTAAAACTGGTCTGGAGCTGGCAAGTCAGTTAACTGCTAGTAGTCTTTTGTTTGTGTAACGTATAATCAGTTCTGTTTTACAAGGGACATGGATATTTTTGAACATATGTTTAGGCGTGTTTAGATATATGCTATTTTTCCACTGAGGTCATAATGTAAGGGGAGATGGTTGTGATCCATGTCAAAGTAACCTGCGCACTGTTTTGGCCTGTCACAAGTCAGGAGTTTCTGGCCTGTATACGTCTTTTTTGTTTGCAATTTCAATAGCTTTTATCTTTCTAGAGTCTATAGTCAGGGATACAAAATTATATATATAAATATAACCACATACTAAAACCATCCCTCGAGTGAACAAAAATATCCTTTCTCTTCAAGTTCAGGTGTATGCTTGGAGGTTTTCTGTTTGATATTGTCCTGTTGTTTGGCTTCTCGAGTACCCCATGATACAACGTGTAGATTTCCATTTTCTATTCAGTGATTTTTTAGTGAAATAGTTCGTTATTTTTTAATGTAATAAATTATTCCCTACTTATTATGGTTATAAAAACGTTCAGCATGTTTTAATAAGCACTAAGTTATTATAAGCTTTTATTCAAAGAAGTGAATTTTCCGATTGTGTATCGATATTTTTAATTGTCGTAAGAACCAATTAGTAAATAAGCCGTGGTAATTGCATACGTCAAAGAATAATATATCATGAGAAACATTTGTGAAAATGCTGTATCTACTATTGCCTGTTGTGTAAACTACATTAATTCTTTCTGAAGACATTGTGTTGCGGAAATATTTGTTCGTTTCATTTATAAAACACTTTATTATCAGTCCCTGTAAGAATCAGATAGTGGGTAAAACATGGTATAAAAAACATCATTTTGATACTGAAATTTGACAATTTGCACCATCAGAATCAAGGAAAACAGACAAGACTTTCCATATCGTGCTGGACCATTGAGTTACAATTTCATTGAAATGCACTGAAAATGAATATTTCAAGGGCAGATAACTCTGTCAAAAATCACATTTTTCTAACATTCTATTGGAAACATTTTAGGCAAAGCCAGTGATGCAGAGATTAAATAGTGTTATTTTCAAATAGAGAAAGAATCCTTGAGTGATATTACATTGTCAAATCAGTGGGTTTTTGACATTCATGTTTCTATTTTTTTTCCATTTTGCCTGATTCTTACAAATACTTACACTTATTTTTTTAAACCGATTGAACCGTGGCATATTCAACATTTAACTTCTTACCTTTGGATGCAATTATGCAGTGATAAGAATAACTCCAATTACAAACATCATAAAGTCCGTAGTTGTTGAACAAATTTGTGAACTTTTGTGTGAGGAAAATAAAAGCATGTGTTGTGTATTCTTCTTAGTTATCAAGTATTCCACACATACTTTTATATTGCAGTATTTCATTGTTTGCTTACATACTTAGATGATCAACATATGTCATAAAAAGAACATTTTTGAAAAAGCTCTCGAACTCTCACCTGACGCTTTGTAGATGCATAAAGGCACATCACCCAAAATAAACCAATTGGAAACGCATTCACCAAGAGAGCCAACCAAGGCAAAATACTTTCAAATACAATATTAATGGCACCAAAGATCATCATGATAATCGTTCCTGGTGCCAATAGACCTGATACAAATAACATCATTTGAAAGATTATATACAGAGAAGATATATTTTGGTTTTTCTTGATGATTTTCCAGTGTACAATTAAATCTGGAATGTTGTCAATTGTAGAGGGCGACCAACGTCTTCTCTGGTTATAAAATTCGTAGAAACCTTCCGGAGCATGTGCAAAAGCGTCAGACTCTGCGCAGTATTCAATTCTCCAACCTTCGTTCAATAGCAGAGTACAAAGCCAAAGATCTTCTCTTGAAAGCATTCGAAAACGTCTATCTTCTTTTCTTTACAGACGAATCGTCTTATAAATAATTAAAAAAAAAAAAAAAAAAAACGAATGAACAATGGCTTCTGATAAAGCATTTTGAGGGGTTGTAATAGTGGTGGATATGATGGACGAAATGGGCTGTAATTCTCCAACTATGCAGCAGAATACAACTTTCGTATTAATCACGCTTTACCATTTTATATCCCGGTATAAAAGGGTGGTACACGTAAGAAAAAAAGTTTATGACAAGTTATGCGACATTACCAACTTTTGGGCCAATTTTGCTCAATGAAGCTCTAAAGAGGCATGCGTCATTTTCTCTTTCATATTGTATACACGGAAATAAATACTTGCAGAAGGAATTATCTCTCTGGTATATAGATCATATCGATTTCCGGGTACTAGGTATGGTCAGACAAAGTCTTAAGTGAACGTAAACGAAAAATGCTTTATTTATTTGTGTATGGGTGCAAATAGGAACATTCAGTTAACCCCTATGTAACTTGCATTGCAAACAACAGCGTGGTGGAATGTCAAATGGTTCCAAACGAAAGGAAAGTTGAAATAAAGTGCGCACCATACGACAAAAGTTGACTTTATTATTGTGTATCATTATTTTGACCATCTTGTGTACTTTACTTGATTCATTTCTCGTTTCGGTCATATATGTAAAAAATAGAATATTTTCTATACAAGTTAAATAAACAAAATTAAGGACTTTTATATTGAACACGAATTTCGGGGTTTTCAAATCGGTATCATCCACTCAGATTGTTTGATATTATACTGTTGTATTTTTTTTTCTTTTTCTGAAATGAACATAGAAGTTATGTCCCGTTATTTGGGAAGATGGTCATGATTACAAGTAGACTAAATTCAATAAAAAAGTAAAATAACCGACCTTACAAAAGCTTTTTAAGTATGGACTCAACTACATAATATAAACCATAATTATTATGTGCCCATCAATAAGTATTGTGTAAACCAATTTTTGAAGATCCAAAGAAGAATATACTGTTGTTTATCATTGGACAATCGTTTTATTTCATTGAATGTACGTTTGCCTTGGTCATATTGTATATATACTGCTGCCGTAGTAGCTATTTCTGTATATTTCTTGATGACATCAGCATGCAGCAGTGCGGAACAAACTGAAACACCCTGAACTACATAAAACACATCCAGTAACGTGTTTTGTAGCCATTTGAAGCCAATGGCTGACTGCGTACTCGAATTTCTGATACCACACCATCGGTCCTGAGTATTTATAGTAGACAACATTACCTTTATCAATAATTGCTGGTGAGAATGTTTTTACTTTGTTTACTTTATTCCCATTGTAAAGTGTATCATTTGGATAGCGATTTATTACGATCTTTTCGTGCCAACTTGCGGGGGTGTGCTGACCTAAACATTGTCCTTTCTTACAAATTACCGACAAAACCCTAACAAAATATTTGAAATACTTTTAAACCCGCATTTGATATTGCTTTTTGCAGAATGAAAATGTCGTTGATTAAAATTAAAAAGTAATGTTAGAGAGTAATCAAAGGAACCAAGATTCTACTAAAAAACAAATCAGTTGTCATGGTGCAGATGGATACACAGTAACAATCTACGAGTTCATGATGTACAATAAAACTTCTGAAGTGACGATTTCAATCTTCTATCAACATAACCCTGTTCAAGAAGCCTAATTGTAAGAAGTCTAGCACGCTTCAAAAAGTATCCGTAGTTACGACAAGCTCTTGCATAACGTATGAGTTGTGATATAAAAACGCAGGTGCTGAAGGGATGTTGCCACAGGTGTTGATACTACGGAAGGAAAAGTTATTGCGTTTGTCGTATAGTTTGGTTAATAGTTATGGTCAATGTGTAAAGTCATTAAAATTAATTTTGATCTACCTGTTCCAGTAGGATGAATTCTACCATACGCCGCCCCAACAAGTTCGTCTAGCTAAACTCAATATAGCCTCTGGTGTAAAAACAACATCCCCATTAAGAGCCAGTAGAAAAGTGTTTTCTGCAGCTGCGTCGTATGCTGGAGATCTAAAGGTGTATTTTCCTGCTAGTTTATACTTAAGGATATAAAACATGTACATTACCTGAAAGAATGAATTAACAAATCTAAGGCATTATATTTGTTAATAGTGCTGCTTCTGTTCATATTGTTCCTCAAAGCTATGCAACTTCAAAAAGATTCATAGAAACCGACAGAACAGAACATATCATGTTAACTTTATAACAAGGATTAGTAAATTCTCATTGATTTGCGGTAGTATTCCATCTGTATCTGTGATTGGAATGTACGAATGTCGAGATACACACTATATCTTATCAACATTATTTCATTAACGAGACTATTTCTATGTAATCTTCTGTTGCAGCATTGTGTATAAGGTCGTTATAGACAGAACTTCTTGATTGGAGGAAAATTTTAAAAGAAGGAAGACGCGAAATATACCACTACATTTATCTGAGGCTTCCTGTTGTTGCAAGGGTTGCATATCTTTGCTCATTCAGTTTTGTGACCATTTTTTGTAAATAAGTCACATTGTTGATTTTACCTGACTCCATCGTTTTTTATGACGAATTTTATTCTTGTCCTTTAAATGGACGACGAGGGTGTTCATTCCTGGTAGTATGTATTCCAGTCGTCCTCCGTAAGGTGTCTTATACGACTTGAATGTTAGTTTTTCCATTCCTGTACCGTGTATCTGTCTTATAACGTAAAAACAAGTTAATCGACATTGAGATAATTTCAGTCTTTCTAAAAAAAATAATTTTAAAGTACATAATTTTTAATCTTAAGACTTTTTGCACTCACCCAAAAGCGAATGAGTGAAACAAATAATAATTCTAATCATGAGATTCTTCATGCTTATAGCCGTTTTGATTGGTCGAGAACGTCGTTGCCAGAAAGTTCATACATGCATGAACTTCGCCAGATCGTTCATACATGCATGAACGCCAGTCAACTTGGAACCAATATGGAGGCGGTGTACACACACTTTTATAATAATCGATTATATATTAAATCAAAACATAAAACGTCATGAAAAAAATATTCTACGAATAATAAACAAGTAAAACTTAAGTAGCACTCCAGCTAAGAATCATGCAAGATGTGATTCATGGGCGAAAAGCCTACATATTTTTATTTTTGATATTTTGTTTGAAATGTCATAGTAAACAGTGTGGTTTTTCATATAACCTGTGCTCTTAGGAAATAAAAATTATATAGAATGCACTGTAGCTTTCAAAATTAAGGGAGATAACTCTGTAAATGATGCTGAAATACAATAGAATCTACTGGATTTTTAATGTTAATTATCTCCTAAGAGCAGGCAGATTTGAATGAATAATTACACATTTCATAGTATAGACCCATAAAACAACTTAATTACAAAACTAAAAATATGTATCCTTTTTTAAGGTGTATCACATTTTTCAGATTTTTCAGGATTCCTACAAAGACAGCTACTTAAAAAGGACTTGCATGTATATACAAATAAAATACTAATGAAATGTAAAAAAAAAAGAAGAAATGATTGCCGCCTTAATCTTAGATCTTACTGCCTGCGTCAGTGTTAAATAGAAGTAAAAGGGAGGAGAAAAAGAAATGTCACGTTTACCTAAGCTATGTCACATACATAAAAAAGTTTTAATTTGAAATAATTTTGGTCTACAGTTTCATTGACACCTACCGATTTCTGATGTGTGTCATTCATATCACAAAACGTCTTCTCCGTATAACATATATAATGCGAATTGTTCAAATCAGATGACATTTCAAATCCAGAGCACAATGTTTACATTGTTAAATCGGTCGTGATGTAATTACCAAGACGATTTTTGGTTGTTGGTTGTTTGACGAAAACACAGATTTACCACCTTATTTGGTGTTAAAAATTCTTTTGAAGGTTCCTACTAAATAATTGTTTATTTTCAAAGTCGTGAGAAATTACATTTATTTTTATTTTTTTTTTGGGTGTTTTTTTTATAAACTGAGAAATGCACAACAAATAAAAAGACAGACATCTCTGCCTCAATAAAAGTACGACTAAAGAAAGTAATGATTAAATTGAAAATGGTGTTGAACTGATGTCGGGAATTGTACTATTTCAAATAATTAATATATCTTAGAGTCGCAGGTAGGGTTCTATCCTATCATTTTTTGGCAACAGTTGCTTTTGAAAGTTTTTTATTTTACTTACAACTACATCAATAATGTAAGTATGGCCAGATGATGAATGCACAATTACTAATTGTAACAAGTGACGGTAGCCATTTCCTTGCCAAAAGTATGACCAAAAACTACTTAATTGACGGAATATCCAAATATCGATAAATTACAAGCAGTACTTTTGCCTTGTTCTTTTTAAAGGAAGAATTATCATAAGTCACTATGTTCGCTTATTTGTGATCGATTCAAGTCTCGAAATTCACAGTTAGACATTTCAACGTTTAATGATTTATTTTCATGTGTATTACAGACCAATGAGAGCCTTTACTACCCCTTCTCCTTAGTGCAATTAAACGTCTTAAATTATTTAAGTATTCTTAGAAATTTGTCAATTTCACTTCACGTTGCTATAACTCTTTCACTACAATTCCAAAATGTATGTTCAAACATCATAATAATAACCATAAAAAATATTTCATTTCTATTTGTCTAAAAAAGCTGTGGTTCTTAACAAATGACTTTGCCGTAACATTAACAACTTAATCAACGCCTTGACACAGTCATTGATATCAGCAAATGTCTCTCCTTCTTTCAGTTTATCAAAGGCGTCATCAAATAAAATATGGGCTGGAATTAAAAAAACGTAAATCAGCTACTAACACAATCAATATCATCGTCATCATCATCAGTTCCTTTCTAGAAAATCAGAGGAGGCTTACCCTACCGGTGCACCTGATCCATGCTCTCAGTTTTTAGTGGAGTGCGAGTTGCTCATTTGCTTTTGATATTTTGTATGTATGATTTTGTTTACTTTATGTTCTTTGTTGTGTATGTCTGTTTTCCATGTCTGGTCTTTGTCCCTGGATTACATTATTTTGACTACCACTATAATCTTGGTTTCCTTGATTACTCTTCAACATTTTTTCATACGTCTTGACTAATGACAATTATTGTTAGGAGCTAGCTAACACCGTGCTGTTTGAGATCGTGATACAACAAATAAAGAATTTACTTTTTTGTCGGTCAGAAAAAACAACTGTAAATTCGAAGTAATTTATTAAATTTCAACTCGTTTAAGAAATACTTTCATTTACGATGAACATTCTTGTAATGATTTGTTTTGTAGTCATTAGATATCTGGAAGCGTGTATATTAAATATAAGTTTTACAAACTTTCCATGAGATAACTTTCAACATCAAGTATACAAATTTTCAATTCTTTGGTTACTAGATAATTCCGATACTCTGCCAAGTCAAGCCTGTTGTCCAGAAAAAAAATAGACTTAGAATTATATATGATCAAAACCGTAACAAAGAGTGCATACAAATATCGATGAATTTGTCCTATTTTCTTCACATTAAAAGCATTTATCCAGAAAACAAAAAAAGATCATTTAAAGTGCCTGAATTGTTGACTTTGATAATAGAAACCATTTATTCATATCATTCTGAAACAAAACATTCATCAATTAAATAGCACTTATACTGACATATTGTAAAGCAATTTGAGCATCACTGCATCCCTTTAAAGACTCAATTGGCGCTTGATATAGCTAAGGAGTTGATCTTTGGAAATGAAAACATGAAAAAAGAAAAAAAGAGAAACGTAAAAAAAAGACTGTGAACCCAACAATGATAAACGTATATTCAAGAAAATATCTCCGTGATTAGATTCCATGATGTTCAGTACATTAACCCATTTCAGAAACGGTTCTGGAAGAATTTAGAAAAAAATGCTGTTGGACTTTAATAGTCTATTTTTAATAATGGCAGTCATGTACAAAATACCCAAAGAAATAATGCGAAAATAATTCACAAAAAATTCATAGTTGTTAGATGTATCTTACTGAACACTAATTTTGATGTCAGAATTTCAGAATTTGTCATAACCTAAATAGAGATATTTGCAAAATACAAAAAACAAAAAAAACAAAACAAAAAAAACAACAAAAAAAACCAGAAAAAGAAAACCAAAAAAAAAAAAAAAAACACACACACACTGTTATAACCGTTTTAATATTCAAATCATTCTTATACCTAAAAATAGATTTCATCAGTTGTAGCATTTCATCTTGGGTTTCATGCCACATGGTAGCACAGCAGACAAACACCATCGGGGCATCTTTGGCCGAATTAGATTCGATATCAGTATCGTTATCCTTAACCATTTAAGATATTGAACTGTGGCGAATATGTCTCTTGTCTAATGCATCATTTAAAGATGGTTAAAAAGTGGAGACAAACAATATTCGAATGGTAACAATTCCAGGTGACTCAAATTCAATTTTCAAATATCAGATTAATTCAAAACGCCGACATAAACACATAAATTGCTGGCCCTAATACAACCAATTCGATTGATGATAAGATTTTGCGGATCCGGGTACTTTGAAGTGGGGTTTCCATAATGGTTCCAGAAAAAAGGATTTCCAGGCTATAATTTGAAAATATTTGTCACAAAATTACACAATAAACGTGTCATAGTTTTTCTTTCCGGTTTTGTCTACCTTCTATGAGCAACTCGGTGGGTATTTCTAGAAAAAAACAGAGGTCGCTTTCCATACCGGTGCACCTGATGGACCATGTTCCAAGTTTTCAGCTCATTTACTTTTATTTCTTTGTATGTTATAGTTTTGTTATTTCACGTTCTTTGTTGTGTGTTTCTGTTTCCCTATCTTGTCTTTGTCCCTGGAAAACATTATTTTGATTTTTTTGCTAGAATCTTGGTTTCTTTGATTACTCATCCTAAATAGAGATCATAAACCTAACTGAGCCATGTGCAATCAAGTTTCATTTCGCATAAAAATTCTTCATAAGTTTTCAGATGGATGTTAATATGTGTTTCTATAGTTTCTATACATGTTAGGAATTTTGATTTTGTATGATTTGGTATAAATAATATAAAATGATATTACGTATTCTAAACGAACAAGCAACTCAAAGTTTTGCCAGCGCAAAAACAGCATCTGACGTTCGAATTCACAGCAGCAAGTCCTCTCAGAAATTTCAAGAATCTTGAAAATTCGGGAAAAAGTGTATGATTTTACTTTACTCATTTGTGAATGACCCATTAACAATAGCATAGCATTGTTATTAAAACTATGAATTATTTTTTTTCTTCTTCTCAGTAACAGCAATAATAACCAAGATATACTACGACCAAGACAATTGATTTTTTGTTATTTGATCATATCAGCCATATGAATGCTCCTATCTTATTCTACAACTTCCCTAAATAATGTCCACAGAACAGTTTTGTACCAAAAAGAGGTGCAACACATTGCATCAATCAAGTAGTAGTCTTTGTGAGAGTCATGCAAATTCTGTAATATATGATACGCCCCGAAGAAGGTTGCATATTTTTATTTTTGTTGTTAAGTTGCTTTATAGGTATATGAAATGAATTGTATAATTATTCATGCCGATCTGTTTGCTCTAAGCATATAAATCACATTGAAAATCCAATAATTTTTATTGTATTTCAGTGTCATTTCCAGAGTTGTCTTCCTTAATTTTGAATTCTACAATTCATTCTATATAATTTTTTTATCTCCTTAACAAGGGTTATATGAAAAGTCACTTGTTACTTTCTTTTTACTGTAGCATTTTAAACAAAATATAAACAAATATGTAGACTTTCTTACCATAAATCACATTATGCATGATTCTTATCTGGAGTGCTACTTAATTATTGTGATTTTGGAATAATAAAAAAAAACGAATAGAAACTTAATTCATTGTTTTGTGGATGCTAGGAAAAAAACTACTCATATATGATGTTAAGAATTATATGATGTGTGTTTGAACTCTTGAGAATAGTAGTCAGCCGAATTTTGCTCACTGAAAAATCATCGCAATATTTTTCAACTCATTTATTGTAACTTACCTAGATGTTTGCCAGTGTTTAAATCCATTGGTTTGCTAGACATGTTTTGCAATGACCCAGTAAGAAATGTACATTACAATGAAAGATACCGGAATAAAATGAATGAATCTATCTCCAACGTTACCAATTCCAAGCCAACAGTAGATGTCAGATTGAAATAGATCCACGGATTCTAGTTTAAAGTCACTTGCTCCAAAAATTAGTCCACCTAAAGATAAAGTTGTGACGATTTGAATTAGTATTGTCCGAAAACTAAACCCGAAAATCTGACATTTGATTACACATGCAGTTTTCGAGGACTTAAAAAAAACAGTCACAAGCTATTTTTACTACTGCAACAATATAAGGTGCATAGTCCAAACAGGTTAAATCGTCTCCTAAAAGACGCCCACCAAAGATTGGACGCAGGGTTACTTCCCCTCTACCAAATATTGCTTTAAGTCCTTCTAACTCTCTGTTTGTTTTAAATACCTGAATACAAACAACAAGACCGAAGGTAAAGAAGACTTGCCATAGGTTAACAAGGCATTTTATTTTTGTTTTCCCTCTATGAAGACTCTGTTTCACCCTTCGATAGAATCCTTAAACCTGGCATCAAAACATTTTCCCAGTATTTTATTGAGATACACAGCGATGCAGCAATATATGTTAATAGTAACCATGTTTCTGCACAGTAGATACATATTAGTGTAATTCCCGTAATACAAAACCGATAACTGAAACAGATAATGATAGTTGAATAGAGTGATTGTCTTCACTAAAAAGTCTATCTAGGATGTTGACAAATGGAGGAATAGCAGCTATTCCCAAATACACAACGGACGATGAAACGGGATCGAATGATGGCAGAACGACAAACGTGAATAGTGACACACCAATACAATTCAAGGATTCTACAAACCAAACCTATAGAATAAACAGCATATATAAGTAAGGATACGTAGCTGTTGTGTATCCCCATTGACCGTATTCCGTTCTGAAAAAAAATTGATTTTCATGTTTTAGTAAGTTCTTCTTATACTCCATTTAGTCTTATCAAAGGAAATTTAATTTATTTGGTTTTTTTTTACACTGATAACATAAATAAAAGTGTTAACTATATCATGATCCTTTAGCATGAATATACGGAAAATTTTATTATTTGTAAATTGTTTTCATTTTCAATTATACTACCAGCATATCTTGGTTTTAATCAAGTTTGTATTATTACATTTGTTCAACGTGTCATAGTTTTCCTTTCCTCTTTCGTCTATGAAATGACTTTTTATTAGCAGCTCGGCGGTTGTTTCTTAAAAAGCAAACAACGCTTCCTTACCAGTGCACTTGCTCCAGGTTGTTTCTGGATTCCGAGTTATTTATTTACTTTTGATGTTTTTTACGTATTATGTGTGTAATTTAATGTTATTTGTTGTGTTTGTCTGTTTTCCATGTCTCGTCTTTGTTCTTGGATTACATTCTTTTGATTTTTGCTAGAATCTTGGTTCCCTTGATTACTCTTTGAAAGCAATTACAATAGAGAAAAACATACTACAAATAAATATTTGAAGTCTATATCTGTGTTCTGTTTCAACACAATTCGCCATAATGTATGTATAAATGTGAGGAAATATGGTGCAACAATAACAATAAACATAGCCCATATCCAGTTGAAATCCACCGCACGGAACTCTTTGCATTCTTCAGTGACGTTGTAGCAAGCTGAGCAATTAAAGCTTAGAATTCCTCCCATAGTTGTAATATCCGTTTTAATGAGATGTGTTGGAGGGTGTTGTTGCCATAGTAATACATGAAAAGTTATTCTACTAATGTATCCACTAGAGAAGACAGTTAGGAACAGAACAATCGAGAATGCAACCTTCAAAACCTTTTCTACAGTAATATTTGTAGATTCTGGTTTTCTTTGCTTCGATAACCTTGTTTTAAATGTTGAAGTTGGTCTGACAATAAACATATAAAATCTTCAATTAGTCAATAATATACATGAATGAAGATTACGTCAGCAACCAATGGGAATTTTAGATATAAATCTGATCAAAATATTAATGAATTATAAACTATTATGTATTTTTAAACATCATATCATTATCATGGCTAATAAGATGGATAAAATTACAATAAGGTTATTAGGGAATGACTATAAAATATTTTTCGGTCTATAAGGAAATAACCTCGATCATGGGGTGCGCACTGAGGGTATTCTAAACAGACCGAAAAGTATAACAGTCATTCCTTATAATTCATTTTTAGTATCAGAATTTAACGAGTAGATCAGCAAAAAGATAAATGACGTCACTGTACCATAACAAAATTTGGTCTATGAAATGATGGACAAAATTCTTTATCCAACCAGATATGTTACACCTAGAATTAAATCATACTGTGTTAACCCATATTTAAATATAAACATATTGTTAACGTCTTCACTTTCAATGAGCAGAGAAATATTTCAAGATAAATTATATATTTGAATCAAATCATTGGAGAAGAAGTTGATAATAAACTTCTTTTTATTCGATAAATTTCCTATTTACCCTTGATGATCGGAATCATCCATCCAGAATTCTTTCTTCATTTAAAATTCAAAAAGGAAAACTTGTATGATATTCATTTAAAATATTTCACACGAATATATGGGTCAAAGATAAAAAAATATTCCTTTTTTTTAAAATATGGTGTGGTAAAATAAAAACTGATGCAACCTTTTATTGAAGAAAAAATAAAAATCAGATTTCATTGGAATTGTTCCAGTATCTTTTTTGTTCTAGATATACGTCGATATATATAGATGATGATATGTTTCCATTGCAGTTAGATTAGTTACGACAGACATGTTGTACCTTAATGTAGAATTCCTCAGACGTTACAGGTCTGGATAAAAGTTTAAGACAATTGAACGTTCTTTTTTTTCTGTTTTCCTTATTGCTCCAATGATCTCGATTTTGGGACATCGCAACAAATCTGAATCTTTGGGTACGATTTAGCTTCATTAACACATTAGAAATTCACGACCACATGCTTTGCGGTCGTTGTAAAAGTCAAACCCGCTATATCGTTACGAAAAGCTTAAAGATCTAATTAGAGTTTACGATGAAGGTTGGCGACTTTTAATCATGGCTTGAATGTTGATAGATGAACCAAAACAAAATGCATCTTTCGTTGCCAATAGTTTTTATACGTACTTGTAATTAGCATTAAAAAAAAACGGTCTTCATTTTGTCTAATATTCAAAAGTAACACTAATACGTCCCTTGATAATATAAATACAAGATATTTACATGTGCATATTTTTTATTTACAAATAAAATTTGAATCAGTGTTTTGACTGTAAGCTTATTTTTCAAGCAAATATATTTGTTAGTTCTCTTTTGTTCACCAATATTGCTATGATTTTTTTTGTATTTAGATGTTATCATACTTACTAGCAACCAATTAAAATATTCCTTCATTGGATCATTCTTTGCCATATGTTCTGGCTCTGATGCAATACGCATTTAATTTCCAGGAGCTTATTTTATTACATTTTGATTTTCAGTTTTTATTGCTATATTAGTATTTCTATACCTTTAACTTCTTGTTTAAAAATAGTCATCGTAATAAATCAGAAAAAAAGATCCATGTATGAATCAAGGATCACATTTTGAAACACCGATATATATTTTTATACCGGATCATATTGTTACACCGATACATATTGTAATACTGGTACATAGTGTAACACCGGTACATGTTATCACATCGATACATACATTTATAGTAAAACTAGTACATATTGTAGCACCGAAACATATTTTAAGACCTTAAGACCTGTTGATGGTGTAACACCGGCATATAAAATATTGTATCAATGGTACATATTGTCACACCGGTACGTACATTATATTAACAGCGGTGCATATTGTAATACCGGTACATACAATATTGTAACACAGGTTCATGAAATTAAACTAGTTATTCCAGAAATATTTTAAATACACATTCGAAACAATCACAAGAAATGTTGTATAGTACATATCTTGGATGTTCTAAATTATTTCAGATTTATTTTATAGCATTGTTATTTACCGATAAACCAGTAATAATTATATTTTTACGTAATGCTTTAGCAGTTCGTTTTAATTGCATCGACAACGATTTCCTATCACAATAAATTCATATTGAAAATAACCAGTTACTATCACCATGTACCTGATACACATGTATAATAATCAAGCGTGACCTTAAGTTCTACTGCAGAGAAACGATAAAAGAATAGTATCAGCTAAATATATCTGACCTTCACACTTTACGGCTCATCGATTTCCTCTTCACACTTTACAGACATCAGATTTTTAGAAAATTATTTTCCTCATAGTAAGATTTTCTATATCCGTTTAATTTCAATTCATTCAATATATAAAGTAAACAATTAAAAATGTAACCAAGTCCTTATCGTTGTCAAAAGACTTGAAATGCTAATCTAGAAATGTTTGTTACAGCTAAGTCCTGGTGTGGGTAATATAAAACAATTTAAGCGGATTAAACATTTATATGGATTACTTGTTTTATCATTGACAACCATGCCCCCAAAAGAGGCTAGGCTTGATGTTCAAAGGTGTGAAATCGTATTCGTAGAAGAGATTTAGAAGAGAAAGAATTCAACTAGAGAAGTCAGAAAAGTGCCAGTGCTAATTGCTAGACTTATAGTAACAACTTTATTAAAGTTTGGACTGATAAACATACCAAAGATACATTTGATCTTGTGTTTTCCTTTCTATTTTCTCTTTTTTTGTATGTTTTAGATATTTTGTGTGAAGTCTTGCTTTCCGTACCCTCGGTTTAACATGAAATTGTTTTATATCCTGTTGTGATTGTAGATCGTGTCTGTTTCTTGTGTTTACATTTTGGTCATGTATTTGTGTAAATTGTTCTTCTAGTATGATGACGCGGTATTTTTCGCTGATATTTGTTAACCAGTTTTACAATTCTCTGCACTAACAAAGATAGATAGGTAACGATTTCGATGCAAGGTAAACGTACGTTTATATATTCAAATCCTTGGTACATATATTAATTTGAAAGAGTAATCAAGGGAACCAAGGTTATAGCGGTAATCAAAGGAATGTATTGACTCCACATTGAATTAATACCACTACGGGAATAACAAGTGTTGTGGTAGGACTGCAGACAGCTGTGAGTATAGAACTTAAAAGTTTTGAAAGAGGTTTGGTGGTACATTTTGCAGATCCAGCTATGTAACTTTGTTTGTATGGGTTCTTATGGAGTTTAGGAATCCAGTACATACAAGGTAAATCACAATAATCGTCCTTAGTAGAGAGACCAAAAGAGGATAGCACAGATTTATGGTTTTCCGCAATCTCTTATTTGGAGAATGTGGTAGCAGTTTAGGTCTTATCACTGCTAATATTTTCTACGTCTACCTCTGATAATAAACATTGGATGTAAAACGTTTTGCAGACAAAACCAATGTTGTTTTTGGCTTTGTCTGCTGGTACAACATACGTGTTATGTATAGTAGACAATGTTATTGCTACATCGGCGTCTTTGAAAACTGAGGTAACATTTTTATGATGGAGGATGTTAGTTAAATTAATTGCATCTATACCTTTGTTGACAAACGGTAGTGGAAGAAATGATTGTTTTTCTTCATCTTGACTTTCACACAAACTTGTTTAAAAAGCCTTTGGAAACCAATATCTAAAATGATGGCAACAAGTCTGTATAATAATGAGGAAGGGTAAAAAACAGGAGTGTCAAGATTTTTTTTGTAAAGGGAGAGTAGTAGAATGAGAGGTATAGAATAGAGTTTGGTTCTAATGTGATGAAGTCCAAGGGGTTTTTGTATGAAAGGAAGGAGATCATCTTTGAAGGCATCATGTAACTTAGGTGACGTATAGTGAAAATGGCCATGACTCCTTCCCCGTCTTGGATTTTTGTCAAATAAATTCATCACATTTATGGTATTGTTATGTTGGCTTGAAAGGTTTCCTATACTTTTGATATTGTCATTAGACCATAAGCTATTTGAGTACCTAGTCTGTATATCCTCTCTTTCCCTACGATAGTTTTTACTTAGAAAGGGACTGTTCGTAATTTTTTTTCTAAAATATGAACAGTCATAGAGAGGATTGAATGATCTTGTTGATTAAAATGTTGATAAACTGTCGGGAATTTGGTGGTATTTATTCCCGAACCAATTCCACTTATTCATTCATTTAATCGCTCGGTTTGAAGGTGTGTTTAAAAAAAATTCTTAAAAAATCAGTGACAAGGTAGTTTTTATATACTGTAAAAGTATTAATTTTCGAGGTGTACTTATTTTCGCGGTGGACAGAAAAGCATGCGAAATTTATTTTCAATACTATAGAACGCTTATCACTTTTTTGAAACCGCGAAATTGATACCCACGAAAATGTTCAGTAGACAGAATCCGCGAAAATTAATACGTTTACAGTATAGATCATTGCTGTCATTCCATACACAATACAATTAACACTGGAAGTATCCGTAACTGGATAGTACTTGCTTATAACTTGTCAAAGTTCTAGATGTGATAAAAGAAAATATTCAACTGTTATGTATAGTTTTCCATGTTTTTTTTTAAACATTCTCCAAACATTGAAGACAATGATATTGTATTGCAACCTTGAATTTTTCGATTTCAGTGAATATGTCCCCTTACTACGGAACTACTTCAGTGGTATCCCAAAACAATAAAAGCATGCATGTAAATTACAAATAGCGCTATCGAATTTTGACAATGGCAGAATTGATCCGCGTTAAACAATTCCACATTAAAATATTACAATTTCTTTACTTCAGTTTTGTTTTCTAGTGTGTTTGAATTAAAATAATGAACTGTTTTAAATTGTTGGTTAGATTATTGGAGTATGTTTCGGTTTACGCCGCATATTAACCGCTTCGTGTTTTTTTTCAATCAGCGTGAACTGACTCAAACATCTAGCCAACAATTAAAAACAATCCTTTAATAACAAATATTATTTTGTTCATTTTTAACTTTTGTATACATTCAAACGAAAACACATACACAAACGATCAATACAATAAACAATTAACAAACCTACAGTGACATGAAAAGCTTAAAATATCATTTTTTTGAAGAATGGACTCCTTTTGTCACTTTAGAAATCCCTTAAATTACTTGATAGAGACTTTTGAAAAGTTCTTGACGAAAGAAACATACTGCAAGAAGCCATAAACATTAAAACAACAACTTGAAATTCGTAAAGTTATAAATTTAGTCCCAGGATACTACAGCTTTAAGTAATAAATTTATAACTTTGTTTCTTCAAAATGTAAAGACCGGAATAACTTTGTTGTATTTCTATTTTTAAATAAGGAGTTACTTATTCACTCAGAATAGAACAGTTTTTTAATGCCAGCTAATATACGTAAATGGTTCTTCGATATTAGATATTTCTACATACAACAACCATAAGAAACTTTTTATTTGATAAAAATTAACTAAAAAAATCAACATCAATACATGCTAAAGTAACGACAAACATCGGTGCAAAATGAACAAAGTAAAAACAAACAAAACCAAACCATACGAACAAAAAACCTGGCTTATAAAAAAAACACTCAATAAATTCAGGAAAACGACACTTAAATTAAGTAAGGAAAAATATAACACAGGATTGCTAAGTATCTTTTCATAAAGCAGTAAAGTTGTATTAAACTTTTAGATTAAGAACAGAATTGGTTTTAAACTGTTAAATAAAGCACAGCACTGGTATTTAACTTTTAAATAAAGCACAGCACTGGATATTAACTTTTCTGTTGTAAACTCCAAGTGGAAAACATGAGTATAATACATCATAACATTACTTTTACACACACTTATAGACATATACGCTTTCACATACGATCTAGTTACATAACATACTACATTGTAAATAAAGCTTCGACTAGTTTTTTTTTCCAAATTTAAGTCATATATCATTTTTCAGCAAGGCTAAACAATAGTTCATTTTATTGTTCCTATTTTTCTAAAAGTAATATCAACCTTGAGTCTCCCCTCGTGCTGACTGAAGTGGTAAAGATTCGTCTGTTTGAGGGTGTACTCTATTTGTATTACTAGAGTTTTTATATGCCCACTTATCATCGCCATTTGTTTTATCCTGTGATGTTTTCCTGGACGTTGCGCCTTGTGATTTTCTTCTAGTTTTCTGATGCCATATTTTTGCCGCATTCTCTACCTTAGTGAATTCACTAAATGTGCCATCCAAATTCAATTGTTTTGTATTTTCTGCAACAACTTCCCTGAGTTTCTTAAATCGTTTTTTCCCACGCGATGACGTAATCATTGAAGAGAGTGATCTCTCTAATAGAGACCTTTGTTTGTCTGTATAAACTTCATTTTCTTCTTCGGAATAGGACGTTTTTGTTAGTTTTTCTGCAGCTTTTTTGTGTTTTTTAATATTAGAATCTTTGTCCGATTCCATTAGGTCTGTGCTAGCTGTAATATGGACCAATGTAGAAAACCTGTGATAGAGCATACAAAGAAACTGAACCAATAGAAGTATTCCAAATACCACTGTAAACAACAAGGCAATTGGAACAATAGTTGCCGTTTTGCCTCCACAAGGAAATTTAATTGTGAGAGAATCTTTGAAGTTGTTTACCTGAGTCAAACCAAACATGATCGTTATAAGGATAGCATTTAACAGATAAACAAACATGCAGACTTTATTACGTAGTTCAACCAAATCTCCTTCGATTTCTTCTTCTTTCTTAGCATCTTTCTCGAGAGGTTTTAAATACTTCTTCAAAATTTTGTTCCAGAATTTTTTCTCGTTTCTACTTATAACGCCAGCTGTTTCATTAAAATAAATGTGATAGTCATCGTCATCATCATCTTCGTCCTGTGTTTTGTCGAAGTCATCGTCTTTATTCTCCTCATGTTCTACAACAAAATTTGGTAAGTAACAAAAGCTTAACATACATTTACACGTCCAATTGACACAATACATACTGACCTTATTTCCAATTCCTCATCGTCTCCTATCTCATTTTTCATCGAACATTTTCCATTCCTATAGCAAAACATATATTTTCAAAAGATTTTTTTTTAATTTCTGCATAAACAAAATAAATATGTTTGTTTGATTTTGTATACATCAACCGATTCTCATTTCCCTCAGTCATAGTCCTCTATAGTAAATCACCATTTCCATTTCCAAATTCTTCCGTAAACTTTTATACCACACAAGTAATACACATTAATATTTGGAATGAATAAATATTGAGAGTACTGAAAACTGAAACAAAAGTCAAACATATTATATTTATCTGATACGATTATTGCTAAAGGCAATATTAATTAAGTCGATTCAATTGTCATTTCAATAAAAAAAAAGACATGAAGACTAGGGCATTTAAAGCAACTAAGACTAATCAGTCCTTAGACGTATGCAAAAGCATTCCCTCTTGCTTGTTGGTCAATGACGTAATCAGCTTATCAATACTGAACAATTCGATGCAACCATGTTTCGGACCATGACAGCCCATAGTTCAAATTAAAAATGCATAAGGACAATCAAAACAGTATATTATAACAAATTTTACAATTTGGAAGTTAATTATAACAGGGCTGACAAAAACTATGAATGGACTTAGGTGCTTGAATTCATGTGTTTGTCGGGAGCGTTTAGGATTTCACCTTTCTCATATTACCTTCGATTTCAGAATTATTAGTCTCGACAGGTTGAGTTACGGGTTGTTTGCTTTGTGAGTTTTCACTGCTTCCATCTAATTTTGTCTTGCGGATTTCATTCATCATATACTCGTACAAAAAGTCTTCTTTAGTGTAATTATTTGTTGGACATAACATACAGCTGCAAATTTAAATCAACTGTAATTTATGAATATTCTAAGCAATCAGGTGAAAGGGGTGAATAATTATTTGAGGTTTGTCATTTTTATAAGTCCATGCAAAACCAGGAAGTGGGTGGCACATGACCAATTTTGTTTTAAAAAAAAGTCATCCATTTCGTACCACAAATGCATCCTTCACGAAGTTGAATGTTGATTTTTGACATGCTGCAACGCTTAAAAAGAACAATATTACATAGAAAGCATTGAAATTAATTGAAACAGAGAGATAAGCCTTTTATTTTGTTCAAAATTTGGTGGTTTTCTTGGGGAACTATAAAACCATTTTCTGGGTTATCCATTGTCGGTTAAAACAAATCTTTATACTATTTGACATGCATATGATACAAACATTACATTTAAACAAATAAATTAGTGGGATAAAATTTATCATGTGCCACCCTTATTATTAGACCTGACTTTTTCTACATGGACAGCCTGTCATTGCATGAATGAAGATGACTGCTTTTGTTTTTAAAAGTGTTGACAAGTGTACGACGGTTTCATACGGAAACGAACTTAAAACCCTTCATTGTATCCTTGTTTGATTGTAATATATACAGTGTTTCGTCAAATGAAGATTAATTCGGTAGTTTACTATCTCACCATCATGAACATTTATCTGCATTTAATCATAAACTTACTTTTACAAAATGCAAAAAAGATAATAATGAAAAAAAAAACCCTACTTTTGATGACAGTTCGTTGTTTGGAGTAACTGGAATGTGTTTTACGTATGAACATCTACTTTCAAATTTGTATCATTATTATTATTATATGTATTTTCGAATTCCAGTCTGTAAAGAATTAAAAATTGGTGTAGCCTGTAACCTATAGCTATCTTCTCCAATTCTCAGCCAGTTTATTTTTTAAACCACCGGCGAAAGTTAAATTGATGCCTGACATTTCTTCAGGATTCTACTCTTGCTTATTCTCGGTTGAAACTACTTTCACTCCCTATTATGATATCAAGATTTTACTGTCTCTAATGGAGAAATAATTCAAAGCATTTGATACTAAAAGCGAAACTTTACTTATTATCTTAATGGGCCTATAAGGCGTTGAACAAATTTACTTTCATTCAGATACAAATAAGGGTTTGTACATTTTAAATTTCTATCAACATATGAGGTGTATCAGATATCCTATGCTGCTATACATACTGAATCCATTTCCCAAGTGAACAGAAGTATCCTTTTTCCTCTAGTTCAGGTGTATGCTTGGAAGTTTTCTGTTTGGTATTGTCCTGTTGTTTGGATTCTCGAGTACCCCATGATACAACATGCAAGTTTCCAATAGTGTATAAAAACATCAACATTGACATGGATGGTATGGCAAGGAAATATAACAGTCCTGGCATGATACACAGTACTTCCTGTAAATATACCAGTCCTTGCATTAAGCATAGTTTTCCATTTAATATAAAATTCCTTTCATTATATATTTTTTTAAATTTAAGCACATATGACTTACAACATCTTAAAAGGTTGTTTTCGTATCGTAAAATCATAAGACATTGAGTCACCATGGATTCTGATGAAAGCGAACTAAGCCGTAAATAAAGGGAAATTAGGATTTCCATGTCGGAACAATTTGTGTCAGTCAAAACATGTACTTTGTTACATCAATTATTTTATACAACCACATAAACAGGAAATGATAATAACGATCGATCTAAATTTTGGAGAAAAAAAATCAAGGTCACGATTTTCTAATTGTAGAAATTAAATTTATTGATACCATTGGATGTACTAAGGCTGCTATAACAAATACTCCTGCTACAAAGATGATAAATATGGTCGTCATGGAACATAAGCCTTCATTGACAGCATCTCTCACCACTCCTATCATTACTACAGCCATCACTATCGCATAGATACACGACAGAACTGCAGCATACTGAAGCTGTAGAAAAAACATATACTATATTATAGATACACGACAGAACTGCAGCATGCTGAAACTAACTGTAGAATAAACTGCAGATTTGACGCGTTGGTATTTTAACCTACATTTAACCCATCATGCATTTTTTGTTGAATTTCATGTACCAAGTCAGATACATTGCAGTACCAGGTCCTCCGGTGAGGTAATATCTTTTTTGTCGGATTAGTTGTGGAATTGACGTAATCATGGATCGGATTAGTGTTCTGTACTTTTGTTGTTACCCTTATTTACTATGCATAACGTTTTACAAGAGATGAAATAAAAGTGGTTTACCTGGCGTTGGGATGACGCATATAGGCACATCAGCAAAAATAGTCCGACTGGTAAAATATTCAATAAAAGGGCTAACCATGGAGGAATACTATCAAACCCGACGATTATGGCGCCTAAAATCATCATAAAAATCGTTCCTGGTGTCAGCATCGTTGACGAAAATAGCAACATTTGATATGCAACATACATAAACGATATATTTTGGTTCTTCTTTGTAACGTTTTGCCAATCCATGATTAGATCAAGAATGTTAGCCATTGTAGAAGGAGACCAGCGTCTTCTCTGGTTGTAAAACTCGTAGAATCCCTCTGGGGCAAAGGTATATGCATCAGACTCGGCGCAGTATTCAACTTTCCAACCCTCTTTTAGCAGTAGAGTACAAAGCCAACGATCTTCACCTGCATGAAAAGGATAGTAAATGATTGATTCATAATCTATATATGTGTGACACTGAAGTTTTTGTCTATGTTGAACGCTAAGCGAAAATATCTTGAAGCATATTATATACTTAAGTATGTTCAGAATACATTTTAAGTACCCTCATAGAGAGTCCGAACATGAAAATCGTGAAGACTGTGGTGCTTATTAACAAAGAACGTAAAAACCTGACGTTTTCTAGTGAAAGAGCAACATTGTAGTGAGCACATTATGTATTACGTTAAGTTGTCAAATGCTGATATAATTCATATCGAGATAGTGGCACGACATATTATATAAAACAGACAATAAAAATAAATTTAAATACTGAAAAACTGCGGGAAAGCATTTCGCTCTTTAAAAGGAATAAAATCCATACCAAGTATCTCAATTTTCCGATGTACTAGTACCAATATTTTTTTCTTATCTTTGATTCGGCATGAGCAGTACTTAAGATTAAATAAATGTACTATATGAAGTTTTGTAAAGCATTGATACATCAAATCTACTATATTTTTCATTTCTACACGTAAATGAGCACAACAAAATTTCATTTTATCCTAAAAAGGTAAGGCTACCTTGGTCGTACTGTATATACTGAGTTGCCTCACTAGCTTTCTTTGTATACGTCTTGATGACGTCAGAGTGCAAGAGTGCAGAGCCACGGAACAAACTGAAACACCCTGGACTACACAACACACAACCAACTACGTGTTCGGTTGCTTTCTGAAGCCAGTGACTGATAGCATACTCAAATTGTTGATACCACACCATTGGTCCTAAATAAAACAGTACCCTTATTAGTTTTCATAGACATTAATATAAGTTTTGAATGGAGCATTCCTTCATATTAATGCAATGAGTCAAATTGTAACATGAATCAAGCATTTAGGTCTCTAAAACTATTTTACCAACAGGTTTACAGACATTTTGTCTACTAGGTAAATAGTTAAAAACTTTCACTAGAGCAAACAAAATAAATATTAATAAAAGAATTCTACAATAAAAAAACAAAAACACAACCAAAGCCATATTTCCTCATCGCGTATATTCATACCAGTCCCGATTGGATGAATTCTTCCACAAGCTGCTCCAACTTGTTTAGATTTTTTCATTCTCCTAGCCAAACTCAGGACAGCATCTGGTTTAAAATCTACATCTCCATCAAGAGCCAATAGAAATGTATTTTCTGCAGCTGCGTGGTATGCTGGTGTTCCTACGGAATATTGTAGACACAGTTTATGTTGTAGGATGTAGAACATATACATAACCTGAAATAATAAACCATGTCAGCTTTTATTTGATCTGTATTATTAAAACAAACAAAAACAAACACATAACGCAAACTGATTGTGAAACTTTCCATACTGAAAAACTGCGAGAAAGCATTTCGCTCTATAAAAGGAATAAAATCCATACTAAGTATATCAAATGAACTTCAGAGGACGTTTACCCTACCGGTGCACCTAGTCCATGCTCCCAGTTTTTAGTGGAGTCCGAGTTGCACATTTGCTTTTGTGGCTTTGTATGTATGATTTTAGTTGCTATTTGTTCTTTGTTGTGTATGTCTGTTTTACATGTCTGGTCTTTATCCATGGATTACATTCTTTTGATTACCGCTATAACTTGGTTCCCTTGATTACTCTTTCATTCTTTCCCACTGATGCATATTGGACTTGAACAAAAATGAACAACAAAGTTCAACATAAACGGTTTTCTTTTATCCCGACTTATTCCACTTCTAAACTAAGATACTCTTGAACGGTAATATGTGATTGGTGATTGTTTTCTTATGTTTTTTTATGTTTACTTGTTCATATACATCAAGCCTCCATGTCGTTTATTGGCGGTCATATCACGTTAAATTACAGGTTTGTGTAAATTCAAAGAAACAAATCATGAAAGAACTTGAGTACTGGTAACCTAACAAACTTCTAACATGACCAATAAGACTGAAAACCAGTCTCCATGATCTAATAAATTAGCCAATGTTTATGAAAGTATCTTGCTAACGAATAAATAACAAATCATTCGGGTAATATTATTTTGATCAGTTACCTGACTCCATCTTTTCTTATGTCGGATTTTATTTTTGTCTTTTAAATGGACAACAAGAATGTTTTCACCGGGTAGTACGTATTCTAATCGCCCTCCATATGGTGTTTTCACTGGTATAAAAGATAATGGTTCCAGATTTGGACCATGTATTTCTCTGAAACGTTAGTCAATACAGTGATTATTCAGAAGAAAGAAATGAAGATTTAATATACTTTCTTATTATATTTCAAAACAAATACTAAAACTGGTCAAAAGCATAAATAAAAAAGCACGTTTACAGATTTTCCAAGCAACGACCTTTTTATTACACATAAGGCAGGTTTGTGTGTTATTTATATTTCACATACGTAATAAAGTTTGGCTACATATCTATCTAATTAATTTCAGTTCCACATGTACACGTACGTGGCGTAAATACAGCAGTCAGAATAAATAATCAGTTTGACCATTTCATTTTGCTATTTTACACCATAAATGAAATAGTAATCAAGGGAACCAAGGTTATAGTAGAAATTAAAAGAATGTATCCACGGACAAAGACCAGACATGGAAAACGGGCACACAAAACCGAAATAATACGTACAATGTAACAAAAGTAAATGAGCAACTCCGGCTTAAAACTGTAAGATAGAATATGTCTTTTTCCGAGGAAATTTGTAAATATTTCAGGAAGGGACTACAATATATATAATTCGACTGAAGATTGAAGAAAACTTGAGTTATTTTAAAGAGTATTTGTCTTAGATGCCAGTGAATAATCCGGCGTTAAAAAATGTTCACTCTAACCAATTCAATGTGAATGTACGCCTATCAATCTTAAATGTACCGTACAAAATTATGTTAAAATGCTGTAATTTTTAATCGACAACATATTTGTCCAATGTAGTAGTCTTCATCATAAACTCGTGTATCGTTATTGTGTATCCATCTGTACTGTGAAAACCGATTTGTTCCCACGTATCATAGTTTTTCTTTCCTATTTCGTCTATCTCGGACGTGACATTGCATTGTAACTCAGTGGGTGTTTCTAAGAAAAGCAGAGGACGCTTACACTACCGGTGCACCTGGTCCATGCTCCTGTGTTTAGTGAAGTCCAGTTTGCTCATTTACTTTTATTTCTTTGTACGCGTTACTTGATAATTTCATTTCCTTTGTTGTGTATGTCTATTTTTTATGTCTAGTCCTTATCCTTGGAATATATTATTTTTGATTATGGCTCAAATCTATTTATTAGATTTCTTACTTTGCAGCATCATTGACAACGTAAGTAAATGTCTTGACGTATTCATTGACATCGGCAAAAGTCTCACCTTCCTTTAACGGGTCGAATGCGTCATCAAAGAAAACATGCGCTGCAAAAGTTACAAATTGTACACGTTATTTATGCTCTGCAGGTTTACTATTTTATTATTCTGAGAGTACACTTCTCGAAATATTTAAGTAGCACTACAGCTAAGGATCATGAAAAATGTGTTCATGGGTAAAAAGCCTACATATTTTTATTTTTGATATTTTTCTTGAAATGTCATAGTGAACAGAGATTAACATGTGGTTTTTCATATCGCCCATGCTCTTAGGAGATAAAAATTATATAGAATACACTGTAGATTTCAAAATGAAGGGAGATAACTCTGTGAATGGCACTCAAATACAATAGAATCTACTGGATTTTCAATGTGGATTATCTCCTAAGAGCAGGCAGATTTGAATGAATAATTACACATTTCATAGTATAGACCCATAAAACAACTTAATTACAAAAATAAAAAATATGTAGCCTTTTTTGGGGTGTATCACATTTTTCAGATTTTGCATGATTCTTACAAAGACAGCTACTTAATGACAGTACATGTTATATATGCTATCAAATGCCCCGTCAAACACCCGCTATTAATTAATTATCCTATGAAAAGCCAATCGAGATATGGTCAAAGTTGGACACTGGTAACAGATAAAACTTGACAATTACGTCATCATGTGTGTACTTTTTAACAAAGCTATATTTTTGTATTACATAATTAAATAATTATAGTATTATTTTCACTCTTCGTGGATTTCTAGTTCAAGGAACGATTATCATCAGTATCAGAAGGATAGTTGGTTGGTTTGTGCTTTTTGCGGCAGGGCTTGTTAATACTATGACAGAATATAATTTTTTAAAATTAGTATAAATGTTTAAAGAACGCAAATGTTTTGTTATCCTTGCTATAATCACATGTGTAATAATATTGTTCCCACCTTCCATTTTAAAGCTTTCAACATCTTCTGGACCATCTTTGAATTCTTTTGTTAACATATAATTCTGGAACTGCTTCCTGTCTAACCTACAGTTGATATTAAAACATATATTTTATGCAGATTTGAGTTAACCCAGAAAATATGACTTTATTTATTTTCAGATGGCAATTGTTTATTGGTTTAATACATCCTTGGTGCTTTCTAAGTAACTTACTGAGAAAAATCTAATATTCCTAGATATATTGGTTTTAATTTAATTTCATTCGTATTTTCGGGGAAAAAACATTTTAATTGCCATTTACAATTTTCAAATTAAAGACGGTGTGTATAAAACCCATCATGGAAATAGATATTACTATTCTCGTTACATATGTTTTTATAAACTTTGTATATCTGCATGTTGACGTGAAATTCTGGAACCACTAGTAATCGTGCTACGTGTAAATGGAAAAGTATAACCAAATAGATTTCACGGGTAAGTAATTTTATATCAAAAGATTGTAGGTTTTGACCATAAAGTTACAACATTTTATTAATAATTCAATAAACTGCTCCTTCGTCCATAACTTACCTAAATATTGATTTCATCAATTGTAACATCTCATTTTCAGTTTCATGCCACATGGTAGCACAGCAAACAAACAACATAGGAGGATCTTTGACTCTTGGTCTAGATTCGATATCAGTATGTTCGTCCTAAGATTAATGAACGTAGACAATTTAGAAGTTGTCAAATGGGGGTAAAAGATCTTTCATCTTCAATGCGTTTCGACTAGTAAATGTTATGAAATGCACAAGATACAGAATTTTATTTAAATCTAAGTATACATTCATTCATGATCGATTGAACTTTATTCTAGATTGAGGCTTTTACTATTTGAAATCTTCCTTACCTGGCCCTTAATGACATCATATTCTTTGTCATGACGTCTGCGGTTGAGAAGCATAGATAATTCTATTGTAATTCCACAGTAAAATGGAGCTAGAAAAATTCTGCAGAAAAAAGATAAAAACTCGTTATAATCTCACCAACATAATGCAGCAAATCAAACATAGATTATTACTATTTCCATTATCAGCTATCATCAACATTATTAAAAATTGTTTGCCATAGTTGATTAAAATATATAAGAACATGTATATTATTTTCAACAGCATGCTATATTTGGATTTTAAAATTAAAATTAAGAACTTGCCTGGCTGTTTCTCCATGCTTGTACCCATGAGTTTGCCAGACATGTCTCACAATAAGCCAATATGATAAATACAGAACAGCAAAAGAAACAGGTAGCAGAATAAAATTATCTGATAAATGTTTAGCCCCTAACCAGCAATATATATCAGAAAGGAACAGGTCCACAGTTTCTAGCTTAAAGTTGTCCGGATATTGAAGCATTCCAATTAATGAAAACGTTGTAACTACTGGTATGATGAAAGTTGGAAGACTAAATCCTAATTTCTGACAGTTGATAACACAGACTGTTTTTGATGCTTTGTAATACATGTAGTCACAGATTATTTTAACCAGTGCAACTAGATATGGCACGTAGTCCCAGCAGGTTGGGTCATTTCCTAATTGGCGGCCACCAAACGTTGCACGCAAGGTTGCAATTCCTTTGCCAAATAAAGCATCAACTCCTTCGCTCGTATCTGTAGCTTTACCTGCATAAATGCATGTTACAAGGATAAAAGTCAAAATAATTTTCCATAAATTTACAAGACACTCTATTTTTGTCTTTCCTTTCTGGAGACTTTGCTTCGTTTTACGAAAAAATCCTTTTCCGTGCATCGTTACAAAGTTTTCCCAGTGTCTTACAGAAATACACAAACATGAAACAATAAATGATAAAATTAACCATAGGTTTGCAGAATAAAAAGATAACAACGCTATGCCAACAAGTTGCAGAACAACACCGATTATAGGTATAAATAGTGATACAGTTGAACTCCAGGTAGAAGATTCAGTAGAGTTTTCCTCCTCGTTAAAAAGTTGATCAAGTACATCTACTAGGGGAGGTAATACAGCTGTTCCTAAATAAACCACTGATGCAGTTACTGGATCAAAAGAAGGCAACACGACAAATGTGAACAATGACACACCAATACAATTCACTGATTCTACAAACATGACCTACAAAATATGCAGAATTGAACTTTATAACAACTGCAGTGATTTTCGATTTATTCAATATTCTAAATTATTATTATTTTTTATATATATTTTGAAAATCATGATGCACAATTGAGAAAATATCGAGAGGGAAAAAAGAAAGAAAATATTTTAACATGTAATCACTTATGCAGGGAACACTTTCATAATTTTTTTTTCGACCAACTTGTTAAATGTTTGTGTTCTCCGTGAACTCTCTATTTAAATATCATTGATGAATAATAATTTCTGTACTTTCGATCATGTGTACTGTTACATTTAACAAGTTTAAATTTAGTTGATTATTCAACGCACTACTGTAAAAGTACTATTGTTCGTGGGGTACAAATTTTCGTGATTTTCGTGGGTGACAACGAAATGTGGTTTCCAAAGACAAGGAGATTCCAATTGATGTGTATACTGAAACCTCAAAACCACGAATTCAACGGTCACAACCCTACCCCTTTTAAAACTTATATCAAACTTACGATAATGAAATCTGTACAGTCAAGATGTTTATTTTGCTTAAAGATGATTCGGAATAGTGTACGTAGAAATGTGACAACGTACGGTGTTATTATGACGGTGAACATTGCCCAAATCCAGTTGAAATCGATTGTTCTGGAAATGGCTCTCTCTGCGCAATGTGCTGAAGCATTATGGCACGTTGAACAATTGAAAGTAATTATTCCTCCAAAAGTTGTAATATCAGTGTTAATGCGAATTGTTGGTGGATGTTGTTGCCATAACAATATGTGCAGAGCAATTCGTGCAATATAGCCACTGGTAAAGACTATTAGGAACAGAAAAATGGCGAATGATGCTTTCAGAACTTTCTCAGCTGTAATATTAGACTCCTTTAGTTGCATCTGTTTAGATTCAGATGCATTGTCAGATCTGAATAAAAATGGAACAAAGTGAATTCATTTTATGTTAATTTTATAGATACTAAATTAGTTTTATACTGTGAAAGTACTATTGTTATTGTGGTACCAATTTTCGTGGTTTTCGTACATAGACCAAACCATAAATTTTGATTCCCAAATGAAAAGGAGAATCCCATTGAATGTGTATATTGAAAACCTCAAAACCACGAATTCTAGAATTCACGAACTTGTGTTTCTTCCCATCTTTGACATATTTGAAATGAAAATAAATATGTGATGATTTGAATGAATTTTGAATGATTTGTCGGCGATAAAACGATTATGAAATTTGAAACTTGAAAATTGGTGATTTTTGCATGCCAGAGTATTGACTCTTACACGTTCTGTTCAATTTTACGTGTGATTCCCTAACTTGTCACAAATGAAACAGCATCATACTTTATTTATGACGTAAAAGTTTACCTCTTATCGTCTGCTCCTCTTGTAATATTAAGTTGATTTGGATTAAATAATCGACTGTCATTCTTTTGAGAGCTAGATGCCATTGTGAAAATATATCATTCGCTATCCTAAAAAAATTAAATACGGAGATTTTTTTTCTCAAAATGTCATACATCAGCTAAACTTATTTAAATAAAATTCTATAAGGTAATCGTCCATAACTTCTGGTGACGTCATAGACGGACAAGCCATCAAATTTTCGCCATGGCCGATGCCGAATATAAAACGGCCTAATATTACAAAGGAATTTAAGCATAGAGAAAATGTTTCATAACTCATGAAAGTGGAATATTGCCGAGACTCGGTTGTTTTTATGTTGAAATTAAATGACTTGAGTTGATATTTTTCTATATTCAACTTTGACTCATAATGAAACCTGTAAGTTTTTCCCTTTTCTATTGGGTTCCCACTTTTAATTCTAATTTTGAATTTTATTAAGTTCAATTTGTAAACATTAATATTTACCATTAAGACCAATAGTGACTCTTAAAATTTACTGCGAGTTGTTGAAGGCTGTTGACGGTGCCCACTAACTTTGTTGTTATGGTGGTTATCGTATGAATATTTACCGCCCCATTTTGTATAATACATCTTTCTTCAAATGAATGTCAAATAATAATAGTGTTGGTGACGTCAGTGAAGTCCTTTATATGTAAAATGCAAAGACCAGAACTATGAATAGTTTAAAATATTCTGACGGAAGTGACGAAATTTGTCGACAAGGAAGCAAGTGCGGAATCACTGTTTTGTCTTATGTCGATTAATACCATATTATATTTATTTAATGATAAATTGGAAATTTTTTAATAATTATTGGTTGTGTAGAAATATATTAAGCTTTCCGAGAAGTTTCATACATTCTCCTCGGCCCATGAGACTTGGCAGTGCACCTTAAACAAAGAACTGATAAGTTCCGTCCATCACAGGCATAGCCAATAATCACATTGCTTTTTGAAGATAATGTAAACGTAGAGAAAGGTCTGAAAAATTCCCATTGTGAATTCTTCGTGCAGGCTGTGTTGCCATAGATGTCACAGCGGTACGAGTTCGATCGTGTCCAGCGGAGGGAACGACAAAAAATTTGGCAGTTCTAACATCGTTGGGAACCTACATAGGCAGGAGTAAGTAAGAGCGCCAACGTTATTTTTATAATGAATTAAATTTCTCAACAACGGCACGTAAAAGGCTAATATTGTGATCCCTATTATCTTTCTCAGTGGCAAATATTATTTTTATTCACACTTTTTATCGTAAGTTCAATTTTCACTTATCAATTTGTTACCTTTTATAATACCGCTTTACTTTGACATTAGGTAAATATGTGTTAAGATTAATTGCGGTGATCAAAGGCATTCATTACTTAGATGAATCACAAGGTCTTATTATTTTTACATAATATGCGTTTTTTATGTAAGATAAATACAGACACACTATTAAGTATGGCAGTCATAAAATACTGCATACGAAGAGTTATTAAAGACTTCCTTGTTTTATCGAAGTATGTGTCAAACTAGACTTCGGGAGATCTATATACCGCTTCAGTCGTTAAGGTTTTATGCACATGTATCAAGATATTCTGTCCGCATGGGACTGGGGCCTATATTTACGGTCTTAATGACATATAAAGGCATAACCTTTAAGTAACAACTTAAGTACCAGTCCAATTAAAATTCCGGCAAATGCTCTCGACACTGACTAGTCAGACACTGCCTATGGTAGAGGTGATTTATAGTGTATAAAACATAACTGAACAAAGATGCTTTTTCGGTCTACATTTGCTTCTTTTTAGCGTCACGATAGTCCTTTCTATATTTAAGATCTGTATTTTTAACAAAGTCATACATTTATCACCAAATTAATGCAACCAAATCAAAAAAAATATACATAATCTATATATTTTACATGATCTCAAACTGAAAAAAAATGACTGAAAAAAAAAACACTTCCATACACCTATCAATTCGACTCATGTAAAATACTTTCGATTTATTATTTTGGTCGTCATAAGTAAATATAAGGATAGTTTAGACAGCCTATTTCACACATTACAAATATTTACGTAGTAATTGTCCACTGTTTATCATTAGCAAAATATATTTTGAGGAGCTTTTAGTTACTGAGTTTTAATTATTATAAGTTACAGGAAGAACGCCAATTATTGGTAAATTTTCCTAATGCCTTGGGAAAGAGGTGAAACTACTCGAAATGTGATACATTCAATGCATTTTGATTTACTCTGAAACAAATTTATCTTTAAACTATGAATATAAATGCTAATCAGTGTCGAGAGCATCTGCATGACGTCTACGCGAGTTTTGCTGCCTTTTCACAAATATGCAATTGCTTTTGTACATGTAAAAAAACTCTGACTGGTCAAAGCTATGGTATAACGATGGTAGCTCTGATAGAAAAAATATATAATATAAAACAAACCGGTATTTTCTTCCAAAACTACATGATAAATACAGCAGGAGATGTGATTTATTTACATTCCCATCTTGCTGATACAATGCGAGTTCTTTATTATCTGAAAAGATTTGACTTGGGATTACCTACAAAGACCTTTGGTAAGAAATAATCGTGAAGAAATGAATTTATCCGTAACTTAAATGTGTTGTCTATGGTTTTAACGTAAACAGATATACCAATGAAAGTATATTTAAACATCTCTTTCAGGAATCACATAATTATTGTATTTATATTGCCTATTCTAATAAACATGAACACTGGTGCGAACAATATCATAGATTGAAGATCTGCGCTGATATTTGAGTTTTAAAATTGATGTAATGCAACGATGCAAAAGAAAATAATGTGTCTTTTTAGGGAAGGACTCTAAATAAATGCTACAACAGGATAAGCATAATAACGTGGCTTAAGGAAGTTTATACTTTTAAAAGGTAAAAGTTTAATACCCAAAGAGAACCAACCAACCAAAAGGCTTAACACAAATCCAATGGAACTTATGGGGCAATTTTTATGGAAACTAGCCAGTATAGAAACAGCATTAGTCTAGCTGAAAAAAAAAGATTTAACACACAACTGCGTAAACAATTCAATTAAGACTTTGGTAGTACAAACGATTGTAAAATTATACGTACTACAAAGGCGATATGAATAAATTACATTGTACTTGTCAAATATTAGAGTTGCTACAGTTCCCTCTTTCATGAGTTTAATATGACACTCCCACAATAATTAGCAGATTTCCTATCAGCAGCATTCATGGAATCATTTTTTTTTTTAAATCTAGCCAAATATTTCAAGCGCAACATGTCTCATCATATATAACTAATTGAAGACTAGCTTAATAAATTCCCTTTTTCTTGGTGCTCAATCAATGTCTAGTTCCGATCCTGAATTCGCGAGATGTGTGTTTTACTAAAATAACCCAGGGGCAGATCCGGACACCTTGAAAAGGGGGGGGGTTGTCAGCCAGCGTACCTCTGAAAAAGGGGGTGCTTGGACATTTTTTGCCATTTTTGTCAATTTTACACGTGGAAATGACAAATTTTTCAATAGCAAGGAGGGGTGCCTACCCCCTGGATCCGCCACTATAACTTTAAAAATAGGTTTAGCATAACAATTTAATATAGAAAAAGTTCTAGTATGGTCATGTCATGCTTAAAGAAAGGAAGATACATTTTGTAATACGTAGATTGTTTAAAATATCTTCATATTGTTAAACATTGTGATACATCTACAAGTTCAAAGGACCGATACGAAATACAGTGTTGGATTGGAATATTCGTTTTTCTCCAACATTTAATAATTTGACTGAAACAACATTCGTTGAATTATATCTTCTCTCAACTGTACAAATTACTCAGCAGAAACACGTTCTATACTATTCCCAAAATGTAATAAATAAAAAGTTAAGTTCCTGTGGGGTGAAAATTCTTCTGTATATAGACCAATAAAACAGGTAATAAAGACATACATGCCGGGTTAATCTACAGGGTATATCTAATAATGTTCAATAGAAGTTGACAGAGTTTCAAACTGAAAAAAGATTTAATACAGGTACCATTAGTACGTCGTAGGTATCTAGTATCTGTAATAGATTGTACATTGATAGACACAGTTTGTATTCAATCTGAACTACTCGCTCATTTCCGTTACACTTAAAAATAACCTCGGATGCCATGGGCGGAACCAGGATTTTAGATTAGGCTCGGGTTCATAGTAAAAATTTGGCCGAGCGGAGCGAGGCAATAAAATTTTTAAGGTTAAATTTTGGAAATATTCTTCTAGAGTGGGTGCATTGTAGATATCTTTTATGGTAATATTAGCGATATATCAAGTTTCAACCTAAAACAGCGTAAATATACCCCTGACAACCCATGCATTGCAAATTTTAGGGGGCACGCCGCCACGCCCCTGGATGCTGAAAGGAGAATTTCTTCTTAAAAGATTTGCCGGAATTGTAGTCATCCGCGAATCAAAGTAGTTCTATTCACTATGTGGCGCTAAAAAGTTTAGTTGGATAGCACTAGAAATAAAGACCAAAAACTCTTCCAAGAATTTTGGCGCCAAGCGAGGAGCTAAGAAAAAAGTAGTGGTAAAAAAATTCAACCAGTTTAACTATAATTCGAGAATCAGATCGGTCAAATTTCGGACAGATCCAACCGCCTTTAGTGCCTCCCTAGTTTTTCTTTTGTGTAACAAGAAAGGCTGAGGTGTTCCGATTGATTTCGTAGTATTATGATTATCTGTTTGTTTACTGACAATAATGTCATGTAACCTTACACACTTCGATGTCGGTAGCAGATTTCCGGGAGGGTTCCGGGGATTAAAATTAAATTGCAGGATAATGGGAAAAGGAGATTTAGGTTTTTTTCCTCCGAGCATTTTTTCTCGCTTTGACGAAAGCTGATTTATTTTGTTTTCGACACAAGATTAAAATGCTAAGAGCACATTGTAAAACACATTTTTTTACATAGCTGGCGATTTGGAAAATTATACTTTTTAAAAAGAAAATCCACATACCCCCCCCCCCCCACCCTCAGAAGATTATATGGCATCAACCTCTGCTGGTGTTTAGACGAGGTTTCAGGGAGGAGCAGTGCAAACAGGGCGTGGAGAAAGGATACAAGAAAGCATCCGGGCATGCAGCGAATCCCGTGATATCAAGGACTAGGAGAGGGTGCATTCACAAATAGATAAGGACGTTCGATAGCAGATTGAAAGACAGTTTCGAGTCGGAACAACATGGGGGTAAATGCACAGATCACCCGGGTAAACCCGTTCTTTTCAAAGCGGTACCTGTCGGAACGGCTGATAAACAAGATCTTCAAAATGAACATATTGAACAGAGAAAAATAATCATAAGGTGAAATACTCCGTTAAAATAGTATTCAGTTAATTTTTCGGTAAATTTTGAAAATTGTCAGTTTAAAGGAAAGAAATTTCTTTACTATTTCCTACTGAATGTTTCTATTGTTTTTATTGAATATTGCCAAATCGTTACACAAAAATATTACTTTTATTTGTATGTACATAGTAAAAACAATGTTAACTAAAAGCAACATTATTAATTTAAATTTGAAATCACTTAGAGAAAAATAACTATTGAAGCATGCATGCCGTGAAAGTGTGGTCTTTAACACGGTTGGTGAGATATTCTAAGACGGTTAATAGCACAAAACTAGTGTCGTTAATGCGGTTGATATGTTTTATTTTACGGCGTGAAAACAATGAAATGTAAATTAAATGGTTATGCTTCAAAACTCGCGAGACATATGAACCTTGTACACGCAATGCTATCTAGTACGTTGTCTCTAATTAATGCAAGTTAAGAAAAAGTCGAAAGAAGCATTAATTCCTTTAAACTGTAAAACCACTACTGATATTCCAAAGCTTTTTTAAAAATAATTATTTAACCTGTCATAACATTTTACCTCGTAGATATAGCTCTTATATGGTATAAACTTCCCACTTACATCATATGCCGTTCCCCATCCCTCATTGTCCCCATTCCCATCCCCATAAAGTCCCTATTGCATGTGTCTTATCAAATATTTATATTATCTCATTAAATTTTACGTATTTTAAATTTCTTCAACATTTTAGCTGTTATTTTTAATTAAATTTGATAGTTTGTTTTCATATCTATAAATATTCTAAAACTAATTCACCAAACCTCCCATTCAAAATCCCCATCCCCCATACATCATACCCATTCCACATATGATATCCATATCCCCCATATACCATAGAATGAGAAGCTTTCCCTATAGAAGTACTGTACATTGTAGAAAGCTGATTATCATGGTCGGGAGTTGTACCAATGTTAACTTAATTCTGTTATATATACATCTACTACTTAGGTTTGGACTGAAACCAACAAATTTCCTAAGTGTAGTCAAGGGAACCAAGATTCTAGAGGAAATCAACAGAATGTAATCCAAGGACAAAGACCAGACATGAAAAACAGATAAACACAACAAAGAACATAATGTAACTAAAATAATACATACAAAGTAACAAAAGTAAATGAGCAACACGGACTCCACTAAAAACTGGGAGCATTGACGAGGTGCACCGGTAGGGTATACATCCAATGTCTAGTATAAATCAAATATATAAAAACAAGAATAAGATTTCCGCACAATCATGAACAAAGTGACGTTTTCTAAAT
Source organism: Perna viridis (assembly GCA_037379345.1). NCBI lineage: Eukaryota > Metazoa > Mollusca > Bivalvia > Mytilida > Mytilidae > Perna > Perna viridis. The sequence goes on from CM074523.1 coordinate 28,594,599, forward strand.
GTTCTACTCTTGTATCAGGTGCATATCTACATTTTTAAGCATTGGTTTATAAAATTTAACTTGACCATTTACATATATGACCTAATCAGAAATGTTATTCAAATATATTGATAATAGTGTGTTCTAAAAATAATAACTGTATCGTTCTCTAACTAGGTTTCGATTATTCAAGCTTCCTAAACTGATTCATACTAAACTCAAATGTCGACCAGTTTGATCACTTTAATTGAATATTCGCTGAAAATTTCAAAGATTCGATGATCTTTCTACGAAACTCAGCCCTAGTGATTACAATACACACAGTAAATGCATTTTTGATAGACGGTAATGATGTTAATAGACAGCTAAGCGAAACTTCGTTTCGTTTGTTAGCTATAATAGTACCATTCCTAATCCCAACAAGTTTAATAATGATATTCTAATGCTCAATGAACATTTATCTAACTATTCAGATGTTCCTGTCCTTACCTTCCTCCTGACTCACCAGTAACTTGAATGAAACTCAAAAATAGAAACAGCACCACTTTTGTTACAAATGTACTCCGAAGCCAGACATCTTCTTTTGCATGCAACTACATGTACAGTCAAAACTACCGTAGCAGGAACATGAGCAACAAATTCATATAGGTAACAGTAACAGTCTATCTTTGATTGTGTCAAAATGTGGTATATACTTCTATATGGTTAACAATAAATCTTCTGTTAGACGGCCAAATCTCTTATCTACTTTTTTTAATATAAAACAAACAGTTTTATGACTGGACTACTTAGAAATCGAACGAAAGTTTAATTTTATATGGTACACCTTTCCTGGTTCAAAGGTCACCGTTTCCTTGGTCTTTTTAGAGTTTTATCTTTGTTTAATAGCAACCGAATCACAACCTGCCTTACATTGTAATATATTTAATGCAATGTTTCAAATGACATTTCAAACCTATCTTTCGGTATATTTGAAATATCGTCCAATGTCAATAGCTCACAAAAGATATTACAAACATTGGGTACTTTACGTACTATGAACTTGTAGGGTAGAACTTGTAATGTTTCAAATTACTAATTTTACCAAACTCTAAATGGGTACTAAACTCAGGCTTGATATTGTAAATTCTGTTAACATTAAACTTTTTGATTTAAATTCGCCATTCTGATTACGAACGACATTCAATTCACCTTTAAAATATCAAACAGAAACGTACGTGATATCGTAGCAGTGCGCCAGTCTGCGTAATATTCAGTTCCGTTGTCGGTTTACATGGAACACCTACAATGACAAAACACATTTTTTTCAAACAAGACCAACCAAATACAAAGATTATTACAAATAGCATTTAGACCAATTCGCAGACTTATTGAATATCAAAAATTACTATATACTACCATCCAAGCAAAGCATTATCTTTACTCGTATTTGTCATCTCCTTCGTGTAGAACTTGGCCAAACAATGAGGAAATTATAGTCTGGAACCCCATTCTTTATCGAAATCACTGCCCCCTTTGTGTAAATATATTGGATCCACACCAGCATGAAATGTGAAGACAGCTCTTTCGACTCAGCTTCTCTCTTTATAACGTGTTGACAACAATAACGGTGTAAACAATAAATGCATAAAAAACAGGTACTGATAAGACGTTTTAATTGGATCGTTGTTAATTCTAACCAAACTCAAATGTCGACCAATTTGATCACTGAATTGAATATTCGCTGAAAATTTCAAAGATTCGATGATCTTTCTACGAAATGGGTATAATGTATGGGGGATGGGGATTTTGAATGGGAGGTTTTGTGAATTATACCAAATTAATTAGCATATTCTGTTCGGAGTAACAGTTGTTTTATGGCTTAAATAACATGGAATTATACTTGAAGACTGAGTTGATCCCGTGAAGTTCAACATTTTACATTCATTTGGTTTAAATGGGAGAAAAATGTAACTTCGACAAATTAATTATCCCTTAAACTACTAATCTCAATGTCTCGGCTTTATAAATTCAATGCCCGAAGTAACTTCCCCTCACTTCCCCATTTTTTCAATTCCAGAACATTTTTTTTAATCCACTGCGGTTATTTTTGTAACATCCTCCCAAGTCAGGGTGTAAGTAAAACTATGACTTTGGATGATGCATGATGAAATTTTAAACTTGTAAGACAGAATAGTTATTCAACTTTTTGTATGCCTGGTTTGTGAAATTTTGCCGTTTTTTAGAAAGAGTACTAAAGTTCTTTAAAAATAGTGAATTCATTCCCCATTTACTGATATCAATAATTGATTTATTGATATTAAGGATTAATTATTGATATCAATAAATTGGCATTTATTGATATCAATAAATCTAACATATTTATTAACCTGTTAATAAATATATATTAATATCAATAAATGATTTATCAACATGTTAATAAATATTTAACAACATGCTATTAAATCATTTATTGATATCAATAAATAGCTGAATTATAGAACAAATAGAAAGGAAAACAATGCCAACATATAAAATGATCAGAGTGAAAATCAATGATCACACACATTATATATAAGAGTTATAAATCCAAATATCAAAGTATTAGGTATATTCTAATTATATAAAAGTGGAATACTCAGTAAACACAATAACTTGATGTAATCTTGTACACCCGATGTTGTAATATGGTGTCATAAATTCCATCATTCGAGCAACACATTCTCAACCCCAAGGCTATTTGTGTGTACTTTGACAGCATCCACAGATAAAACCAACTCTTAAAATCATCACGAAAAGCAATTTTTATAGCAGTTTACATGCATACAGTTCACAAATCAATTGTTCTCATTTCCTCCAAAGACACAGTTCAATGTTGTATTGTCCTTTTATACTATAGTACACGTAATCTAGAATTTTACACTCCCTGACCAGAGCTTACTGACGAAATTTAAACAATAATATTAGAAAAAAATAATAGTGTATATTACATCTATGTGATGTCATAAATATTGAGACTACAGGCCCTTGTTCAGATAAATAATTGGATGATGGTCAATCCCACCTACATTTGTTCTTGTAGGATTGATCATTGCTAGGGCCTTTGTTGACACTGGGACGACTTGACACGAATAGAAGACGTTTCATTCCCCTGCACAAAAAAACCGCACATTTGGTCTCAGTATCGTATTAATTTTCCCATAGACTTCTATAGTGAAGTGCATATTTTTAGGATTTTAAAAAAAAATATGTAAATTGATTCAATAAAACTTTCACTTATGTAGCATTTCTAAGGACATGTGAAAAAATAATTTCCCGCAAAGAAAATAGGGTGAGTCCACGAAGATCGGACAGAAAAGTAGTCTTGAACTATAAATAGCCATTTTCCCTGCTTTCACTTTCGTTTTGCACTCACCAAACCAACCTTTTCAGTGGAACATTTTTATGATATTATGTTAGATTTTCTCTTAAAAAAGTTCTTCATCTTCCAGTGTGATGTTTGCTCTATTTTATAAGTCATTGTTCATATCTTTTGACAAAACATTAGTTTGTAGAGAGACAAAAAGAAAATGCACTATATTTTTATAGCATCCATGTTTTGACATACACCCGCTCAGGGATATGCAATACGATACTGGTACCTGTTTGCATGTGCCGAGTCGGTAAAGAATTTTAAGTCGCTAATATTGTTATATTCGCGTATGATTTCTATAATATAAATTTATACCCCACGTTCTGCTGCAGATCTGTGCCGTGTTTACCGCCATAGCGTCATAATTCTAGTTTCATTCAAGATCAAAATTAGTCCGAATTTCCTCTCAGTATGACCCTGCAACCCTCCTCTTTTTTATTTGGATATTGATATGTCGGGTTGGGGTCAGAACGATGTGCCATACAAAAAGTTGGAGATTTAGCGGTACCGCGGAGTATCGCCCTTCAACCGCTTGTAACGACTTTCAAGTTGAAATTGTGCATGTCACACCTACCTAGTTCGATTCCGGAATCATTTTCCTGTATGCTGATACCAAATTTGCTACAAAAATTACGTTCATTATTGAATTTTCCACGAGAGACCCTGTTTTGTTGACATTTTGAACCGTAATAGAGAGTAATCGGAGCTTGAAGATTCTAGAGGAACTCTTCTGATTTTAGAGCATATCGCATTCATGCCATTTCGGATGTTCAAAGTAAGCCAAAATCAGTGGCATAGAATATTTGACAATTAGCGACTTTGCTTATAATTTTGCTTAAGACAATTTTATGAGAGTTATTGGACTTTGACTGTTTTTTGGTGCATTCCTACAATAGAAAGATTTTGTGAGCCATACTCCTCTGTAACCACTTGATAGATTTCTTTCGAATTTTGTAGCATTGTTAAATACATTATATATACTTGATCCATGGATCCGGAAACAGTAAAAAATGCCGGTCGTTGACCGACAAATTTTACAAATTACCGACAACAATTTTCCAATATCGGACATAAAAAAATTGTTAATCCTTATAAATTAGTCTGCGTGGTTTTATCAGTGTATAAACATCCAATCTACCAGTCTCCTAATTGTTTATTGGAAATTAATTGACAGGTGTGTGGCAATTTTTGCCGATGTGCAGCCACCTGTGACTGTGATTTACCTGTTATTGATTAGCTGATTGCATAATTGAATTGATGGTACACATGCAGCCCATTGCATATACAAATTAATGGAAGTAACTCGGAGAATCTTCATACATTTATAAATTAAAAAAAAAGATTAACAAGTCCACCATTTCCAGCCGATCTTTCAGTCATACATGTAGTTTGTAATTATTAATTTGTCGATTGAATTGTTTTAACACAGAAGTCAACAGACCATTTAAATCAATATACAAAATGTGTTCACGATTTTCTTTTATTATAAATATTCAACATTTTTCATCACTCGGAAGTTTTCGGCTGTTTGCCTTTGTGATGAAAAAGTCCGAGAGATATGATTTTTTGTTTACATGTTGGAACGTCCACATGTGGTCGAAACTCAAACTCGTTCACTCGCTCTGATATTTTGTTAAAGACAGAGTATGTGATGAAATAACACACTTTCCAATATTTATCTTAAAATAACTACATACAAACATTTTTTAAAGTTTATTTTCAATCTGAGCCTGTAAGACTGACAAAAACGTCAGCTGAAGTTTGATAAAATGTCCGGCATGGGCTGCCAAAATTTCCAGACCCTTGACTTGATCATATCACCCCCATTATGTTTTGGGCAATTGACAAAAACATGAAATTCTTGGGAAAAGCAGCAAACCAGATTTATGATTTTACATTTTAAGTTACAGATTTCTGTTGTGGCTGGGGACATTTGGTTATGTGTAGCAACCTTGTTACCTTTCAAGAAAACCCTCTTCAGAACCTTGATATGAATCAAAAGTTATTTTCTCTCATTCTAAGCAGGTGTTTAAAAATGTGCGTGACCTTTTAACCAGTGGGCTGTAATTTCTGCATGAGTTTTCCTACCATTTAACATTTTCAAGTTCTCTACAGATTGCATGGTAGAAACCAATTCTTCTTCAGGCTATTCTTGATTTAAATGATTTCTCCACTCTCTATGGTAAAATTAAAATTTAATCATGCTCGCTAAAGCTTGCATGTTGAAAATTTTAATTTTACCATCTCAAGTGGAGAAATAATTTAAACCACACATTACTGAAAGAGAATCTGTATTTACACTATGCAGAATATAGGTTGCTGGTATTACAAGTTAAAAACACAAGTGATTTTTATCTGCCAGATGACAACACTTAAGGAATCAAGTCACTGTTACACTCGTACATCTTAAATTAACAAGATTTTGTAATACAAATATAAAAGACAAAGGTTCTTAGGTCTGAGGACTGGACAATCATAACAGTCTATATGATGTACAAGAATAACAAAGCCTCCCTGCAGTGACCTTTTCATAAAAAATCGTAAGTGTGAAATTAGTCTCACAAGCACATTGATTCATGTGATAAAACAATTAATGACTGAAAAATTCGCTACCACAATTTGTTAACCCTAAAAAAATGTTACATTCACCTCTCCTACAGCTTCGTGAATATACATGTAACATTTTCTCAGGTTGATAAATCATAAAAGCAACTTATATCAAAGTCATTTATCATATAATTTGGGGTCAAACAAATCTGACCACTGGGCTGGTGAATACCTACCGAAAGTTTTCCTTTTTAGGAGTAATATGTATACATGGTATATAAATTTTATTTCAGATGATTGTACCAGAGATTGCTGTATAGAGTTATAACCCAGCTGTCCAGATGTACATCGCTTAGTCTAAAAGGACCCTGGGACCCTAGGTCCAGTTTGTTAATGTCGTTTTATTTGGAGGCACCAACAGGATCAATTTCATTACATACTTTAGAGAGATTTGCAGAAAAAAGGCTGGATTTCTTGATTAAGATTTACCATGCAAGGAATGATAGATTAAGACTATTTGATGTGGTACAGGATGATGTAAATGTCATAGATTCTGAATGTCTCATTGATGGATCATTGAAAGATAGAATATCACACTTCTTTCTGAGGTATGAACAAAATGCTGAGGAGGGGAAAAGTTATTCTTATTATAGTTCCACTTGCAAAGGGGTGGTATATAGTGATAGGGGTGTTATTACCATTACACAGAGGGAACCCATCTGTTTATCTTTTTTCTCTTTCTACACTATTGAATGGAATTATTTGAAAATTTCAGAGAATCCTTATTACACATTCCCATTGTGCACCTCCTATTTTAGACTTTGATCCAAATCAATTTGGGGGTTTCACATAGCAAAGCATGGACATAGTCATTTATGAATATGGGGACATGGAAGATGCTCTAACTTAAATGCAGCATTTAATTCTTATTTACCTTCGACCAAATTTTGTGCAAAATAAAGATTATCTCCCTTTTTCAATGAATTTTGATGCTTTGTACATAATTCATTTCTCCTTAGCAGTTGCAGTGAATCAGAAACCAACGTTTAACTTTGAAAAAGGATCCATTTGCATTTGTGATATGAAATTGATGACTTTAAAAAAAAAATTCTCATGTGCCACCCTTTGCCTGTTTTTTGTGTGGATGCCCTCTAAATGTGCCCAAGGGAACTTCAAGTTTGATCTTAATTAATTTAATTCCTTAAAAAGTATTAATAAGATAATTCATTGGAGGGATTAGGATTGCCAGGGAACATCCAGATTAGGATTGCCAGGGAACATCCAGATTCAATGGGATTGTTTGGAACTAGTTCAGTCTCCAACCATTTTAGCATAGGCAATTAGATTATGGTTGTTTCCAATTCTTCTCGGTATGAACAGTTATATTTTGGTTACCAGTTGATTATCCTATTTATTATATTATGTATATAGATCAAGTCCATAACTACCATTGAGGCAACAAAGGCAACTGCCTCCCCCAGAACTTCAGCAACTTTCAGAAATTCTAAATAGAATTACTCAAATAAACTGGAATGGTTATTTATAATAAACATTATACAAGTTTTTCAAACATGAAATGTCATGATGCACAGTATGTGTCTCATTTCTGGATTCATGGTTGATGAAAACAGGTAGTTGTCCATAAATTATATTTTTCCTGGGAAAAGTCAGAATTTTGATGTCCCTGAAAGAGAGCATTTATTTTCCAGGAGCATTCGATTATTCATCGATATATATATGTGGCTGTTACCTAAAATGACATGTTTTATAAAAAAGCTTTTCTTATTTCCAGGCACATATTCCAGAGTATTAGCTCCATGAATAGATTAAATAAAATTATTATACATTACACTTTTATGATTTCAGATTAGCTTTGTCAAAGGATTTGGATACATCTGAATTTCTTATCACAGCAGAAACTGTCCTCTTTGAATTCAGATTTCTATGTATGAATGAAGATGAACTAAAAACAGTGTTAAAAAGAACTGCCAACAGAATTAATGCCATCAACATGGAAATAACAAATACACTATTTGAAATCCTGGGCATTTTTAACTTAATTTTTAATCAGACCATGAGCTGGAGTAAAGTAGTCAAGCTATATTTAAAGGGAGATGACTCCATTTGTTTTCATCTTCCTTTTACAATGGTATTCAATCTGGTTGCTAAGAGACACGTAGAATTAACCAATGGCATTGCAGCAATTCCTTTTACAAAATTGAGAGAAATAATGACAGAAATATTTAAAGCTTCATTGAAAGTTGGAATACAGAAAGCTAGAGATCAACACCATATCAGGGAAACAGATTCTAGAGTCAGGAGAATCATGACAAAACTAGTGGTAAGACACCATGACACTTAACAGCACTTTTCCGGTAATCAATTTGATTTACTGATGCTTAAATGATATCAAGTATTTTTCTGCTGTGTTAGTATAAGTTATTACAAAAAATTGTCATTATACATGCATTTTTATACTGGTAGATGGCATATAGTCAGTTTAATTTTACCAGTGTTCAAATAATGTCGAACAGGTCCTATTGTTATCTGTTCATCATACATTCATTGTTATGTAAATTTTATGGCAGATGGCATATAATAAAAGTTTACTTTGTACTTTCAGTGTATGTCAAAATTGGGGAGAAAAAATACAATGTGCATGTTATAATTGGAATGATGACCCTTAAACTCATTTTATCAATTGGCAGACTCTTCAGGTTATAATGATCTAAATAGGTACAAACAAATTATAGTAACTTCATAAAGACTCAATTTAACATTTTTTTTTTACCTCTGGCTTTGCCGATGGTCAGCCAAATAATAAACATGATTATCCATGAACTGATAATTCTTGGTCAAATTGATGGATGTTAAAATCAATATTCTACTTTCAAGGTCATATGTATTATTTAAAAAAAAGTTGTATGCAATAACTTCTTATCTTACTGTGTACACTCCTTGAATTGTTCATGTTTCTTATTTTAGTGTTTGTGCATCGTTTATCATACTCGTACATATCGTTTTGCGTTCGTTTAAATGCACAGTACAAGCTTTCCTCTAAATACACACTGCGAGTGTTAATTTAAACGAATAATTGAAACATTCGTTTAAACACCAATATGAGTGTTCATTAAAACGCATGATAGAAGATTTCATGTATTTTTGTAAATTCATCATTTCTTTTATTCAACTGTTATTTTTTTTTCAAACATTTTTTGTTATCATTATTTTTTGTATTTTCATTTGTTCTATTATCTTTTATTATTTTTCTTTCTTTTTATTATTTTTTATTGTTCCACTATTGTGCATTTAAACACAAACTATGAGCCTTTGTCTATCATATGTTTAAACTAAAACAATTTTAAAAAATCTAAAAAAAATCATAGAGCTGTAGAAACTGATTTTGGGTACTCCTGTGATAATACGACAGTTTGGGGAAGATCTGTGTTGGTGTCCAACACAATTTATACAGGATTAAGGAATGTTTTTTTAATTTTTGACCAAGTTATGCAAAGTAACCAACTTTGGGGCAGTATACACTTCGTGAACCACGAAGCCATAACAAATCAAATTAAATTATTCAAATTCAACTGTACATTAACATGACTAGTTGTTTTAACAAATATTTCAGAAACATCTAAGGCAGATTAATCATCCGTTCTGTCAGTCAGTTAATTTAGGAAGAATTTTGACACATGACCAGGTTGCCATGGAGATCAAACAGTTCCCACCGTGCATGTTTAGTTTGTATAAATTTCTTTGTCACAGACATAGATTGAAGCATCACTCTAGGGTAAGTGAAGAATCTATTGCATGTCAAAAGCCAGAATTGTTTTGTTTGAGGGTTGGAGGGAGGTAATTTCTACAAATTTTTCTTACTTTAAAAGTGCTTAAACAATTTTAAGCTTGTTTTTCCAAAGGGAAGCTCATCAGACATTGAAAGTTCCTGGCTCAGGCCTTGAAATTGAAAGCAAGAATATTTAACAAAAAGTGAAACATACAAAAAAATGACAGAAAATGAAACGTAATATTTTTGCATTGGGTCAGTAAAAACATTTGAATGGACATTTTGTGTTCAGTTAAAGTACCGGTATATAAATGCCATTTCTTTAAAATTATTGGTTTTTGTATTTTTCAACTAATTGTCAGGTAATAAGAAGGTTAATGTCTCATACATGATGTTTTTTTTACTTAAAGTAGACATACCATATAGGGGTGATTTTGGCAGGTGTAGAATTTTGCAATTTTGAGGCAAAAAAGTATGCACAATTTTTGGCGATTCTAATTATGGTGGATGCTGAGCTCAGAGTAAATATTTTGTGGAATTTATTTTGGCATTGTTAGACAGACTGCTAAAATATGCCAAAATTAGCACTGCAAAAATTTTCAGCTTTACAGTAGTGCTCATTTGATTTTGTTACAACATTTTCATTTCTACTTCAGATTCAATTGACTCTCTTTTTAAAGGAGATAGGAATGCCAGTCCATGAAGCTCTTATGTTTTGGAGGCAGGAATATTCCATTAATGTTGAAAACCAAGATGGCTGCTGTCATACTTGGAAAGATAATGAAAAGCGATACATTTACAATATAAGACATCTGTATGGTCTGGAAGGTTCACATATAAACTATCGAGCACATTGTTGTCAGACTTTACAGGTACAAGTATCTACTACTTAAGTTGTAATGGGTATTAAGTCATTTCACAATGATTATTCATTTGCCCTGGATCATTTCAAACTGCCTCTTTTTTTTTTTATAATTTATTGGTTTTTAGAGTTCAGCTTCATGTCTGTTCAAATACATTTAGCAATTACTTGTTAGATTAAAAGTTTTGTTTCTTAAACATTTTTTAAAAAATGACTAACTGAATTCTACAATATAGATTAAAGTAAGAACACAGATGTTGTTCACCTCTCCTCCTTTATTACTTGTTGGATTCTCATGAAACTTTGTAAACAATTCAAGTGGCATGAAATATGTGACAATCAAAATACCGGTAAGTTTTGCCCTAGATTAATACCCCCACAAAGTTTGGAGGATATATTAGAATTAACCCTTTCTGTCTGTCGGTCTGTTTGTCTGTCCACATTTCTTGTAAACCAAACTCCTCCTTAACCACTCAAGGGGTTTGATAGAATTTTGTAGAAAGGTTGGGTATTATATGTAGATATGTATGAAGGAATTTTCTCAGAAGACTCCAAAGAGAGACAATCTAACTGCAAGGTTTAACATTTTAAAACCTACATGTAAGCACAACTCCTCTTAAACTGCTCAAGGGGTATTGGTGAAACTTTATAGAAAGGTTTGGCATCATATGCAGATATGCATGAAGGAATATAGTTACTGCCAGAGGGAGAGAGATGAGTTTATGGTCTATATATAAAACTTCTTTTGAAGAGGGGGTGAGGTATTTCTTATTGGAAGCTTATATTTCTGGTGTTTAATTCAATCTCATGAAATATCATGCAGTGTTAGATTAAAGTATGAAGGTGTACATAACTAACACCAAGTTTTAAAAATTTTTGCTTTTGACTTTTTTCTGTCTGACAACTTGTCCATAATACAACCTTGATTTCATGAAAATTTATACTGTGAAAGTACTATTGTTCATGGGGTACAAATTTTCATGGTTTTCGTGGGTATGCCAAACCACAAAATTTGGTTCCCAACAAAACGGAGAATCCCATTGATGTGTCTGTTGAAAACCTCAAAACCATGAATTAAAAAATCCACAAACATTTATTTCTTCCCAAATCCACAAAAATTGGTATCCACGAATTAAAGTCCTTTCACAGTAGATCATTATACAAGCTTAGAACCCTGATATGTGTTGACCTTATCAAAGTGATTGTGACTTTTGTTATATGTCATGAATGGGTGTTCCATGCCTGTAACAGGACCACAAATGATAATATGGATAGGTTTCACATGTAAAAGATTAGGAATATATATAACACCAAGAATTGTTTCTTAAGGTTAAAGATGAAGGTCATATTATACATGTACAACTTGTAACTAATTCATTTTCTATCAAGCTTTGTACGAACATTGTATATTGTTGTTTCAATACAATCACTATTTCAGAATCAGACGTTAACTTATGGAGATGTTGGTGGATGTCCATTCAAAGCCTATGATAAAGTACATTTACTGAAGTTGCTAAGTGACATGGGTATTCCAGAAAGCATGCATGAAAAAGTCCAACCCTTAGTTATTCAAGAGAAGTACAGTCAAGCATGTAATTGTATCAGGGATGTGTTATTGGTAGGTTTTGTATCATTAACTAGAGGAAGAGTATTATATTGGCTGTCTTTATACTACCTCAAAAAATTGGTAAATAGGGCCCCTCCACAAAAAGTGGCGGTCACCCTTTAGTGATCAACTTCTCCATCAGTACCCTCGTCTGTTACAAACTCATGACCAGACTGTAACTTTTTTGTCTTTCAGTGTAGGCTTTTGATATTTTGCATGTGAGTAGATCACATACAGAAGATGTGCCATATACTATGCATAGTAGCATATGACCTTGAACTTTGACTTCAAGGTCATATTTCAAGATTTTTGGTGATGAACTTGTCTTGGCTGTTACTTTTTTGTCTTTCGATGTGGGGTTTTGATATTTTGCATGTGGGTAGATCACCTTATAACTTACCATGGATAGTGGCTTTTTATCTTGAATTTTAAAGTCAAAGTCTTGTTTTTTTGGTGACGAACTCATGTTCAGGCTGTAACTTTTTTGTCTTTGCATGTTACCTTTTGATATTTGGAGGAATGTAACATATCAGATCATTTACTAGATGGTTCTTAATGCATCCAGCTTTCATTGAAAATGTCAGTTTGTAAAATGAATGATGATCAAGTAAGTTGTTGAGCTTCAGTTGACTAGGTTTCTATGGGTATCTTACAACTCAATGACCATTTTAGTTATCAGTATTGTATAATTCTGTTTTCAGAATCCCAGGAATTCTCAGCATCCCAAACAAGAATGCAAAATAACAGAAATAGAGAGTATTTGTGCAGACTTCTATCTTGGTGCAAATGACAGACATCTCACTGAGAATAAAAATGCTGGTAATTGTGATTCAGGTAGATATATGGTGATGACTTCTTCAACTAACATTTCTCAGTGTCACTGTTGTCATGGCAACTGTTCTAGTGCTTTAAAATCTGATGAATTATACAACTCTTTACTTTCTTGTTCAAGACAGACACAAAGTAAACACTGTAGAGATGTTATAACAGGGGTAAACAAAGAACCTGATAATAGAAGTGAAATTAATATATCCAATGCTCATGAAGAGGAGATGAATTTACAATCAAGTTCAAAAGAAGTTTTCAATCAAGACAGTGTTGTGAGATCACAATCTGTGGAAGATGCTAATGGATATCCCAGTCTGAAGACATCGCTCGTTCATAAACCATCAGAGTATTATTTTAAATTAAAGAAGTTATTGTTATTGCCTGATTGATTTCATTTCAATTAAAAGTTAATTCCAAACTCAATGTTTTGTCATCAGAACCTGACAATAGGCTCATTATGAACAAAAATCAGAACTTGGTATCGTAAAGAGCTTCTATAAGCAATGTTATTTCTGGAATAAAGTATTATTAATGTTAATTTAAGGTACTTATATCTTTTTTTAAATTAGAGTTCCAAATTAAGACGGCAACTACATAAAAGCAAGTCAGTGGGTGGGACATGACAAGTCTTGTTTTAAAGAAAATGTCATCTGTTTAATATCGCAAATGCATCCTTTCTCAAAGTTGAATGTTGAACTACAACAGTTAAAGAGAAAAAATTTAATAGAAAGCATTGAAAATCAATGAAAAGGGGAAATAACACTTCCATTTTGTTCAAAATTTGATTGCTTTCTTAGGAAATTTTTAAATAATTTTTCTGAGCCATCCATTGACAACTCAAAACAATTTTTATACTTTTTGACATACATATGATATATATATATTACATTGGAACAAAAAAATTCAGTGGGATGAAAATTTACCGTGTGATTCATATCATATGATCTTCCAGATTTTTACATGGACAGCCTTTTAATATATTGTGTAAAATTTGTTATCCATGTTAGTTGTTTTTATACATGTAAAAAATTCTTTCATTATGAGAACTTACCACTTAATACAAGCATATGTCTTGAAGGTAGAGCCATATTATTGTCACAATGAACCATGTATTATTGGGTAAATGTGATATTCATCTCATGGACACACACCCCACATTTTTTCTTTAATAGACATTCAGACACATTTTCTGTCCTAGTGATTCAGATCTTTGTAGAGGTTACTATGGTAACTTATAGACATTCAGACACATTTTCTGTCCTAAAGTTTCAGATCTTTGTAGAGGTTACTATGGAAACTCTCAGACCCAGACAATATTATAATGAGTTTTTGTTTGCTTTTAACCACACTGATTTGATGTCAATAATACCCTCTAGTGAAACTGTCATTGGAATGGTATTCATAATTCCTTATCATTGTACATTGTTTCACTATTCCTTAAGTCTTGTTGAGGTAAGCTACATGGTTACTATGGTAACTCTCAGACCCAGACAATATTATAATGAGTTTTTGTTTGCTTTTAACCACACTGATTTGATGTCAATAATACCCTCTAGTGAAACTGTGATTGGAATGGTATTCATAATTCCTTATCACTGTACATTGTTTCACTATTCCTTAAGTCTTGTTGAGGTAAGCTACATGGTTACTATGGTAACTCTCAGACCCAGACAATATTATAATGAGTTTTTGTTTGCTTTTAACCACACTGATTTGATGTCAATAATACCCTCTAGTGAAACTGTGATTGGAATGGTATTCATAATTCCTTATCACTGTACATTGTTTCACTATTCCTTAAGTCTTGTTGAGGTAAGCTACATGGTTACTATGGTAACTCTCAGACCCAGACAATATTATAATGAGTTTTTGTTTGCTTTTAACCACACTGATTTGATGTCAATAATACCCTCTAGTGAAACTGTGATTGGAATGGTATTCATAATTCCTTATCACTGTACTTTGTTTCACTATTCCTTAAGTCTTGTTGAGGTAAGCTACATGGTTACTATGGTAACTCTCAGACCCAGACAATATTATAATGAGTTTTTGTTTGCTTTTAACCACACTGATTTGATGTCAATAATACCCTCTAGTGAAACTGTGATTGGAATGGTATTCATAATTCCTTATCACTGTACATTGTTTCACTATTCCTTAAGTCTTGTTGAGGTAAGCTACATGGTTACTATGGTAACTCTCAGACCCAGACAATATTATAATGAGTTTTTGTTTGCTTTTAACCACACTGATTTGATGTCAATAATACCCTCTAGTGAAACTGTGATTGGAATGGTATTCATAATTCCTTATCACTGTACTTTGTTTCACTATTCCTTAAGTCTTGTTGAGGTAAGCTACATGGTTACTATGGTAACTCTCAGACCCAGACAATATTATAATGAGTTTTTGTTTGCTTTTAACCACACTGATTTGATGTCAATAATACCCTCTAGTGAAACTGTGATTGGAATGGTATTCATAATTCCTTATCACTGTACATTGTTTCACTATTCCTTAAGTCTTGTTGAGGTAAGCTACATGGTTACTATGGTAACTCTCAGACCCAGACAATATTATAATGAGTTTTTGTTTGCTTTTAACCACACTGATTTGATGTCAATAATACCCTCTAGTGAAACTGTGATTGGAATGGTATTCATAATTCCTTATCACTGTACTTTGTTTCACTATTCCTTAAGTCTTGTTGAGGTAAGCTACATGGTTACTATGGTAACTCTCAGACCCAGACAATATTATAATGAGTTTTTGTTTGCTTTTAACCACACTGATTTGATGTCAATAATACCCTCTAGTGAAACTGTGATTGGAATGGTATTCATAATTCCTTATCACTGTACATTGTTTCACTATTCCTTAAGTCTTGTTGAGGTAAGCTACATGGTTACTATGGTAACTCTCAGACCCAGACAATATTATAATGAGTTTTTGTTTGCTTTTAACCACACTGATTTGATGTCAATAATACCCTCTAGTGAAACTGTGATTGGAATGGTATTCATAATTCCTTATCACTGTACATTGTTTCACTATTCCTTAAGTCTTGTTGAGGTAAGCTACATGGTTACTATGGTAACTCTCAGACCCAGACAATATTATAATGAGTTTTTGTTTGCTTTTAACCACACTGATTTGATGTCAATAACACCCTCTAGTGAAACTGTGATTGGAATGGTATTCATAATTCCTTATCACTGTACATTGTTTCACTATTCCTTAAGTCTTGTTGAGGTAAGCTACATGGTTACTATGGTAACTCTCAGACCCAGACAATATTATAATGAGTTTTTGTTTGCTTTTAACCACACTGATTTGATGTCAATAATACCCTCTAGTGAAACTGTGATTGGAATGGTATTCATAATTCCTTATCATTGTACATTGTTTCACTATTCCTTAAGTCTTGTTGAGGTAAGCTACATGGTTACTATGGTAACTCTCAGACCCATCAAGTTGTATGATCTTTACAAACAAATAGGTTTAATAGGAATTTCTATTTTAGTCACTTAATATTTAAATAATGTAGATTTATATGTATTTATAAAAAAACATCTCTTTTCATTGTTAATGCTTGAATATATGATTGTAAGCAATGGAAGCATAGTCAAGATGTGGAAATATATGTCTGACATTTTGTTGATTAATTTAACTTAATCCCTGGTTACCAGAGATAGCCTCTCATGTGGTGTTGATGCAGTAGAAAATGAAGTCATATAATTGATTACGTTGTATAAAGTAAAATGCTTAGCTCATAAATCATAGGACAAAGACAAAGCGAATGAAACAGAAACACTAAACACTAGAAATACTGAGTGCAGGCTCAAAAAGAAATACCCCCTCCAACTTCAAATATTAAGTTCAATATATAACCAATGTTCAATTATCTCCCTTTGGAATCCTTCAACAGAAGCGGACAAGGTTTTAACATATAAAGCCCTTACGTTGGATTATCTCCCTTTGGAGTTCCTTTACAGTAGCTAAATTCCTTCATGTACACCTATATATGGTGCCCAACCTGCAAAGTACAGGATGATTTCTTAGCAGTGTGCTATTGGTAATTAATTTTATTTAGAATGCACTGTGGGCATTGTGCTATAATTTTGGAGGAAGGCCATAAGAGCTGTGCTGTTAAAAAATTATGGGGAGAACACTGCTTCCTAGTATATGTGTCTGTAAAGTAAAACCAGTATTCTCTGGTTTTCTGACATCATTCTAATGTACCTGTGTGCTAGTTGTATGCTGTATTTTTTATTATTACAGTATTTGGTAGAAAGCAATGGTGGATCAGGTTTCCTATTTCAGTTATATGCTTACACTATAGTTGCATCAGTGTTTTCATTTTTGTACATAGGACTTGCAAACTTAAAAGAAAACAAAATTTCAGTGGCAAATACAAAGAGAAATAAAACAGTTACAATAAATTTTTAATTGACATAAGATCATAAAAATAAATAAAATATTTCTAAAAGCTTTATCACAGTTCTAGTCAAGTACTTATCACTAGCAATTAACTGACTTGTAAATACATGTACATAAAAAACTATGGAAAAGCCATATGACCAATCAAAATTTCATAAATAAAATAAAATCTAAACATTCAAAATGTAAACAAAAATGTAATGCTATGAGAAATGAGATACTAAAGGACTAATCTTAGGTGGCTAGTTAGTTAAAAAAAAGAAAGAGTTCTGCAGAATGGCTTGATAATTTAGGTACAATCTTTGTAAATAGAAAAGTATTGTCAAGACAATAAGCATATTTTTTTAAATAACTCACTAGAATCAAATATCTATTCTAACCTCATCAAAAAAGAGTAATAGCTTTATAGATATATCAAGTTTGTAAAGTTAAATTTTAGATTTGGCATGAAATGTAAAATACATTGACTATTTCAGACTGTTACTTAAGTATAAAACTTAATTTCAAAAGAAACTCCTTTACATTCTCTTCCTGAAATTACAAAATATTTTTCATCCCTTAGGGATTTATTGAAATTCTATGACACTTGAAACAATACACACTATATAGCACAACTGTAAAATGGATTTCTTATAAATTTTATAAAATTTGTATTTTTTTCACAATTTTAACTTTCAAGTACCAGTTTATAATACATGTACTGTGAAAGAACATGTGCTTTAGTTCGTGGATACCAATTCGTGGATAAGGGAAGAAACACAATTTGTGGTTTTGAGGATTCCAGCACACACATCAATGGGATTCTGCATTTTTTTGGGGACTGAATTTTGTGGTTTGGCCTACCTACAGAAACCATGAAAATTGGTACAACATGAACAACAGTAATTTCACAGTATATCATAAACTTTATCATTCCATTCATGTGTAACAATTCAATTATCCTTGCTGTCTGAAGACAATATTTATGATAATGGGCTTAAGATACATTTTTTTTTCAGAGTTTTCATAAATCTGACTTAAAAAATGACTGAAGAACAGTAAGCAAAAAAAGACAAAGCACCTTTATATAAACAAGAAAACGAGGTACATTTAAACAGAACACAGACAATGAAACACAATTACATTGACATTATTTTGAAATAAAATCTCTATGAACTTAACAAGAAAATACCCATAATGCTCTGTAATTTGGCTGAGGAAAAAATTACACAGATAGTTTTAGCAACAAAATGTAGGGTTTGAAAGACTTTATTCATGATGAATTTGTTTAACTAAAATATAAATGTAATTGACATTTCTAAAATTCTGTAATTGTCTTTCTAATTTTATAATACTGGATTATTTTTTTAATTTGAAAATTTTAGACCAAATAGTCCAGGAAAAAGAATTAATTTGTAAAATAGACTAAAATGCATTTTGAAAAAAAATAATTTAAGAAACAGTATTCAACATTAGAATCGGATGATTATCCTGATAATGATATTTCATTAAATGACAATTTTCTCACTTGCATAATTTAAAATGCTTCTAAGATTCTTTAAGAAACTGACCTATATTTTACATTCAATAGGTTAACACCCTGAATACAATATTTCCACTAGAGGGAACCATAACAATACTTTGTTAGTTGACTGTACACATTTCCCCACCATAACATATACTAGTGGTAAACTATATTAAGTAATGGAATTAGTATCATGTCAGTACAGTATATTCAATGAACTTCATGTGGTCTACTCATATACACTGAATGCCTTCATCAATTTACTGTTTTTAATTAGAAATCAGGCTTTAGGTTGCTGTGGGTATCAATTTTCATTGTTGTAGGAAAAAAAGTTGTTAATTGAGTGCAAAAATTTGTGGAGTTAACAAAATAAGGGAAAAAACATGTCGACATACTTGATGTTATCCATGAATCCAAACTATTTCGACCAGGTTTAATGGAAATTAAAATTATAATCAGTGTTTCAACATATCACAATTATTCATAAGAACTCAAACTTTAACAACAGAAACCCAAATGTCCATTTTTTTCATCTACTTCTATTAAAACAATGTAAACTGCGGTGAAATAGAAAAATTAAGAGATAACGGTATGTCAACTGTTGGATTTGGCTTCTGCCAACATGACACTAAAGTGATATTTAAGATATAAAATCTGTGTAATTCTGTCTAACTTTGTTATTGTTTGTCACAGCCTTGAAAATTGGTACATCAGGAACAGTAATGAAAAAAATGAAAATTGGTACACCAGGAGTAGTTATGGAAACCATGAAAATTGATACACCAGTAGTAGTTATGGAAACCATGAAAATTGATACACCAGGAGTAGTTATGGAAACCATGAAAATTGGTACACCAGGAAAAATAATGGAAACCATAGAAACTGGTACACCAGGAATAGTAATGGAAACCATATAAACTAGTACACCAGGAATAGTAATGGAAACCATAGAAACTAGTACACCAGGAATAGTAATGGAAACCATAGAAACTAGTACACCAGGAATTGTAATGAACCAAAGTAATTGACTTAAAGTGGACTGAATGCTACAGTAGATCTTCCATGCTCTCCTCATTAGCTTCACCCTGAGTTATCTCCCCTAGTAATTCTTTCCTCATTTCCTCTATCTCTTCTCGTGTGTCTGGAATAACAGGATCAGCAATGATAAAATCGTCCTTATCGTCATTTGGATTTTCAAATTTTCCTGAGACCTGATGTACAATTTCTGCCTCTTTATCAGTAATAGGAGCACTAGACCTTCGGTATTTTAAAGTCTTATTGGATTTTTCTTCTGGTGTGTAAATTTCACCAGGTGTCAGACTGACGTCTGCTTTGTGTTTTGATTTCAACATGCTCTGAAAAAAATCAAACAAGGACATCAAATTTACTCCTTGAGACCCTCTTAAAATTTTATACTTAACAAGAGAATATTATGGCATCATTACAATCAGCCGAAGTAAATTTCAATATGTTTTCAGTATTGTTTTGTTTCAATGAATAAAAATAAATACATGTAAATTTATTTCCAAAGCAGTTTTCTTATTACTTGGGAGCAATATCTATTCTGCTCTTTCATGTAAACTGGCTACTATAGTTTTTCTTTTTTCAATTTTGTCTTAAAAGTACTTTGCTGAAAAAGCAGATGAAATTCAATTAAGTACAAAATGCACTATGCTCTGAACTTACATGCATAACCTCCTTGGCAGAAGAAACACGAACTTCTCTCTGTATATCAGCTGACACCTTTTCATCATAAAGTTCGCCACATTTCTTTACATACAACCTTCGTAACTCTACATTCTTAGTCATTAAACTGTTTATTTGATCTTTATATTTATCATCTACCTGCTGAACCTTTTCTTCAAATTGCTCTTCAAATGACATTAACTTAACTTTCTGAAAAACAAAAAAGAAAACTGAAAATTGAAGCATACTGAAAAAAAGCTCTTGAAAATTGAAACATACTTAAACAGAAATGAAGCAAAATAAACAGAAAAATGAAAGTTAAACACTTTAAAACTTGGAAACTATTAATTTATAGAAGTATGTTTTTGTTTTTATTTAAGTAATAACGAAGAACCTCATTAAACAAATAAACAAAACGAAGTAATGCCCCAATACTACACACAGAAGTATGCTTTTCATAAAAAGAATTCTTGTAGTAGGACCATTTTAAAAGCTCTGTTCATGCCTGGGAGTTGAAAAAATTATATCCTACACACATAATACAACATACAAATATCAATGAAGAGCTTCATGGAACACAACGTGATAAGATTGCAGTAGTCAAACCCTGAACAATTGGGGCAAGTGTGGACACTATATTAGTTTTTGACGCAATTAAGCATAAGAACTTACAGTTCATTATGGATACAACAACTGGTATGGACACAATACATGCAATACAACAAAGTACTTGAAATTTAATTAAAATTATCAAAATAAGACCAAAAATAGGATTAGTTGATTTTTTGGGGTGTGCCTCCTTTGACCCCTTTTAACTCGAAAAGGGTAAGAGATATCTGAAATCTGATTAAAAATGCAGTCAGGGATTTTCATAGGGAATCCAATTAAAAAAATTGTACCACTATGACAGTATTTACTATCAAACAGTAAGAGATAAACCTACCCTGAAAAATATTTTCCAAACAAAACTTCAAAACGGATGATTCAGAATCATAAAAATCGGATCAACAATAAGATTTTCCTATCAATTCTAATGATAACACCTAATTTTTCCCCTTTTAGCCTCTTACTTCCAAATGGGGTTGGGCAAAAACCACCAAACACTATAGGGCCCTCTGCCATGTCCCTAGGGAAAATATGCCAAAGATAAGTCTTTCTCAAGTTTTAAATGACAACATTGCCACCACGAACAATAACAACAAGAGGGTGAAATCATCATATGACCAAAAAAATTGTTTGCAGTCATATAGAAATATATGAAATTAAATAATATCACTATAACAAGCTAAGTACACCTATGGAACATTAAAAATGCTAATTAAGTACAACTACTGACAATATTTGGAATATTTTATAAAATTCAAAATCCTACGGTCCTGCTTAATGTATGTAAACATCCTACAATATATAAATACCGCAGCTCAAAAACTGTGGGAGAAATCAGCCAAAGAAACCGTGTACCCTCTAGGGTATTTAAAGCTACTACTGGTCATTTTACAGTCATTAGTTCCTGCATCATATAAAATCTTACTGTATCAGCCAGATCTCTGGTTGTAGTTGCCAGTAGTTTACATGTCTCATTATAACTGTTCCTGATTTCTTCTAATTCTGCCTTTACTTCCTGTAACATTCATTTATATAACTGATCATGAACTAGATTGTTCAAACAGTAAAATTTGATTTGTATTTAATACCAACATTAACTTAAGGATGTCGACCTAGAATAAGGGACATAACTCTTGAAGTCAGTGATATTTTTGTATCAAATTCAATTTCATCAAAGCCTATCAAGCTTTCATTTGAAACAAAAAGAAATCAATCCTAGTAATTTGATGCTTCAATGAGATTGATATAATATGCTGAATACAAACATTCCTATGATTTGCAAGAGTTATGTCCCTTACCCTAGGTCTACCTCCTGAAGCCTGTATTTTCCTGTTTCTGTAAAAGAGTATAACAAATATACTCATGAGGAGATTTAGAGGTGTGTAAATATATCATTTATTTTCAGACAAAAATTATAAACTTTTTCATTTCATATTAATTCAAAACTTTACTTACTTACACTAGAGGTAGATATGTCATCTGAGATGTACCGGAAGTCAGGGTAATATATTTTCTGAGTGTGTTACTTGGTGTTCACCCACTGTTGCAGGCAATACGTGTAGTATTATACTGAATACCCTTTTTAATACATCATACTTTTATGCACATGTGCATAACTTTTAAGAAACTCAAGTATAATTGTTGCAATACCTCAGATAAAGTGAATGTCTAACTGGAATGAAAGGGGCACGTTCAGTAAGGCCCTACTTTGGCCCCAGTTTTCAATGCTTTTGAAAGACTTGTTTTGGTCTATACTAGTTAGTTCATTTGAAAAGATAATGGTTGTATTAAATAAATCTCAGCTGATTTTGGTGATATCATGAATGTGTTTGACCTAATAGCGGTCAAAATCAACATAGTAAAATCTTCAATTTTGTTGCATTTTAGCACATATTTTTCGATGGTTTTTGCCTAAAATGGAAGTAGGCGCATCCGTGTTTATCCGAAATATTGACATATATGTTGTATCTCACAGTACTACACAATACCGTATTTTCTGGACTATAAGTCGATACTTATTTTCAGCAAAGTGTCAGCCTCGACTTATCATCCACTTCAACTTGTACAAGGATTTTTCAAGAAAAAATGTTAATCTACAATGCATTTCATTAGAATTGTTTAATTCACTTTTGATTGCTTTCATTCAAAATTGTGGGTAAACTGCAATCAACGAAAGCAGTCACTCAAACAATCAATCCGGCAATTGAAACTCGTAGATTATTGATCAGTACCACTATTCTTTATGAATGAATACCATGATGTTAATAAAAACTTTGAAACCGTTAAAATATATAAACAAACTCTAAAAGATACATTAACAAAACTCAAAACTGGAAAGACATTATCGAGTGTTCCGCAGTTATCGGTCCTTTAATATGCAAATATATACCCATTTACAGTATGTCATAACACATTTGCAAATGGCTCAAATTATAATCAGTTAAGGTGTTATCTAAATGGCTAATGCAACCAAATATACAGGTAATATTGTTTATTAATTACTGCTCGTAATTATGACCTATTCAACAAACTAATTTCCCGCTAATTTTGTCAAAATTAGGCAATTCGACTTATACTCCACATCAACTTATAATCCAGAAAATACGGTATATATAAAGATCAAGGATGAACACACATGCGGTCACATTTGTTTTTTCACAAAAACAGTCAAAAATATGCTGAAATACTGAGATTTTATGGATTTTTCACAATTTAGGCAATTTTGTTGGTGCTACAGTGATGAGATGTATTTCTGTTTTGGCCTAAATCTCATTGAACTAGCGGGTGTAAACACTTATGTGTACAAAAATGATAAAAATCTTTATTTTGAATGATTTCAAATTCTGAGGCCAAAACTGGCCATAACCAAACCTTCCCCTTTACATGTAGTTTAACATTTACAAAAATCAACAATAGCAAAATAACTAAAATGAACTATTCATTGTCATCTGAACTGAAAATGAAAAGGATGCGCATACCGACAAGGAAAGGCATTTCAAGTCAAGAAGGAGATAAATCGTGAAGAGGGTGATATATTGGGAAGATATATGGTAGTGATTATGGTGATATATTGGAACTACCAAGCATTCATTAGGGGGTGGATAGAATAGACCAAAATAATAAATAATACTTATACAATAGAAATTTTAGATTTTTGTATTAAGTGTAATATAATACCTTAAGCTCAGCTGTCGTTCTTTTCAATCTTTCTAGATCAGCGGCAACATTGGAAAATCTTCGTACTAGATTCTGTTAATCAAGAATAGTAGCATTCAAAAATTAATATGTATTAAGCAAATTTCAAGCTATTTATTTTGGTTCTTAGGTCATTCTTCATGTAAATCAAAGAGAAGTAATGTTATTTTTTATATATTAAATCTTTGTAAGAATCAGGCAAAATGGAAAAAAATCAGAAACTTGCATGTAAAAACCCCACTGACCTGACAATGTAATATCACTCAAGGATACTTTCTCTATTTGAAAATACCATTATTTGAACTCTGCAGCACTGGCTTTGTGCAGAAATTTTCAATAGAATGTTAGAAAAATGAAGTTTTTGACGGACTTATCTGTCCTTGAAATGTTCATTTTCAGTGCATGTCAATGAAATTGTAACTCAATGGTCCAGCATGATATGGAAAATCTTGTCTTTTTTCCTTGATTGTAATGGTGTATATAGTCAAATATACACAAACAATTGTTATAGTAACTTACATCTAATTCCTTCTTGTGCTCCTTACGTAGGTTATCTATATTTTTCTGATGCTCCTTCTGTGTATTTATTCTTTCAGAATTCTTCTCTTGTATAAATTTGGTCCCTAAAAACAAAACCATCTAAGAAGCTGCTAACATAAAAGTCAAGCAGATCCTATGATATGGGTGGCACAGGGTAAATTTTATTCCACTGAATTTTTTGTTCCAATGTAATTTTTTATATCATATGTATGGCAAATACTATATATATCAAGTTTTTTTCTAAATCAATAATGGATGACTTAGTACATGATTTTAAAGTTTCCTTACAAAACTAAATTTTTCTCTAATTAAAGGGTTATCTTCCTTTCTTCAATGAATTTCAATGCTTTCTATATAAACTTTTCCTCTTTAATTGTTAATGTTAATCAAAAACTAACTTTCAACTTTGGATACACTTGTGATATGAAATGGGTGAAATTTTTTTGAAAACAAAATTGGTCACTTGCCACCCACTGCCTGGTTTTATTAATGGACTCTGTCTTAATTACACAATTTGCATTTTTTCATATTACCGACTTTGGGCTATGTTTTTTTTTTTTTTTTTTTTAAAACTCTCCAACCTGACAGACTGGTTTACTGTGCCTTTGGACCAATGAACCACAATACATTTCAAATTTAAATATTTGACTTATCGGGGCTGAGGTAAGTACTTGAATACATTTAAATAACTTATTTCAAATCATTTAGGTACTTACCAAAGTGAAAATAGTTAAAATTCAAAGATCCCTTTGAAAAAATTTCTAAAATGGGTTGTATTCTGTAAATATGAAAAAGGACTATTCAGATGCCAAAATAGTATTTTTTTGTCATATTATAATAGAAATGATTCATGTTTGGTATGGTGTTGTACTCATATACATTGGTTCATCTTTAAATATGTATTTCATACCTTACTAAAAAAAAAATCAAATTTTGAGACCCAGCCCAGGTGTAAAGGAGTACAACACCCTAACTCCCGTTACTAATTTCTTAAATATTACTGTGACTTACTGAGTTCATGTATGGCTGCCTGTTTTTGTTCCTCCATCAAAATATTCATGTCATGCTCTCGCTTCTTCCATTTTTCATCCTGATCTAGATGAACTGTTGTCTTGTATGAGGCAAAGGAACCTTGTAAAAACTCAATTTCCTTTCTCATTTTCTCTACAAATGTAAATAGTCAAAATTACTGAATGCTTTATACAAATTTGAGGCTGTCCATGTAAAAATCAGGCAGATTCTATGATATGGTTGGCACAGGTTAATTCTTTGTTCTGAAGTAATGTTTATATCATATGTATGTCAAATATTGAAAAAGATTTTTTAGAGGGACAATGAATTATGCTCGGAAAACAATTTTACAGTTCCTAACATATAAACCACATTTGGACAAAAATAAAGAGTTATCTCCTTTTTTCAATGAATTACTATGCTTTCTATGTAATTTTTTTCTCTTTAACCACTTTTGTTTATAAAAAAACATCCTTTCAATTTTAAGAAAATGTGCATTTGTGATATGAAATGGGTGAAAAAGTTTTGAAATTTTTTTTTTGCCACCCATTGCCTGATTTTTACATGGACATCCTCTTAGGATTAAAATGTCCATACTTCTTTCATGATGTAGCTCTGGTCATTTGTGTTATCATATTCTAAAAACAAATATTTGTATCCACTCTTTTTACAATGCTCTTTCAACAAGTCATGATTTCTTTAGGAATGATACATGTAACACGAGAACAAAACAGTAATCATGTGTTACAGTAGCAATCAGTAGTCCATCATTGTAATATGATGTTAGGTTATGCCTATGATGGATCGAGCTCATTCTTTGTTTATGGTGCACCACCATGTTGCTATGGGCAAAGTCTCATTTGGTGAGGACAATATGAGAGACTTTCTTCTGGGAAAGCTTAATACATTTTTACATAGTCAATAATGTCCAAATTTTTATTAAATAAATAAATAAATAAATAAAATAAAAAATGGTATCCATTTTGACGTATTAATAGACAAAACAGTATTGCCTACACTTGTGCAATCGTCTACTTCCACGACTACGATTTTTGTCTTTTTTCCAATGTTTGGGAAAATAATGAATATTCCGTTATCATGGTTAATACATATCAATAGAATAAACAAAATCAAAGTTCCTTTTGACTTGCCTATCTCCTTTTGACTTGCCTATCTCCTTTTGACTTGCCTATTTCCTTTTGACCTGCCTATCTCCTTTTGACTTGCCTATCTCCTTTTGACTTGCCTATCTCCTTTTGACTTGCCTATTTCCTTTTGACCTGCCTATCTCCTTTTGACTTACCTATCTCCTTTTGACCTGCCTATCTTCTTTTGACTTGCCTATTTCCTTTTGACTTGCCTATCTCCTTTTGACTTACCTATTTCCTTTTGACCTGCCTATCTCCTTTTGACTTACCTATCTCCTTTTGACCTGCCTATCTTCTTTTGACTTGCCTATTTCCTTTTGACTTGCCTATTTCCTTTTGACCTGCCTATCTCCTTTTGACTTGCCTATCTCCTTTTGACTTGCCTATCTCCTTTTGACTTGCCTATCTCCTTTTGACCTGCCTATCTCCTTTTGACTTACCTATCTCCTTTTGACCTGCCTATCTCCTTTTGACTTGCCTATTTCCTTTTGACTTGCCTATCTCCTTTTGACTTGCCTATTTCCTTTTGACCTGCCTATCTCCTTTTGACTTACCTATTTCCTTATCTTTGGCTGTTTGTAGTTGTGTTTTCTCAGCTTCTAGTTGATTCCTTAACTTATCCATCTCTTCTTCATTGTCCTCTTCTAATTCCCTAGAAAAATCAATAGTAGCCTTCTGACGTATTAATTCTCTTTGACATTTGCACCTGAGCCTTAAATTTTGTATGTTTGTATTCAATAACCACTGATGGTGGACCAAAGGTTTCCAATAGTATTTACCAACCCAGAAGTCAGACTTGCCTGTCCAACATGACCCCTAAATTTATCCAACTATCAAAGTTTGCAGTATTACAAATTTCAAAATACTTAAAACAATGAGTGTGGAAAACTGAGTTTTTGCAAGAATTTTTTAAGTACAAGGGCCATAACTAAACAAAAAATCAAGAACAATTATCGAACTTGATCTGTAACTTGCCATGGTTAAGAAATATGCCAAATATCAAGTGAATAACTGCAGGCATGAGGAAAATGTGGAAAACTAACAGAAGGATAGAGTGTACACCTGAAGTCCTCTTCAGTGAAAGTCGATGGTAGGGGACTAATAATTGACAATGGCTTAGAAACATTAATTTGTGACGTCAATTTGATGATACGTCAATATTTTTGGTATGATAAGTAATATTTCTAAAATAAAAATTTGTAAGCCAAACTTTCACTGAATAACAAGCTCAGAAAACTGACCAAAGCCAATGTACCCATTTTGACATAGTTAATTTTACTTAACAAAAGGTTTATCAGAATCTGTTCACTACAGGATAATGTGATGTTTAATCTCCATTACATAACTGCTGAAAGTACCACATAGTTTCAATCCCTACTTAGTATACTCATTGTACAGAATCAAGCTACAATTTATCTAAAGATTTGTTTCTATCAAGAAACACATTAGGCCAAGGTTCATAAAAAGGAGGCAAACCTCGCATAATCTGGCAGTTGATGCATAAATTCATCTCCTTACTTAAATGTTTGATATTTTCAATAATACAAAAATATTGAATGTATAGTATGGGCCCCAATATTAGCTAAATAATCTTGCTTATGCCACCCTAATCTAAAATCTATACAAATGGCATTCATTTGCATGACACAGTTATGTATGATTTTTTATTACAGCTATTTTGATAGTAAAGTAATTTAATTTAACTGATCTTATCTAGCACCATCATAAACATAATTTGAAACAATTACCTCATTTGATCTCGGTGCCTTCTTTGAAGTTCGTCTACTTGATCTCTTAAAAACTCCTCTGCCTATTGAAGAAAGCAATGATTTAATTAAGACAGATTAATTAAATGTCTACCTGGACTTGTATTTTCCTTATTGAAATGTTTAATATGTATGTTGCAGGCTCTTAACTTAAAATTAATCATTAAAGAGCTGTCTTTGTAAGAATCATGCAAAATCTGAAAAAATGTAACACACCCCAAAAAAGGCTACATATTTTTATTTTTGTAATTAAGTTGTTTTAAGGGTGTATATTATGAAATGTGTAATTAATCATTCAAATCTGCCTGCTCTTAGGAGATAATCAACATTGAAAATCCAATAGTTTCTATTGTATTTGAGTGTCATTTACAGAGTTATCTCCCTTAATTTTGAAATCTACAGTGCATTCTATATAATTTTTATCTCCTATGAGCACAGGTTACATGAAAAACCTTAAGTTAATTTCTGTTTACTAAAGCATTTTAAACAAAATATCAAAAATAAAAATATGTAGGCTTTCCAACAATATATCACATTTTGCATGATTCTTAGCTAGAGTGCTACTTAAGTGTTGAACAATTCAATTGTGATTTAGAAGACTTTCATTCGTAAAAAATGAAAAAAAAACATAAAGATAATTCTTGCATTAAAAAGGGCAAAAGAATTGCTTGAAGTTGACTAAAATTCAGATATTCTTTCACATTAGTACTTTTTGGTAACTTTCAATCATATTTTTGGCAAGGAAATTGTGTCCACACCCAAGAAACAATCAGATCTCCTATTTTATATTCAACAAGAGAATGCATTCACCATTACATAGTTTATCATATGTGAAGGTATCAAGTTATTTCTTGGTGTGGACACAGAACTTTTCTGGGTGTAAATATGTCCGAAAAAAAAACAACAATATTTAGAATTCTCAGCAGTTTTTGTTAAATGTCATATAATTGTGGTACCATTATGACATTACAATGAACTAATGCCAAAAAAACATTTTTTTTCCTAATATTTATATATTTTACTACATAATGAAAAACGTTTATGTTATTACAACAAAGTTGATATTATTGATAGCCTAATGCCCATACCCCTTTATGTTTGATAAGATTTACTATAATGAATTGTCTCTGCCTTAAATGAAATACAAAACTATCTTTGAAACGAGCAATTGAACCATTATGCAATAGAAAGAGTAACCAAGGGAACCAAGATTCTAGTGGAAATCAAAAGAATGTATTCCAGGGACAAAGACCAGACATGGAAAACAGACAAACACAACAAAGAACATACAGTAACTAAAATAATACATACAAAGTAATTAAAGTAAATGAGCAACTCGAACTCCACTAAAAACTGGGAGCATGGACCAGGTGCACCGGTAGGGTGAAAATTTGGTATCATCTTGAGTTGTACAATTTTATCAGTAAGTGATCAAGCTATGAGCTTTCAACAACAGATATAAAGTCAAATGAGTCATTAATATGAGTGATGAGAGCTAAACTGGGAAAGTGGAATGACTGATTGATTGATTGGTCTTTAATACCCAAGCAGCAGTATTTTGGCTATATCCAGGTGATGAACGTGAAATGGATGATAAAATGAACATGAAATGATGAAAAACAGGATGGGATACAAGGATAATAGGGTCAAGGAGTTTCAAATGTCACTGGAAATTGGGAGAGGTGGGTATGGTTGGGCAAGT
Organism: Perna viridis; assembly: GCA_037379345.1. NCBI lineage: Eukaryota > Metazoa > Mollusca > Bivalvia > Mytilida > Mytilidae > Perna > Perna viridis. Next base: position 28,625,197 of record CM074523.1, read on the forward strand.
AAAAGCTGAGACTCCTACTCCTGTCAAAAACCACAGCAGGGTCCTTTTGTTGTGCAGCAGTTTAATTTTGGAGCCAGTTATCATGCAGTAAAGTGTGATGGTAGAAAGATATTTTAATGTGCGAGGAACATGGCAGTTTTCCCAACACTGTGCACCACTATGGTTTGTGATCAGGGTTTCCCTATTATGGCCTCACCATCCCAGGATGTGGTATGCCAGGGGTACCCATCCCACCACCTATAGCACACAACCCAGTTGCTCTATGGGCAGAAAGCCCTTAGGCCCTGGCCAGGATTTTGAATACTATTTAGTTGCCTTTTAAGACAAGCTTACAACTGCTGTGAGCTTATTCTTTTGATACCTGTACCCACATGGGGTGAAAGTGGAATGAAAATTGGACAGTGACTGTACAACTACCGGTATACTGCTATGCAAAGTGGAATGAAAAATGGACTGTACAACTATCCTGCTATGCAAAGTGGAATGGAAAAGTGACTGTACAACTATTCTGCTATGCAAAGTGGAATGAAAAATGGACTGTACAACTATCCTGCTATGCAAAGTGGAATGGAAAAGTGACTGTACAACTATTCTGCTATGCAAAGTGGAATGAAAAACGGACTGTACAACTATCCTGCTATGCAAAGTGGAATGAAAAAGCGACTGTACAACTATTCTGTTATGCAAAGTGGAATGAAAAACGGACTGTACAACTATCCTGCTATGCAAAGTGGAATGAAAAAGTGACTATACAACTATCCTGCTACATCAACTTACCCTCTGTTTTGACTGTTTATGATTCAGTCTCTCCTCCTCCAGATATAATGTTAGATCAGATATTTGTTGTTGTAGCTGTGCTATCAGTGAATCCCTGTAACATATAATACTATTGAGATTTTACAGTCTGTAAACATGATGTGTTTGGATTTCATTACACAGTAACTTGATTCCTTTGAAATTCTTTACTATAAAAATAGTTTAAACTGTTTACAAAATTTTATGATTTTTTTGATGTGTGAAAAAAAAACACAAGGCATACAAATTTTCTCAATTTGATCTTTTTAGCCTCAAATTTAATCAACATATCTAGAAAACAACCGAAAAACTATTTGAATTAATCTTGAATTATCAGTGACATAGATGTTTTTTACTGCTTATATAGGGAAAAGTGTGGGAAAATTTTCCTGCCATTTTTCCATAGTGAATTTCAACTAAATTTGATCATTCATATCTTTAAAAGACAAACTTTACAAACACTTAGATGGTTGATTCTGGATGTTATGAGGCAAAAAAACTTGGAAAATGCAACAAAATCTCGGCATTTTTTACTTCATGTGCCACACCTTATATACATTTTGCCTGATTCTTAGAAAGAGAAGTACATAAATAACAAAATATGTTCATACCTTTCGTTGTCTTGTCTTTTCCTAAAATGATAAGTATAGCAATTAATGTTTTTTTTTTTCAATAAAATTTATCAAAGAAGATAAAAACACATTACATACATACATATATACTTTTTAAATAAGTAAGGTAGAATTTTAGTCAACCTCATCAAATACCCAGGGCTTAATCTAAGTACGAAAAGGTAAAACTAAGAACTGATCCATATAATTATACATTTCTAGCTGTGATTTCTAAATATATTTAATATTGCCAAATGATGGTAAAATTTACAATGAATATACGGTATGCATATATAAATATATAAATATATAAAGGTCTATTTCATATTTGCATATAATAGGAATCGGTCAACACAAACTTACTCATATTCAAGTCATCAGAATTGCAAAACAAATTAGTTTACAAATGAAAATACATAGAAAATAAAGATACAGACAGACAGACATTCTTAATAGTGCTCCGGTCTAAGAGATTCCAAATAACAGACAAAGCAAAGCCTCTTTAGCTGATCTTAGTTTTTATCAAATAAGCTTTGTTGTGCAGCAATTTAATTTTGAAGCCAGTTGTCATGCAGTAAAGTGTGATGGTAGAAAGATATTTGGATCTTGATTATTGCTTTATAATGTGTCAGTATAACTGCAATAGACCGTTATCATATTCCTGACTTAGAATTCATTTTTTTTTTAATTAAGAGCAAAGGGAAGTAACTCTCCAACCCAACAGACTGGTTTACTGTCCAATTGGAGCAATGGACAGCAGTACACTTCAAATTCAAATATTTGAATTATTGTAGCTGCTGTTATTATTGTGTAAATGGTTTAAGTTTTAAAAAAATGTTTACTGTTCTTCCTTTCTCAAAAGATACAGCCAACCAGTTTGTTGTGTGTTAGTGGTTACATCCCTTTGAAAAACTTGCTAAATTGGCTTGCATTACATAAATATGGAAAAGGACAATTGACCCTGAAATGTATTGTTGCTGCTTCTCATCCTTTCAAAGGTCATGATCTAACAAACTCAGGAGTGATTTTTACAGAGCAGGAACTGTTCACTCTTTGCATATTTACTTGGGTTCATTTTATCTTTTTTCTTTGAGTTCTCGTCTGTTTTTTTTAATGTATCATACAATTTGTTCTTCATCTGTTTGTTTTTTTGTGTGTATTTCCGCATTTTTCCCCTTGAATTTCCCTACTTTGTCCATGCCAGTATTTCTACTCCTTCTCTTTCCTCTTTAAGACACATTTTCAATAGCTGTTAGTAGCACACTTACAATTGTAAGAATATAAAAATTGTATATAAATACATGTTTACATCATTGGTTCTTACCTTGTCCCTTGCTGACTGCTTGTAAATAAACATAATCAAGACTTAGACAAGAGAAGTAAAGAAATAAACAAGGTCAGTAAGAAGTATGGAACCCCTTGTCTAGAATTGATTTTTGGAACCCATGGACATCTTAAGGAGGTAAACCTAGGATAAGGGACACAACTCTTACAAATCACAGGAACCTTTCTGTTCACCATTTTACATCAATCTCATGAAAGCATCAAGGTAACATGGACTGATTTCATTCTGTTTCAAAGGAAAGCTTGAAACATTTTGGTGAATTTAAAAATATATCCCTGATTTACAAGAGTTATGTCCCTTACCCTAGGTCTACCTCCTTAAATTGATCAAGATCATAAGTTTTCTGAAACTGTGGACGAGTATGCAGACTTCAGTTTGATCATGATCCATTTAATAATGTTGAGTCTTTAAAAGTGCTAAAGATTCGGCAACCCAACCTGTGGACTTGAACTTTGACCTATGACCTTGAATCAATTAAACATTAAACAAAAATATAATTGCTCAGGAGATAAATATTATCAGTACATGTTAACTGCTCAATAATACTTACCTAAAATTTTCATCTTCAGGGGGATCAAAGAATTCATCTTTTATTGTCATGGCAAACTTTGATTTACTTTTAGACAAAATATAACCAGGTCCAACTACAAATGGCACCATTGGGGTCTTAAAAATAACAAAAAGAATTAATTAAAAAAACATTGTGATACTGGTATATGACCTCTTGTCTATTCATCTTGAATATCTAGTACACAGGAAGTATTTAACATATGATGGTCACATGATTCTCATATGATAATTTTGGAACGAAAACATACAACATTTATATGTTTGTGAAAAACATATGATTATCATACAATAATCATGCAATTATCATATGAATACCGAAACATATGATTTTATATGATTATCATATGATGCAAACCATACGATTCTCATGTGTGGCACATTTGCCGGTGTAAATCATTTTTACTCACGTGTATCAGTATGTTGTTTGAATGAAACTTGATTGATATTAGGATTGAGCGCTACTTTGTTTAAATCCCTTTGATCTTGCTACACGATAATTTTCAACCTCACGCCAGTTGAGCGAGATTGAAAATTATCGTATAGGTGCACAATCCTCACTTACCCTCTACCAAAAAGTAGTCCAGAAAGGAAACTTTCAGTGCTTATAAAACACACATATTTAGGTTAAGAAAACTGAAAATAAAAGAAAACTAATACCTTACACGTTAGCAACACAGTGATAAACAGATTATTTAATATTTTTTCAACTGACGGGTGTTTCTCATGCTCATCTCATCTTGTGGCAAAGCTGCTCAATGAGATGAACAGGAGAAACTCCCTCTCACTGAAAAATATTAAATAATATAAGAATATCAGCATGCAAGACAGACTTATAAGTTTTTAAGCAAGTGGTCCAGTTGAAATAAAATTAAACAAATTGCAACAGAAAATGGTGAAGTAAATATTTTACATTTTGTGGTTCAAAGGGCAAAACTATAGATAAATAGCCTGCAAAAATAAACAATATTTTTTTTTTAATTTAAAATGATCAAAGTGCCAGAAAATAAGCATTTTTTGTAATTGAAAATTTCCCAAAAATTTAAATATACCCATCCTAATTCAAAATGTTACATATCATGTGTGGCATAAAATGAGAGATAGTCAGTAATGTTAAAAACTTCCATCCATGTATCAAACTTTACATGAAATTGATAAAAAAGAAAAAAAATTATCTCTCCTTTCCAATGTTATTTCCATAAGAAATTTGAAATGCTTATTTTGAGGTTTCTGCCCCTTAGATTTAGTTATATTTTTTGTGTGCTTATTTTGGTAATAATGCTATAGCTAATTACAACAATATCTCCTGTTGCAATTTCTTTAGATTAAGGGCAAAATTTTGCTACATTGACTGGACTAAAGTGAGTACATGTACTACAATTAACCCAATACTTCATATTAATTGTATTTATATGTATGTTAATCACAAATCATTTTAAATTCTGATGACATGCTTATCAACCCCTAAATATCAAATTATTATTTTAAGATCACTTAAAGAAGACCCAATTTTGTATTGTAGGAGGGGTTTATCATAATTTACAGTGCCTGAACCGATCCATTAAACAATAATTGTGATCCATCATTAATCCCCAATCAGTTTCCAATCAGTGACCAATCCCTCAAACTGATTTATTAAATCAGTGATTGTTTCCATTTATATGACTGCAGATTGAGTGATATATTTTACAGATTATTTTGTTTTGGCTTTCCAGTTTTCAACTAAACGTTGTCAATTCAAAGATGAATTTAATTATTTTTCTTTTATATAAGTTTTTTTAATGAAAAAAAAATGTGAAATTAATTTTAAAAAATTCAAAGGATAAATCAATATGACATTATATTGGATTCCTTCAAATGAAAATTATGAAATTTACGTCAACAAATCATCCGTCATTTTACATTACAAAACCATGATCATATCAGTCACCAGTCATCAGTCTGTCAGCGATTACTTCTATCATTGGTCATCAATCAGTCAGATAGTTGTGAAAATTGGTTCAGGGACTGTATATAAAATTGATTGGTACATACCACTTCTAGATAAATTAAATATATTCCACAAAATAGTTCAATAGTTGTGGTCTCAGTAAGGTATGCAATCATTTGTATGCATACTCATATTTGTGTAAATTGTACTATGCACATATGGGTCTAAGCAAATTATTGTAATTGTACTTGAACCAATAAATATTTAGTATTTAGTGTAATCAGGAAGTGTGAGGATAGTTATTGAAGTCATATATACATGTACATGTAGATAAATTTATAAATTTTCTCATGCTTTATCAGAACTATTTTAATCTAAAATGTAAATGAAAATGATACTTTTACAATATACTATGAGGCTATATATCATAAGGCTATACTATAACACTTGACTCGGTGATAATTAAGTGTGTGTCACAGTGACCATACAATACTATGATATGATACTAACATCCAGATTTTTCTGCCATGGTGGTGGTTTGGCTTTTTTCATTGGCATGTGTGCTTCCAGGTTATGTCTTCTTGTTGGTTCATGTTCCAGCTGTCCAACTCTGTCACAACTGAAAAGAAACAAAAATTTGAGTTAGTGTCAGAAAAAAGTCAATTCATGTAACATAGAAGATTTTTCAACAGATTTAAAATATACTAATACTAAGTGAGCTAGCATGCAGATTTGTGATATAATCATAGAATTACTTCCTCTGAATTTCAAATATTGAAGTTTAAAGTATATATTCCTGTATCATCAAATGATATATTTGATATACATGTATACATTTAAATAAAAAATGTGAAGCTGAAATTCGTAATTCTAATATGATGTGCTTCAAAGCTCTTTAGACCACAGCCATGGTAAAAAAAAGTGATGAACACATGACAAAAATTTCATGCAACATATAGGCTGGGTCTAATCATAAACATGAAGGAACTAGTCCTATTAGAATCAAAATAAATCAAAAATCTCCATTTTATCATTGTATTACCACAGGCCATTTTTGCCATTATGTCGTAACACTCAGGGTAAAACAATGTGACATAAATAGCCAGCCCATGGTAAAACAATGATAAAATGGAGTTTCTGTGATTTTCTTATTTTGTACTGTGACATGGACCATTAAGCATGATGACCTTGAAAACCAATAGGGTGTTGAATTGTTACATGAAATGAGTATGCATACATGAACCAAATTAGGTCAAATGCATGGGGTCAAATAAATTTAAATTTCATAATTCAAAATCTCTCCCTCATCTTTTTTAAGGGGTTCTCATTTCCCTTTTTTATCACCCTATTTCAAAAATAGAAACAAAAACTTTTTCTGCACCCTCATAAATCTTTGGGACAATAAAAAGGTACACAAATTTACTAGCAAGTTAGAAAATTATAAAATCAATAAATCTGAGTTTCAAATTCTGAAATTGGTATTCTATTTAAGTTCAATACTTTAAAAATTAAATTACACAAATCTGCATTTTAATACTTCCATAAACAACCCAAGATATTCACTTGCTTAATCATGCATGAAAAAATTAAAAAGCTTATAAATGTCAATATACTTATAAAGCATTGGCAAATTTAAACAGAAACATATTTCTTTAGAAAAGGGATTTAACAGGAAAAAGATCAACACTCTTTCACTATAAATTATTTGTAAAAGCCATAAAACAGATGTCATTTAAAGATCAATAACTGGAAACCTGAGAGTAAGGGGTATACTTTAGAAATTAATTAAGTGTGATCACAACTATCAATTCAGACCAGTAAAGTCAGCTAGGAACTTATATGTCTAGTCTTAATTAATAATCATAGACCATAACATACACTTATAATATAATATTTAAGTGTCGGTCCTTGTAAGAATCAGGCAATGGGTGAAACATGGTAAGAAAAAACATCATTTTGATAGTGTAATTTGACTATTTGCACCATCAGAATCATGGAAAAAAGACAATATTTTCCATATAACTTAGGTAAATTGAGTTATAATTTCATTGTAATGCACTGAAAAGGAACATTTCAAGGGCAGATAATTCTGTCAAAAACCTCATTTTTCTAACATTCTATTGAAAAATTTCTTAGCAAAGCCAGTGATGTAGAGATCAAATAATGGTCTTTTCAAATAGATAAAATATTCTTGAGTGATATTACATTGTCTGATCGGTGGGGTTTTGACATGCATGTTTCTGATTTTTCCTATTTTACCTGATTCTTACAAACACTTTCACTTAGGTGTTCAGGATTTCTCAATAAGAACACATTAACTTTCTTTTATACAGTTCTCCTTACAAAAAAAGAAAAACACTTGTAGTATAAATATGTCAAAATGGCTTCATACACCTAGCAACCATAACAAAATGAAGATCTACATGTATCTAAGAGATACTACAACATACTCTACTACACAAAATTTCTTTTTTTTATATTACATTATCTAGACCCCAAATAAACTATGCCCTTTTCCCACAGACCCAGGAATGCTTTGGCCTGACCAAAATAGTAACCTGTCTTTCCTTAACTGCCAACAAGTTTAAATTTCTACAAACAATATTTCAAGCTTGACACAATGTCATGTGTCCATCTAATCAATGATCAAGGTACTGTGGGTCAAGGGGAAGGGAAATAATTTTTTTGTTAATGCGGCCTTAGGAATGACCAACTGACCTAATCATTAAAAAATCTAACCAAAACGTAATCAATTTTAATCTTATTATAATATTTGTTTAATGTTACAATAACTTATTCATAGTATTTAACAGTATTTAATTGTCTGCACAAAATATACACAATTCCTTAGATTACTTTTGACTGTAAGCTGGATATGGTTATTTCATAAATTTAAGATTTACATTTTGTTTACATTTCAGTTTAAATGTAGATACTGAACGCCATGCTAACAGGCAAACAGACAAACAGGCAGACAGTTAAAAAAATCACCTCTTGGAAATGAAAACAAGACAATTAAGAACTTCCCTGTCTAAGAATCAGCCAAAATGTGTATAAGGACCACTATGGAACATGGAGAACAAAAAATAGAGATTTTATATTTCAAGTCTTTATACCTCATAACCTCCATAAACAATCATGAAAGTGTTTGTAAAGTTTGCCCTTTTTAAGATACTAATAGGTCAGATATAGTTGAAATACACTATGGAAAAATTTCCAGCACTTTTTCTTTAAATAAGCAGTCAAAAAACATCTATGCTTCAGGATAAATTTAAATAGCTCTTTCATTGTTTTCTAGATGTGTTGAATGTATTTGGAGAATAAAAAAAGAAACTGAGAAAAATGATATGCCACCCATTGCCTGATTCTTACACAAAATGGTACTTAATGCATGTAGTTTATTTACTTCATACCTCCTCTTGTAAAGAGAATACCTAAAACCTCTCCTTAGTTGGTATCCTCCCAAGACCGCACTCAGTCAGGTATCCCAAAAAGCGTGCAGTATCCACCAACAAAAGTTGGTTTAAACAAACAACCACTACTAACAGTAAACCCAGGGGTAGAGCAGTAGGTAATGCTAGCACTGTACTAATAATTTTGGACAAAAGTTACAAAAACAGGGTATTTTATTGGAATCTTATTAAAACCAATTCAAATATATGTGTTTGTAACTGACTTTCCGATTGAAGTCCTATGCCTTTGTAAAGGGTAGTTGTTAGAGACCTGAAAGGTTTGTAAAAATTTTTAAAAAAATTGAAAACTGTTAACTATGATAGTACATATGTATATATACTTACTCATTGTTAGATAGTACGGCTGCAGCAGTCCGAGGTCTGTTGATTCTCGAAGAGTTACCTAAACTACTCCGTGAAGATCTTTGGTAGTTGGAAGGAGTTGATCTACAATGACAAAAAGAGTCAGTTGACTAATGTATTTCTTTGCTGATTTCCCAAACTGATCCTGTGGTGGATTTCACAAAATAGACGTGTAAGTGTAGAAGAGTCCTAAGATATGGCATCATAATCCTATGCTAATTAACAACTAATTTTACTCTTAAAATTTTTGTTTGTTTGTGAAATCGACGTCTGATATCAATCAATGGTTTAATACTGTTATAAGGGGCAAAATATATTTCAAAATTCTTATAAACACAACTAAATGATTATTGCCACTGATTTCTCATGAGGTAAGTTTTTTTTAAGTAAGAGTATTTATATTCATTTTAGAGAGTTCATAGAAGACCAACAAAAAACAACAGCAGAAAAATCCTGACACTGTAAGACCATACAGTGCAGTGGTGGATCCAGATGAGAGTACATTTTTATTGGAAAATTTGTCACTTTCATGTGTAAAATTGACAAAAATGGCAAATAAAGTTGTAGTACCCCCCTTTTTCTGAGAAACCCCGGCTAGCACCCCTTTTTTCCAAAGTGTCTAAATCCACCAATGTAGTGATCAGTAAGCATCTATATATTAAGGGAGTACACCAGAACTTTAGAGAAAGTATTTTTCAGACCTTACCTGGCAGTGACATTCTGTAAGACAATGTGTCTACTATTCTCCTCAAACATTGAATGTGATCTCCCTAAATTCTGTAGGTTAATACGAGGTAAGATTGCAGTTGATGTCATTTTTGTTCACACTTTAGTATATCCAAGTAAAAAAAACCACATTCCTTGTTATAGTGTATACATGATCTTTCACATTTTAAATTTTTATTAAACAATCACATATCATTTTTTGTTTAAAGAGCTGAGTTAAGTAGTATAAAATGACATACAATTATCTAATTTCATTTTATCTGCAGTATCCATGATGGCAGTTCTGGGTACCACAGGACAATATTTGAGACACTATTTCTCAGCACAAAGTTACAATAAGGAACAATGAATTACATTCATTAATATAATAAATCCATTCTTCCTTTCTACTAGTTATTAACTGAAGAGTTTAAGTCAGCCTGCCTTATCTCCAACAGTTCTTGTCTAATTTTTACAAAATCAATCTTTAAAACTTCAATTTTATGTTTTCCATTTCAATCAACTATATGCACCTTTTATTTAAATAACACGTACAACATCTGTGTTTGAACTGAAAGCTTTTCATGTAAAGTACTGTATAATATTTGTTTAAATTCACAGCTTAAGCCTTCAGAAATTTAATAGTTTACCACAGTCCAAATTTTTTTGACGGTTGAACATAGAAACCCATAGTTCCTACATAATTTATTTCATTGTTTCAAATTCTATATCAATCTGAGATCAATGTTCACTTTGTGATATTCAATTTCATTACTCCTTTGATATCAGAACAATATATGTACTTCATATTAAACATGGAAGGTCTTTAGAATGATATTCCAGACACAAATTTAAGTAGACAGAAAAAAAGTCACCAGTTTTATGTATTTAAACTCGAAATCAAACAGACTATATGAATGTTTACATGAATGATCGACTGGTCTACTTGAAAACAAAACAATGTCTTTAGACAAAAATGGCAACAAAAGACTAAGACTCCAAGTGTTTTAAAAACTACATTTTCTAGTGCTTGGCAACAAAAATATGGCAATTCATTTTTCAACTAACAATATTCAACATAAATTATTTCATCTAAATGTACATAAATTTTGTCTATTTCTAATTCAAAGGCAAATTTAAAAAGAAAATGTGTATTATTATCTTGAACTGCTATTATATGTTACCCATTTAAAAATCATTAAAAAAAGTAATTATATTTTATAACTTCAAAAATGTCTATGGCAAAAAAATTGATCCAAAGTAATATGTATATGTTATTAAATATACTCCACTTCTTAATTCTGTGTAACACTGCAACAATAGATTTACCATAATGACTGGAATTACAAAGTTGAATTCTGACTTCATAGTTATTTAACATGTGTACAGCTACTTGATTTAAATGAAACTTAAGTTCTTGCATTTATGTTATAATTACAATATATAATTTAAGAAATGAAAAGTTCAGAAAAATCTGTGATTGAATATCTTCCAAACAAATCAATACCATGTATAGTCTTATACTTAGATGTTATTTACGGAGGTAGACCTAAGGGACACAACTATTACAAATCATTGAAACATTTGCATTCAGCATTTTATTTCAATCTCATGTAAGCATCAAATGCAACTTGGATTGATTTCATTCTGCTTCAAATGGAAACTTGATAGGCTTTGGTGAAATTGAATATGATACAAACATATCACTGATTTCAAGAGTTATGTCCCTTACCCTAGGTCTACCTCCTTAATCAGTATTAATTTCTAATACAGTGACATCTGTCTTAACCATACCCTAAATAAGATTAAAAGCTGTATAAACCAGACACTTTTTAAGTTACTTCACATCAATTTTAATGTATTTTTAACCTCAATATGGTTAACAGAACACCTGTTTAAAACAAAACATAAGTCCAAATGGGATTCACATTATACCAATATCACTGTATTAAAAAGCAACACCTATTAAAGCAAGGTGTTCGTTATATCATGCTAAGAATTCCACCATTCATCCATTTCCGTCAAACTTTGAAAGGAGAGGCAGGGTATAAGTTATTCTGTTAAAGCAGTATTACAAATTTCTAAGCAGTCCCTAGCTCCCACATAAGCTGAGAAATCTCTCACAAAAATTTCCATTCATGCATCACCTAAAAAATTACCAAGCTGTATTGTGAACAGGAAATAAATACACAAGGAACCTGGATTAGTGAGACATGGTATGGCACAAGTCCTCACAAAAAAGCATTATATAAAATATCTAAAACAAAGAATGGTTTGAATTTAGAATTATTTTGGAATTTAGAAAATGACAAAAAAAAAATAATTTATAAAACCAACCCTTACTAAGGGTCATGTTGACATGGCTAAGAGATAGGAAAAGTTGGATAACTTACTAACCCTATCCCCCAACCACCAACATTCATGACAGCATGACTAACCCCTTCAGTAGGTTTAAGTTTTATTAATAATTTTTTAACTTCTTAAAATCCAAAATAATTCCAAATTCAAATAATATCCAGTTCTAAGCATTCCCTCTGATAGAAGCTGAATATCATAATAAAATACTGAAGTGTTGAACAATGGCACAAATCTGAATACATATGGTTTGAACATGAAAACAGAAGACAAATTCAACCTATACATGCACAATTGTAATGAATAAACTGAATAAAAAAGATAACATATCAAAATTGAAGATAAGAAAATAAGATGTAACACAAAAAACCAAAGCAACAACAACTTCCACAAAAAATTAGCAGTGAGAAGGGTAAGCATGTCCTGCTTTGCCAATGGCCCATGTCATCTTCAAAGTTAATACAATCCTGTAATTATAATGCAGCTCACCAACACGAGGCACTAAAGGGTCCATCAAAAAATAATTCACACTTGGGGAATATCATTCCGTTCAACAAAGTATCATGATGTTATTAAAGTAAATAATGAGGAAATGATGAAGAATTATCTGAGAAAGACAAAAAAATAGGATAATCAAAACTCACCATAAAACGTAGGACAATAATCAACTATATATATTTAAAAATGCTGCAACATTTGATCTGAACATCATCAAATCATGCGAAAAAAAGGCATCATGACAAAAATTTCCCAGAAGATTTCAAAGGAAATGAAATTTAACTCTGAGAAATCTGTTTCAGAAAACTGAAAAATTGGACCAATGGATGGATGTAAGGTGATTACAATAACCCCCTACTATAAAGAATTGAGCTATAACTACTCTTTCATTTCTCTAACAGATGTATTGAATTATAAATGTACTGTTTTATACGTCCTAGCAATATATTTCTGACCTCATCACAACCAAACATAATAAAATACCAATAATAATCAATTTACTTCAATGGATTAAAATTAGTTTTGTTAAAATCATGACACACACAAATATTGATATTCATTTTAAATGGTCTATATTATTTCTGGTAAATCTAGGTCATGGTTTAGTTTGGAGCAACACCATTATGTCTTTTCTAGATTTTTAATTTACGAGTACATGATTTATGAATACAACAAACCAAAAAATATTTCTTATTTAAAAGTCATTTGAAAACTACCTGAAAATAGTAGAACCATGCTCTAATTGCATTTCACAGTAGCAAAAATTTATTTTAGCTTTTCACAGTCCTTAAGGAGGTAGACCTAGGGTATATAAGGGACATAACTCTTGAAATCAGTGATATGTTTGTATCATATTCAATTTCACCAAAGCCTATCAAGCTTTCACTTGGAAAAGAATGAAATATATCCAAGTTACTTTGATGCTAACATGAGATTGATGTCAAATACTGAATACAAACATTCCAATGATTTGTAAGAGTTGTGTCCCTCACCTTAGGTTTACCTCCTTAAGGTAAATGTGGCCCTGCAAAGCCCTGTTCTTTACAATGTTACTGTTTATATTAGTAATTCAATAATTAACCAAGTCGAACACTTTATATTGTTAACTTCCAGCCAAATTTCTGTTTTTCCTCACTTTTGAGATATAAATATTTCAATTCTAATACTCATGTGAAATATCCTTAGGCCAAGTAAGATGGTAGATTTTCATTCAACCTTCAAAAAAAATATGGGGTGAGTGGGAAAATTTGATTTTTTATTTTTTATTCTTACCAGATATTTGCTAGCCTAATTTTATGTATTTGAAGTATGAATATGTTCTAAATCCATTCCAGCCCAAATTGTTTTAATGTTTAATATTTTTAGGGGCAGGGGCCTCCGATGAAAATCTACTAATTACATGTAATTTTACATGGCCTTATCTCATACACATTGTGTTTGTGATGTCACATAATAGAACTTTCTATGATGTCATTGTAAATACTTAAAAGAGAATGACAACAAGGATTGCAATGAATATAATAATAAGTCTTCAAAGAATTGGAACTATGGGATACAGTCTTTTTAATCAACACAATTACCAAAAGCAATTAATGTGATAATTAACTAAATCACATCTTTTCAATCTGAAAAATAAATGGTTTCTTTACAATGCAAGTTGTAAACTTTTAATGACAAAATGGGTACACTTAATTAGGTATATACTTGCATACTAAAAGGCATATTTATTTACAATACATTAAAATAATTTAAACTCAGAGAAATCTGAAACTGGTCAAATTCAATCAGGAAAAAATAGGAAAATTTGGGATGGCTTTAACGGCTTTATATCCTCAAATGCATCAGGAGACAATAATTATTTCACACCATGCACAACTTAATCATTTAAAATCAAGGTACATTATACATCATCCAAAAACAAGGTATGATGTACATCATCCAAAACTAGATAAAGTGATGCCCCTGCATTTAACCTTCGTACAGCTATATCATCACTCATAATTGTAAAAAGCACTTTGTCAGATGTGTTATTGTGTCTGTGAGACACAAATGATGCCCCCGCATGTGGTTTTTGAGTAAAACTCAGCATAGCTGAACAAAACTTAAACTCAATCTGTAACTAATCATGACAGACTCACAAACCAAAAAGCAGTTCAATATCTACAAGGGTTTACAAAAAAAAAAGCGGAAAACTGTTATTTCCATGAAATTTTTAAAGTCCAGGGCCCATATTTTTGGTAAAACTCAGCATGGTGGAACGAAACTTTAACTTGATCTATAACTAATCATGAATGAATCACATACAAAAAATCAGTTCAATATCTTCAAGGATTTTTTAAAAAAGTACGGAAAACTTATAGGACGGACAGAATTATGGATGGAATTACAGATGGACCGAATTACAGACGGACGGAATTATGGATGGATGAACAGGGGAAAAACAATATGCCCCAAACTTGTCATTGCGAAGACATAAAAAAAGGTCCATGATACAAACATGTACATATCCAAAATCAGGGTACGATGTACATCATCCAAAAACAAGGTATTATCATCCTAAATCAAGGCACAGAATCAAAAGAACTAAAGTTTACTTGTATTAAGATATATATCATCGAAATTCCATTTTATCATTGTTTTAACTTAGGCAATTTATGTTGCATTTTTTAAATAATGACATAAATGGCCAGCCCATGGTAAAACAATGATAAAATGGAGTTTCCATAATTTATATGGATTCTAATAAGACTATGTTTTCCATATTTTTTAATAGATGCAGCCTATGAGTTGCAAGAAATATTGGTCATGTGTTTATAACTTTTTTACCATGGCTGTCGTAAAGAGAGCTTTGAAGTACGTCATATTAGAATTAAAAATCAACACAAATTTATACCCGTTATAATACTTAGGGTACATGGATACCTCTGACAGCAAAAAAATTCCATTACAACTTGGATGTCTTAAAGTATTCCTACTAAACATTTGTATAACTCCCAAAATTAACCTTCATTTTGTAATGAGGAAACTTATAAAGTTTCATAAAGATCCATCAGTTTTTATATAAAAAAAAACATGTAAGTATCAGTCATACAGGCCTTTCATTAAAAGCTGGTACCTGGTACTTTTCAGCGTACGAGTCATACAGGCCTTTCATTAAGAGGTGGTACTTGGTACTTTTCAGTGAAGCAGTCAGACAGGCCTTTCATTGAGAGGTGATACATGGTACTTTTCAGTGAACCAGTCAGACTGGCCTTTCATTGAGAAGTGGTACCTGATACTTCTGAGTAAACCAGTCAGGCAGGCCTTTCATTGAGAGGTGGTACCTGATACTTTTCTGTAATCCAGTCAGACTCAGACTGGCCTTTCATTAAGAGGTGGTACCTGGTACTTTTCAGTGAACCAGTCAGACTGGCCTTTCATTAAGACGTGTTACCTGGTAATTTACAGTAGCCCAGTCAGACAGGCCTTCATTAAGAGGTGGTACCTGTTACTTTTACCCTTCTAAGCTACAGAAAGTTAAAATTACCTTCAGAATTTTAAAATATCATATACTAATATGAAAGAAAATGATGAAAAATTCCTCCTACAAATTAAAACTAAAGGTACATGTAGTTGAATTGCAAAAAAAATTATGAAACCCCGGCTTGTAACAACACAGATTTGATTCATGTTTCAGAAGTAGTTTTCCAATTAGAGATTTCATTAAATTTATACGAATTGAAGAATACATATTGAAAAAAAAACTCAGTCTGTACATCATCTATCGAATTGATTATCTTAATATACTCACATGTAGTTATACATAATCCCTTTTATATATCCATTATCAAACTAACTTGATTTAAAAATGACTAAATTAATTAGTGTCCATATACATAGTTCATAACCAATAGCAAGCAAATTGTATACAGTGCATGTCGGTCTCTATCAGGAATATTTCTAATCAATGTGTTTTTATCAGCCAGGTAAATAATACAGGTGAAATTGGTACTCATTTTTCAGTTTGATTGACGACTGATTTTAGATAAAAATCTCATTCAAAATTTGGTTATAAAATATTAAGCACATGCAGCGTTGTAAATTAACTTTAAAAAAAGATAATTGAATTGAATTATCCCTTAGAAATGGAGATCATAGAGTCATGTTTTCACCAATCATGGACCACTTAAATGGAAAGAAAAGTGTTCACTGGTATAAAAAATAGTCATGGTACAAGAATAATCAAGTAAAACAGCATGGTCAGATAACTTTTCATAAATGTAATGATTATTAGGAGCCTAAAAGAAAGATATTGTTTTTACATCATATCTACTTTACAACTTTGTTGGGGAAGAAAAGGCCCATTTAAAGGCCAAGTTGAACTGTGAAAATCATATAGACACAAAAATTAACTTTATATCATTTTTTTTTAATACTCATATACTGTTCCTTGCAAGGTATTTGTGGTTTTTGGTCTTGATTCATATGCTTTGAGTTTTAAATACAGATGAAAGGAATACACAAAAGGGTTATCTTGAGAGAGATTTGTGTATTCATACCAAAATCATATAAAAGATATTTTAAATCTGACCAAATATTGACCAAATCATTTAGAAAGTGTTATGTGAAGTAATCTAATCGCATCAGTAGACCAGTCATGTATATATCTTATTTATTAGACTTAATGAACACATACTGGTAAGTAGAGAAATTCAATACTGAATATGTAGTGATATTTCAGCATGGGTTATAGGGTCAAACTTCATTCCCATAACACCCTCAGACCCATATAAACCATTCAGTAAGCTTTGTTGTTAATATCAGTGTCTCTGGTCTTTCTAGAATATATTATTAATCCATTATACCTGCTTAACCAACTTATATTGTAAAAGATTTAAATCAATAATTTAAATATTTGAATTAAGTGAAGCTAAAGAAAGATAACTCTAATATCAAGTACAAATATCATACCGTGTTTGAATCAACTGATGTATGATCATGTGAAAGTCCTTTTATTCGTGGATATCAATTTTCATGGACTGCAGACAAATTGTTGATTTGTAGATTCTTAAATTTGTGGTTTGACATTTCCCACAGTACAAATGAGCTGAAAATATGTATTTTTGTAGGAACTTTAATTTCATGGTTTGAGTCAACTATGAAATCCACAAAAATTGATACCACACAAATATAAGTACTTTCACAGTATAGCTTTTAATATTCCAATCACATGACATCAAATAACTTAACCAATAAAATTAAAGCAAAAACACATGGCAGTTATATCTACCAGTCATGAACTCAAACTACAATGGTTTAATTGGACTTGTTCTTTATAATTATTATATAGATAACTGTGTTTTATCGAATGTTCCCAGTAAAATAAATTTTGATAAATCACACTGCGAAATAAATTCAATAATTTCACTCTCGGACTTTCTCCCGCCAAAACGTCACAATTTGAAATCAATTCCCCGTTCACAAAATTTGAAAGTTATGTTGAAAAGAGCAACAAACAATTGAGGAAATCTATGTAATAAATAGTATAATCAAATGGTTATCATGATAAATAACCAAAATATGATCACTAGTGCCAAGAATGCAGTAAGATTAAACTCCTGCATGGAACAAGTTCCACAGTGTGGAATCCACACACTCGTTAAATCTATGCATTCTTCGGCACTCGTGATCATATTTTGGTTATTCACTCTTTCCAATTAATTATCCTATTAGTATTTTGGGCGAGACACACGTAGATCATTTTTCATAGTACTACGGGCTGTCAAAGGTCCAATCTATCTAAAATTAAATCTATCAATTGCTGCATTCAGTCATTGTATCTAACAACACTTTATTCTACTTTCTGTTCTGATGACCTTTTCAGAATGCTCATGGTTTTCCTGTTAAATAATGCTTTCAAAATTATGAAAGATGAAATCTGATTGGCTGATGAGAAAGGTCTTCAGAACAGAAAGTAAAATGGAATGTAGTTAGAGCCTACATGCAGTGATTGAATGGAACAATTGATGGACCTAATTTTAATTTAGATTGTCCATTTTTGGTCTTGTAATTAAGGATAACTATTAGATTTGATTTTTTTTCATATTTCATACAGAAAATTACTCAAATTACTTGTAATATGCATTTATTATATATAATAAAGAAATGTATTCAATTCATGTTTGTATTGTGATATGTAAAACTACACAATATGTACTTGTATGTCATGTATACATGTATGTATGTTGATATTTGACCAAAATAAATATATCAGTCTTAACTTAGTCCTGTGAAGTAATTAACATCTGACAATCTGAAGTACATGTATATCGATCCATTTTCAATCATAAAATTAAGTACTATACTACTATGTCTATGGCTTAGATCAAGATATTCTGAACTATTTTATTCTATTTTTGAACCAAGCAGTACTTACTTCGGCTTGGTTCTAAATTATTTAATGTGTTCTAGTTGTATGGAAACAGTGAACTCACTTCAGTCTTTAACTCTTGGTCTAGATGGTCTTACATGCATCTATACTAGTACCTTTTCTATGAAAGCAATATACTTACTTTCTCTGGCCGTTGTCTAGGCAGTCTGGGGTATACTGGTCCATTTTCTATGGAAGCAGACTTACTTTAGTCTGGGTCTAAATGTTCTGAACCATTTTGGTCCACTTTCTATATGAGCAGTACTTACTTTGGCCTTGGTCTAGAAGGTCTGAAGTATCCTGGTCCATTTTCTACAGTATCAGTACTAGCAGATTTTGGTCGGTCTGACCAAACAACTGATCTCTGCTGTAGTACTGTACTTGACATGTCTGTGGCTTCACATACCTCTGGAAAAATAATGAAGAACTTAAAAAAAAAACAAAACAATTTCCTTTTAAAATTTACAGGACAAACAATAAATGATATTAAATGAAACTAAACTATAATACAAACATTCAGAAACATTCCAGGCACACATATTTTAAGAATTTAAAGCAATGGACACTTTACCTCAAAGTCTTCATCTCAATAATCAGGGGTAACAGTAATATGAGATTTTATCTAAAGTCGAATCTAGTATACCTTTGGCATGCTTAACCTGAGAGGTTAATCAATGGGTCTAATATTTAGTTGAAGATAGGAAGAGAGTTTAGATTTTAGGTTTACTCTTCCGACTGTACTTAAGGAGGTAGACCTAGGGTAAGGGACACAACTCTTAAAAATCATTGGAATGTTTGTTTTCAGCATTTTACATTGATTTCATGTAAAAATCAAAGTAACTTGGATTAATTTCATTCTGTTTCATATAAAAGCTTGATAGGCTTTGGTGAAATTGAATATGATACAAACATATCACTGATTTCAAGAGTTATGTCCCTTACCCTAGGTCTACCTCCTTAATATACAGTTGGACGTGTATATTTCAATCATTTGGAAATTTTTTCTTCTTGAACCTTCTAGACAGCTCTTTCAAAAGAAATGTTTTGATTTTTAGAAAAAAAAGCTAGATCAATCATTGTCTGGACCTGAGTGGCACTGCAACTGTGATTTATAGTTGCTAAGGAAAATGCAATAAAAAAAAGTGTAACAGAAGAATACACAGAACTACAGAACATAATTCCCATCAAAATTCAAGAATGGAAATTTCCTGATTATATGCATATATGATAATATACTGTAAAATTATGACTGGCCCTGCTGTAAAAGTAACACTTAAGCTACCCCATTCTAATTATGCCACACAATATGTCAATTATCATGGAAGGATTCTGGTGTAAAAATTCTGAAATTTTAATCAAACTGAAGTGTTATCATCAATGTGATACATGTATCTGTATGAATGGAAGGTCAGATTCAGAATATAAAGTCAAAGCTCACTCTATGTTAGAGGTGTCAAATTTGGTATACCAGCATGTGAAATTTCAACAACTTTCAGTGATCTCCCCCATACATATAAAAAGCACAGTTCCTTCTGGCATAGCACAGCTGATTGGGCTTTTTTTTCAAAACTATAGCACAGTGTCCACAGTGCATTCTAACTTAAACTATTTTCTGATAGCACAGTGCAAAAAGTTATAGCACTGCTAAGCACTATGCTATATAGCCTGGGGAAAACATTGACCTTTGATAATGAGCGGGCATCATGGAAGCAGATCACTGTCAATTTTTGCAATGAACACGCTTGTTCCCTTTTCCCTTAGTATTCTGCTGTTTCAGACCAAAGCTTCTTCCAACCAAGGCTGCCATGGAGGAGTCATAATGGAGCCATTATTTCCCCTTTATAATGCAGACATGACAGAGCAAGGAAAAATTATATTTCATGTTGATGATCATGTAATGTACAGAAATCATGAGAAAAATGTTGGTTACTTATTGGACTTTCAGCAAGGTCCTGTAAAGGGACCCCTTTCCCTAAGAAAATTATGTCAAAATCATGCAATATGCCCAAAGTTTTAACTTTACCGCTAAAAGGCAAATTTGTTGACATTTTTTCCCAAAATGTGCTAATAAAAATTTTTCAAATTACCCAGATTAACCCTGATGCAAATTATTCATCATAAATTTTACCATCATTTGGTGATATTGAACACTCATTTGCATTTAGATGTTTATAAAAATATAGCTTTTGCTGGCCAGGTGTTTCCTAGGTCTAAATCTAATGTATAGCATTACTATCTTAGTACAGAACAGCTCATCTACTGTGTTAATGCAGGATAGAGAATCAAATTAGCTAATGATACATACATCTTAGAAAGAGACAATTTAATTCACTACACTGCTCCATTGGATCACTTTTGATACAGGGAAGAGAGGGTAAGCATGTATTAAAGTAAGGGCCTGGATTAACGAGTAGAGTCACAAGAAGACAAGATTGAACTCATCTGTAATGATTGAATTAAGTATCAGTCTATCTAAAAATCAGACAGAAGGTGATTCATGCATGTTAAAAACCCACCAAATTCATTCTTATTTCTTGTTCAGAAACAATTTATGATCACATAACCAGTCTTAGTTTTTCATTAGGTTGTTGCACTTTTGAGATAAAAATCATATAGATTGTACATGAAATTTGCACTTTGAAAGAGGTATCATTCTTTATTTGGCTTCATTTGGTTGATTTCAGTGGGAGATGAGTGTATGATTTTCTTAAAAGTGCAGATCTGAATGCAGAAATGCTTATTGTTCTGTGAAAATATAGCATATGTAGACTGAAAAAGCATCATTTGTTTGGTGGTTTTTTTCACCATGAATTACTTTACCATTGGCAGTGTCTGAATTTTACGTGGAATGGTACTTAAATGCAGCTGAAATAGCTTGTCAAATTTACCAGACAGCACTCTCAATATCAAATCTTCAGTCATCTTTTATAAGAATTGGAATAATTCCACTAGACCCATCAGTAATACCTGTTGAGTCCAATATGACTGTGAAAGTTTTCTGTGATACAAATGTACTTCAGTACAAGACTTACAATCAACAAAGTTTGAAATGCATGAACCGGAGGGGAACGTTCCATGTCCAACACTGGAGGTTGAACCACAGGAACAAACTGCATATATGTATGTCACAAAGGCAGTAGACAATCAAAGACAGACAGTTGTAAACTTCTTTTAAGAACGAGTATAAAAGTTGAAGAAGGTAAAAAGTGAAGGTTTAAACAATAAAAAGAAGAGGAAGACACTTGGAAAGGTTTTGTCAGGGTGCCCTATTAAAAAGGAGTCTGTGGCCGAAAAAGTTAAAACTCATTTAACAAACCAGAAAAAAATAAATGTAAAGCCTTGCAACTCCAAAGTCCCAGGGAAGTCAACCAAGGTCATAGAAAAACCTGTTAAAATTGCAGCTTCAAAATCTAATAAGAGACTCAATGAATTTCCAGTAGCTGGTCCAAGTCATATACATTGCAGAGGATTTTCATGATTCTGATGATAGCTCTGAGTCAGAAGAAATCAAAGCTAGTGAACTTTGCTGTGTCTGCAAGAAGTTTAAACCAGACAAAATAAGGGAAAATATGTAGCTAGAATTCATCAATTTTTGGTGATTCTGTTTTTTCTGCCAACATTGTGAAGATTTGGACTATTCTTAGTAAGAATATCAGTTATAAACTTATTTTGATTCTAAGGATTTGTTAATGTTTCTTGACTTGTTTTTGTCATTAAATTTTGCTGTTTCATCCTGTTTTTGTGTTTTTACCTTTAACTGTAAACTGAGGCCATAAAATTAAAAAAATGTTGGTTTGGACTATTAAGACAATGTCAAATGATGAGTGTATTTAGGGGGCTAAATTACAACCCTGTTTAAGAATGAAACAGAAACAAATGAGGTACATGTACGTCAACTGTTGTCATTTAAAGGCATACAGTCTGAATTGTTTTATTGCTATTGTTTATGAATTCTTTAATGTACAAGCTTCACAATGCATTTAATAACTCTTTATAAAATACTTCTGCAAGGTAATACCATTACCACAAGGGGGCCCAGTTTGGGCACTTGAGGATACATCAACATATCATATGAGTCATTGCATTGGCACTAAGTTGCCATTCTATAACTGCCTTACTGGTGCATATGTATTATGGTATTGCTAGAATAAGATTATGGAGTGATTTTCATTTATGATACATGTACTTTGTACATGTATTTGTCACCCTAAAGCTAGGGGTCAAGTGTTAACTTAGGAAGCATTTTACAAAGAAAAAATATACAGGTGTATAAAACTCACAATTTTCATGTTATTTATTTTTGTTTAGGTCATGATAGGAAAATTGCAATCATATTGGCATTGGATGGTTAAAAGTTGTCATGCTCTACTTTTATCTACAAACAGAAAGTAAAAAAATTAAGATCTGTAATTGTTGTTAAAAAGAGAAATATTTTGTACATGTCCAATGTGCATTTCAGCTAAGCCATTTTGGAGTTTGAGTTAACCAGACATTTTCACATTTGTCAAAGAATATCAGCAACTCAGTCTTAAATAAAAGGTAATTAGAATAGGGCAAGTTGACCAGTATACACTTACATGTATAGTGCTGAAATTTACAAAGCAAGTGTGAATATTGCAGCAGTACCTAATAGACTTTTTATCATCACAAAAGTATATGAACAGTACTACAAGGAGGTGGACCATAAAGTTTTTTTTCCAAGACTAATGATTGGTTGAAGTAAAGGTCCCGGGAAAGATGAAATCTGTATACAAAAAATAAAATACAATGAAATACCTACGTAACCTGCAATTTTTTATAGAATGTAACCATAAATCCACATATGATATTTATGGCCAAAGAAAAAAGGTGTGAGAAATGATTGAAATGCTAGTTGTACTACAGAGAACTGCTTTATAGACTACATTTTTTAATTGCATTTAATGAGCAAGCATCTAAGCTTACTCTTAAATGCAATGATAAAATTTAAGGGGAAATATTTGCTAAATGCAAGTTGAAATTCAATTTTGCTAGAATAAATTATTTCCAATGGCTAAAATTTGCTAGTAGAATTCTATATGTCTTTCATATCAGGGTAAAGTCCAGAAATAACACATAAAGCTTACATTAAGCAAGTGTAAATTTTCAGTACTTGTTAAATTTAGCTAGTGAAATTCGATCCCAGAAATATGTAGAAATTTGTCTAAAAATTCATCATACTGACACTTGAGAAAGTTTCGTAAGTCAAAACACTGCATCATAATCTATTGAAGATTTATAATTAGTAAAATATACTGCCTATACAAAATGTTTCAAAGACTTCTTAGTTATTTAATTGGATCTACTCAGGCATGTTGATAAAAAGCTATACTACTTCCATTTGAAAGAGTAATCAAGGGAACCAAGGTTATAGCAGTAATCAAAAGAATGTAATCCAGTGAGAAAGACCAGACATGGAAAACAGACATACACAACAAAGAACATAAAGTAATTAAAATCATACATACAAAGTAACAAAAGCAAATGAGCAACTCAGACTTCACTAAAAACTGGGAGCATGCATCAGGTGCACCGGTAGGGTAAGCGTCCTCTGCTTTTCTAGAAACACCCGCTGAGTTGTTCATAAAAAGTCAAGTCCAGGGTACACTAAAGAGGAAAGGAAAACTATGACCCATTGAATAAATCAGTTTTCATGGGGCAGATGGATACACCATAACGATCCACAAGTTCATGATGATGACCATAAAACTTCTGTAGTGATGACTTCAATCTTGTAGCAACATAACCCTATTCCCGAAGCCTATTTGTTAGAGATCTAGCACGAACAAAAAGTCTGTGTTGTTTTGGCAAGCTGTGGCATAATGTATGAGTTGTGATATGAACACTCCATACGCAGGTGCTGAAGGGATGTTGCCACAGGTTGTCATCACGTTTGTCGTAAAGTTTGGTCAATACATGCAGTTTTCTTTTACCATCGATTTCTAAGTTAAGGTCACGATACGAGACTGACTTCACAGTGTCTGTAGTATCCTTTTTCTCAAGTTTTTTGGGGTAGATGTGATGTATCAAACCCCCAAAATTAGGATTGTTCAAAGATAATACCTCATCTATATATAGCGGAAACTGAGATTAAAGGATCTAGCCAAATGATATTTTTTCTTTCAGATCAGATCAGCCTCATAAGAGTGAAGGAATAGGTCAGCAAGTAAAGGAGCACAATTTGTTCCCATTGGAATGCTGACCTTTTGTTGAAAAACATGTCCACCACACTGAACAAATATGTTGTCAATTAAAAATTCCAGCATTTTGTAAACATCTTCCTCTGTATATTCGGTAGAAGTTTTGGAATTATTTCTTACAAAGTATGAGGAATCTCTTCCAAGAACTATATATATTTGTATAGAGGTGTACCATCTTTTTTTGGAAAAACAATGATGTATAATGTTTTTAAGTTGGGATTTTAACTGAGTATGGGGAATAGAAGTATACAGTGTTGAAAAATCATTGGTTTTAATGTTATTATATTCAGATAATAGTCTTGAACTGATTGTCTCCAAAAAATCTTTCAGGATCCACATTGAATTAATACCACTACAGCAGTAGAGAATGTGATAAAACCCTGCTTTCTACACCAAACCTGGAATTGTTCGACAGAGATCATTTTTCAAATATTTGGAATGTCCTCTGCCAGCTTCCACTGATCAAATATCTGAATCAAACTCTACCAAAGAGGCAAATGACATGAAGATACATTTGTACATTTACATGTAGTCTACAAATTTTATAGTACTGTAGCAGTGAAAATGAAATACCACAGGAACAACAGACATGTCTGGTAAATATGCCTTTGGTCCTGTAAAAAATATAGTATTTTTTTAGTTGTCCAGTTAGAAGGTACATAGTTAATCTCGATCAATTTCCAATTTCGCACACACTGGTGTAGTTTTCTATTTCATTCAGGTACCATCTTGGTGGTATGCCACTCCAATGTAATTCATGTAATCATTCAATTTAAATGTCAACCTATAAAGCCTTTAGCAAAGAAGTTACAGTATTCCACAAATAAAGTATTTTACACTTACAGATAAGTTCGACCATCTTGTTTCTATGAACGCATTTAGTCTGGATCTTTGATAAGCTTAATTCTATGTCTATTTAATGCCGTGTTATTTAATCGTTCACGCTACGTGGATTTAAAAAGTATTTGCAGGTGCCCGAAGAGCGACAACTGCGTGTAACAGAAAACAAGCAATGGTAATACTAATTCATCTTCAGCGATTTTTTTGGTAATGTAAGTATTTTTAATCAGTTGATAGAATGGCGTGGTGGACATCCAAGAAATGGAGCCAAATCGGTTGATAGAATTTAATAAAATGCAGACAAATCCTGACAAATTTTCAGGTAAATACCGTAATTGGCGTAAAAGCAGCTGAAAAAAAAACTTTTGACATGAATCCATCAATTGAAGTTAAAAATTCAAAATTAAAACTTGCGAAAAAATAGTCAAATTGTTGGATCTCATCTTGTCATATTTGGAGAACTTACGTACCTACTCTTACAGATTTGTTGTATCAGAACCATAGCGTTGGAATCATTCAGACTTGAATAACTTTACATATATATCTCCAAATTGTCTCAATAACCTGGTTAGTAAAAAAACAATCCAGTTTTTCTTTCAGGTACGGCAATGTTAAGCTAAATTTTGACAGGGTTAAAGCATGATGAGATCTATATCTGGTCAAATTTTGGTTTCATTCCGTTAAGCCATAATTGAGTTATTGCCCTTTTTCAACAATTTTTGCTATGTTTTTGCTATTTCTTTTCCTCTGACACTACTTGACCAAATGGAACCAAACTTGGTATGAATGTTCCTTGGGGTATCCTGCTTAGAGCTGATATGGGGATTTTTGATTCGTCTAAAAACATGGCGGATGTTACTAAAAAAAGAACATAGGGGTCAGACAATAGTTTTTCACATATATCTCCAAAACATTTAGGTTTAGCTACATTGTAAATTCCGACATTTGGTAAAAGTGTTCAGCATGATGAGATCTATCTCTGTTCAAATTTTGGTTTTAATCCATTAAGCCATGTTGGAGTTATTGCCTTTTTTAAATGATTTTTGCTATTGTTAATGTTATTTCTTTCTAAAATCTTCTCCTCTGACACTACTTGACCAATTTAAACCAAACTTGGTATGAATGTTCCTTGGTGTATCTTGCATAGAATTGATGTGGGGACTTTTTCTTTTTTTTTCCTTCCTTTTTAAAAAAATAAAAATGCAAAGTTTTAAAATAATTTCATATAATGGATACACTACAAAGTAAAATAAATTAATAAATTTAATAAGCAATATCATCTATCATGCCTATTTATAAGCCATTAATGCGTAATCAGTGACATGACTGTGTTTTATGACCTTTTCCACATCCTGTCAATATGGCTCTAAAATCTTAAATACATGAGTACCGGATGTGTATGAGCTACAATTAAAATCTGAGCCAATAAATTTCTATATTTAAATTTTATTGCAATTAAAATCTTAATCTGTTACAATATATAAAAATAAATAAAGATTTTCTTTCTTGATTTTTATTTAATTTTAGCATCCAAGTATAATTTCAAAGGGATATGTTCAGGAAGTATGAAAATCAGCCCCCAAAAGTAAAATGTTCAAATACATTTGAAAATTGCATTATTCACTAGTTGAATACAGGCCTTATTAAAAGCAAAGTTTCATTTCAGTTCATGTATGTGTTGCATTTAAATTAATGATGAAAATTAAGCAAGTTGCCAATTGGTGATGGAATTGCTTACTAGTGAGACATTTTTATGTAGAAAATATAGAGCACATTTTAAGACTCTTTGATATGTAGGTACAAAAATGCCTTTAGCATCATTACAACTCTTGACAACATATTTTGTTTATCAAAGCTTACTCTATATATTTTTGGATTAAAAAAAAAAAACTATCTACAGTCCTCTCATTTTTTTTTGTAAAAATTCTTTGAAATTGCATAGATGCATTACTTTTTTTACCCTATTCAATTGTGACTTAATTGTGACACAAAAGCTTGTATTTTCTGAATAATAGGATTCAGATATTATTTAGGCTTTTTTGACCAGAACGATTCTATAAATGACACCTAATACAGAGGGGAGTCACCTGTTGAAGAAAGATTTTCCGGTACTGATGAGTTAATTAGTTACGTCCTAAGAGGAGGTCAACCAAATCAGGTACCTTATACATGTATAAATATGACATTCAGGAAGGGATTGTGGATCATTACAGTGTGTCCATCTGCACCATGAAAACTGATTTATTCAATGTATCTTAGTCTTCCTTTCCTCTTTCGACTACCCGGGACTTTTTATGAGCAACTGGGCAGGTGATTCTAGAAAAGCAGAGGACCCTTACCCTACCGGTGCACCTGGTCCATGCTAACAGTTTTTAGTGGAGTCAGAGTTGCTCATTTGCTTTTGTTACTTTATATGTGTTATTTTAGTTACTTTATGTTCTTTGTTGTGTATGACTGTTTTCAATGTCTGTCTTTGTCCCTAGATTACATTCTTTTGATTACCGCTAGAGCCTTGGTTCCCTTGTTACTCTTATAAGAAATGAACGTCTGTTAGATCTAGGCATTCTTCGGCACTCATAATAATATTTTTGTTACTGGTATTCACTCTTTCCAAGTAATTATCATATTAAGAATGCTTTAAATTAATATCAAATTGTACAACATCTGTTAACTGATAAAAATATATCACGCAGAGAAATTTTGTCACTTGACTAAAAAGAAAATCAATGTCTCAATACATTATAGAGAGATGTGTTGTTGGACCAAAATCCAAGATTTTTGGCCCACAATCAAGCCATTTTTATCAAACAAAGGCTGTAATGTAAATAAACATAATGTTTTATCGGAAAATGATAAATTTGTAACAGATGAAAAAAACATGTATGATGACTGTCATTCAAGTACTGTGGAAATTGATAAAATAATGAACAATAAAGAAGTATATAAATTTTCAATTCCACAATATGAATGAAAATTATGTATCTAAACAATGGAATAATATTAGTGTGAAAAAAAGGCGACAGATGTTGACAACACATCTCCACTTTATACTAAATGTGCATTGCCAGCTAATGTAAAACCATAGAAGCTAATCAATTTGTCTTTATCATGTTCTGTTTTCCAGATATTCTGAAGACAGCCAAAGTTTGTGCAAACCATAAGAAAAACAATTTACATGAAAAGAATAATTATCTTCCTGTGCATTTTACCTACAATATCAAAACTATTTGAATATGCTATTTATATTCAGTTAAATGAACATTTTGATATAATTTTTAGTCCATTTGCAGCTGCATTCAAGGTGGACTGAGCTTTTCCTCAATGTATCTGTAGTTTTATTTAATAATTAGAAGTTAGGCACATTTGGTATTTTGCATTTAATCACCAAATATGTTGTTAAGTGAATGTGTTTGTAAGAATCAGGCAAAATGGGAAAATCAGAAACATGCCTGTCAAAACCCCACCGAACTGACAAGGGTACTGTCTCTATTTGAAAAGACTATTATTTGATCTCTGCATCACTGCCTTTGCTCAGAAATTTTTCAATGAAATGGTAGAAAAATGAGGTTTTCAGGAATGATTTTTTCCACTTTTTGGAATCCAGATTTTACTGTTGTGATTCCTTTTGTTTTACAGTTTATTTATTTCCTATTTTACCAAATTCCATTTTGTTTGATGATCTTGTGAAGTCATTCCTGGGTTTTCGACAGAGTTATCTACCCTTGATATGTTCATTTTCAATGCATTTCAATGAAATTATGACTCAATGCATCAACATAATATGGAAAATCTTGTCTTTTTTCTTTGATTCTGATGGAGCAAATAGTCAAATTACACTATCATAGGTTTTTTTCATACCATGTTTCACCCACTGCCTGATTCTTACAGAGACTGACACTTACATTTGTTAGTTACATGTTTCGGGATTCAGCACCAGAACTAGACATCAATGACAAGGAGGAGCTTTTGTAAATTCTGTTCGAAAAATAACAATATTGACATTTTTGTCAATGTATCTATTACAAAAACTTCTCCCTCTCAAAGACAAATGGGAGAAGTTTGTACAAACAGGAAGAAAATTTTTTCTCATTTCTTCCTCTAGATGAGGCCCTGATGTATATGTAATTTGTTTGTCTAATCAGAATTCTATCTGTTAAACAGTTGACTGTTTTATGCATTGTCTCATGTATGTGTCTAATCAAAAAACCAGTATGAATGTTGTATTAAGGTTTTAATGAACAAATGTACATGTATTAAAGTTTTTTTTCTAATTGGTAACTTTATATGCTCAACATACATGTACATGTATACAATGAAATATATCATGCACATGAAACATAAAAAAATTACATATAATCAATAACTCTTTAAAGGGTAGCTCTCGGTTGTACACATGTATGTAATTTATTACTTCAAATGTTCATGTTATATTTTATTGTATATTTGTATATGACAGGTGAGACTGTCTGTCTGTTTGAGCCAGGGTTTGGGTCATTTGTAGTGTCGTGTGTAATTGAAAGTAATTGACATAAAATTTGAGACTTGTAATCATAATTTGATCAATTACAACTTCTTAAATGCCTGTAATTATCAATTACTTTTCATCTACATTTTAGTTACATATTTAATTGTAGTTACTAATGGCTTCTATGCAAGTTTTAAAGTAAAACTACATCTTACCTCAACACACATTAAGTAGGTGTAATTTTATTTCATTTTAGGGTAAAAGTTATGAAGTTGAATTTGCAACAAATTTAACCTTGTTTCTACTAGTATGCTTTTATTTGTTTCAAGTTAAAATTTGGATTCAATGACTTAAAATTTGAATTATTCCCTCAATTTTTAAGCATGCAAAAATTAAAGTTCTCCTAGATATACTTTATAACCCAAATAGAGAGAGAGAGTGAGAGAGAAAATGCCAAGAAATGGGTAGAAATATGATCAAAACCGCTAATACTATACTAAATACAAAAGTGTGCCAATATGGAATCTAGCCGTCCAATACAGGTTTTGGCCATCCAATAACAGCTTTTACCCTGTCCAATATGTCATATTGGACTGATTAAAATCCATATTGGCCTAGTGTATTGGACTCCATTAAGGTATAATTCCGTATGGTTTTTCCTTATTGGCTGAATTATTGGTCCTTGGCTAGAAATGTTGGACTTTGGCTACACCTCAGTCCAATATGGCTAGCCTCGGACTAATAACTAAGCCAATATGGGAAATCTTATGCAATATACTGCACTTAAGTATATGAATAGGAAAACTTTATTTAGATTCAGTATAACAGACAACATAAGCTTTAGTGTGCTTTTAACCCTCATAATGTGGGTTATTATGTTGTAACTTGTGTTTTTGCATAATGCAGTGTATAGCTGTAAATTATTTTTGTACATGTAGTTATAAAATGTAGCATAAAATCTCAGCTGGTACATTGCATATAATCGTTTTCCTCACTTCTACTTTACACTTCATATGTACACATTATGTGGATGTCTTGGGACATGTAATTAGTTCCTTTTATTTCTGGAAAAGCTGTTCAATTACTAAAACTATCAGAAACTAAAAGCGACACCAGACTGTTTTTACAAGTCCGTCATTCAGATTAAATTACAACAGTCAATACTTTCAAAGTGTTTTATTTATAATTATTAATAGTAATTATCAACTTAAAAGTGCTGAATTGAAATATCAAAAGATTGCATTATTACTTGATGAAAATACAAAGTAATATTTCTATATATCTCCCACTCATTGGATATAGCTGTAAATAAAAAATAACACATCAACAAATGAAAAATGTACAAAATAAAATAGGTGATGCTGAATTTTTAATGACATGACTAAATTTTTATCTTAACTGGAGTGCTCCAAATTTCCTGAGAAACAAAACAGAATATACATCATATCTTACAATGAATTCCCTGTTATGCCTCATCAGATTTTACGACTATTACAATATACAAACGATCGCTATAGGCTATGTGGAATCTGGGTGTTAAACACTCAATATGTTGGTGTAACACCGAGTTTCACTCAGGTCAGACTTAAGTGTTAGAGAACTGTTCCACTCTGAATATAGTGTACATTATTTTTGTACATGTACATGTAGGTATGCATAAAATCTGAGCTTGTACATCACATATAATTGTTTTCCTCCCTCAAAAATCAATGGTTCGTATAGTTTTAGGGAAAAGAGAGTTCTTCAAAATGTGGTACATTTTTATGTAATCTTCGCTTTAATTTAGTGATGTGTATTAATCCTGAGCTAATGGTTAACCTTACAAAGATTTTAGGTTCATATTCCATTCGTCTTCATATCATCATATTTAAATTGTCAGGGCTTTTTTGATAGATTTAAGAGAGAATTGATTACCGCTATGTTTAAATTTTGTTTTTCAGACGAAGGTGAAGATTACTTAATATGGCAGTTGTAAACAAAAATGAGAAAGGATGGGTGCTTGACCAACACAAGTTCATATCAATGTCCCATCAAGGTGTTTACATAGAAGGAAGGCATATTGATTTTATGATTAAAAAGGAACTATTCGATATAAATAATCCATTCATGATGGACAGTCAGTTTGAAAAGAAAATTAGACAGAAAAGGGGAGACAACCCAAATAAAGAATGTTTTGACTCTAGCAGAAAAAGTAGAAAGAGAAAAAATAATTTGAGTATTGAGGAAATCCAGGCAGAAGAATTTCACTATAATGTTTCTACAATTGTTTCTCAGGCTTTCAGTGTTTTAATGAGTGTTATGACAGAGAAGAAAATGTCATCATTAGAAGCCAGTGATGTTAAATTGGATAATAATACATCAGCTAGGCAGTCTGCAATAACTCTTGGACCAGGAGAAAATCTTCAAAAGTTATGTCCCATAGAATATGTTAAATCAGAAAATTTAATGGTGAGAATCGATTCTGCTTTAAAGTGTAGTAATCCTTACCACAAATTAATGAAAAATGAAAATTGCTTCCCAGTCAAGATCAATATTTCAGAGGATTTTTATCTTATTCCTGCTTTGAGCTCTTTTATTATGGGAAGTATAGAAAACTTAAGGCATTTTATTGACACACTAGGTCGGGAAATGTTTGATTTTATTTTACTGGATCCTCCATGGGAAAACAAATCAGTTAAACGCAAAAAGTTATACTGGACATTGAAAAATGAGAACTTGTTTCAAATTCCGATTCCAGAGTTATCTGCCCCTGAATGCCTGGTTGCAATTTGGGTAACAAATAGAATAAAACATATAAACTTTGTCAAGGAAGAGTTATTCCCCTTTTGGAACATAAGGTACATAACAACATGGAACTGGCTAAAAGTAACCAAGTGTGGACAAACTATTTGTGACATCAGATCAAATTCTAAAAAACCATATGAACTTTTGTTGATTGGAAGAAGAAATCATGACAACACAACTTGTATAGAAACACCAACCGAGGAATGGTGTGCTGCTTTGAATACTTCTGAAGAATTTCCTTTAAACATGACGCTAATTAGTGTACCTTCAAGTTTACATTCGTCCAAGGTCTCTTTACAAAACATTCTTAGACCACTATTGCCAAAATGTGGTAAATGTCTGGAAATATTTGCCAGAAATTTGACCCCTGGTTGGGTGAGCTATGGAAATGAAGTTATCAAACATCAACATTTGGATTATTTTCAAAAAGTTGTTACTACATAAATGTGACAAAAATATTGTATTACTCTATTCCTTTTGATTAGCAAAGCATTATTTAAGGAATTATTGTTATATTTTTTTTGGTCTCAGCAGGGTTCTCCAAAGCCTCTTTTTGCATGGCGCTGCGCCATGTGTTACTTTCCTTGCGTCATGAATTCAAAACGAGCGCCACGTGCTCATTTAGTGTGCGCCATGTAATCGAATTTCCGTCATGCAGTGCAAATCGGCACTGTATTTCCCAATTACTCTTGTTTTTTTATCACCTATATCTGTCATAAGTGTATGATTGGCGCGTGTGTTTATTCTAACTGTAATTTCAATGGTTTGATTGGTAATTTACAAGGGTTTAATGTGTCGGAGAGTGAAAAGCGTGTGTAAACACATCTCGGATCCGTTAAATTTACGATTATCATCGTTGGCAAAATCAATGATTAAGTATAGCTGGTTGGTTTCTACCTTTTTTTTTAATTTGAAAACGTTCTCCAAAGCCTCCTTTTGCATGGCGCTGCGCCATGTGTTACTTTCCTTGTGTCATGAATTCAAAACGAGCGTCACGTGTTCATTTGGTGTGCGCCATGTATTCAAATTTGGGTCATGCATTGCAAATCGGCACTGTATTTCCCAATTACTCTTGTTTATTTATCACCTATATCTGTCATAAATCTATGATTGGCGCGTGTGTTTATTCTAACCGTAATTTCAATGGTTTGATTGGTAATTTACGAGGGTTTAATGTGTCAGAGTGAAAAGCGTGTGTAAACACATCTCGGATCCGTTCAATTTACGATTATCATTGTTGGCAAAATCAATAAGATTAAATATAGCTGGATGATTTCTACTGTTTTTTTTTCAATGAACAACATTTTAAAACTTTCCATTTAATAAAATACAGAAAGTATCAAGAATTTAATTCAATTTGATAAAGATCGATGTGATCGGAGAGGGAGGAAGACGATCTTAATTTATACAACAATGTCTTAACGATCTTGGCAATTATCTGGCAGAGAAGAGAAAAGCAGTTCAATTTGCCTAACTTTTATGAAAATGCAGCGGATCGACTCCCAAAAGTTTTAAAGAATTGTTTAAAGACACAATTCGGACGAAAACGACGCTTTACTGTCAAAGTTCTTGTGGTTAAATAGTAAAGAACTTGTTAAATGCACGTGGTTTAATGGTATCAACAAGATGACCACACCTACCAGTGATTTTAATTTCTCTAGAGCTGTGAACCGTCAAGCATAGGGAAGGGAAAACTTTACCTTGTTATAATTGAAATAGACAATACAGACAGAAAAAATACCATTGTTGGTTTCTATGTTGTAGCTTCTGCTATGAAATACGGTATGTCATATTCAACCTTGTACATTTTTTGGCTAGTTATTTTCTGCACGAATGGACACGGCCACGATAAAAATTTGTCCAACCAGAGAGTGAGCCATGTGTTCATTTTGATCCATGGAGATCCCTGCGGTCTGTGAAGAAATAACCTCAAATATTATAATTTATTTTTTTTTATCAAAATTTAAGGAGTAAATCAGCAGAAAAAGTTTGTGACATCACAGTCACATTACAAAATTTGGTCTATGAGATGATCGACAAAATTGTTCATCGAATCAGATAGCATGTTACATAGAAATTCAATTACAATGTTATAATAGTAGCAAGAAATACTAAAGCATCACATGGCATACTCAAAGGCATCGATATCCCCATGCATAGTCAAAACCATGAAATACGAAACAGAGAGGTTCTACACACACAAGATAAACAGCAAAAAATACAATTGCATAAAAAACTGAGGACTAGAAAAAAAACAAGGGAGCAGACACAAACTAAAGCACTTGCAATATTGACTCCTACAAAAAAACCGGGAGTGACATCAGGAGGGTAACGGGCGGGTCCAGGTGAGGGCGTAATGGGATGTACGTCCTATATTTTCAAAGAAAAAAAAGAACACAAAAAAAACTATTGTCTGCTAAATATTGTTTTGAATATGGCAATTTATCATATTCATTTATTAAACATGTCTGATTTACTTTTATACTGATTCTCGTAATTACGCCTCCCTTTCCATAAAATACTGGACCCGCTCCTGGATAAGCATGTCTTGCTCCGTGCCTTAAATGAGATGAGTGATAATGTAGAGCATTCCATTTGAGCATTCCTGTATGTAGCTTTTTAAGGGAAAATACTCAATACTTAGAATGTTTTAGTGGGATATATTCTTTTCTCATATCTAATTAATGGCTATTAGTGAAAAGTGAATATTTACTTTTTAACTGTAATTTTAAGATGATGCAGTCTATTTATTTAAACTTTTCATATTGAAACGAATATAACTTTCAACCTGATTATCAACCGTATTTGCGATAAGCACCGTTTTGGAACGAATGAAAACACTCCGGTAATTCTCTTTTGTATACCAGTAAGGGGAAAGGTAATAATGTACAGTTTTTGTACATGTAAGGACCAATTAAGAGGTACGAGGTCCATGTTTACTCTAGCCAAGAAATTTTAAGATACATAATATCATATTAAAAAAACCCATGTAATTTTTTATTGTTTTTCAAACAATTTTCGACTTGGGGAAATATTTACGATAACTTTCGACTAAAGAATGGCCTTCATCATTGATGAATTAGAAAAGATGATTAAACTCGACAGAAAGGCGTATTTGTCTCAGATAATTAAGGATTACGTGGAAAATAATAGTCACATTAGTTATTTAGCTGATATCTGTACCAGTCTCTGAACCGTAATTTACTATACAAATATTTTAATGTTTCCTCAAACCATGAAATTAAGTTCATAATAAAGATTAAGCTGATGTTCGATGCCTTTAAATTTCAATGGCGACAAACTAATTCTTCTGATTGATTCATGACTTCTAAAAATGTAAACAGTTTGATGGGTAAATACGTTTCTGCTGTTAACTTACTGTAAGCAGTTATAAACGAAAGTTAAGGATTGTCTGTATAAGAGTTTATTTAAAAAATTAAAACTGCAGTTACATGTACGTCATTGCAAGGAGTTAAGTATATTTATAAATCCTTGGTCATTGTAACTATGTGACACTTGATTGAAATATTCTACCTTTATTGAATATAGATTGAATTTTTGGTGTAGTTTTTCTAGGATCTTTATTTTAAGTTTCGAAATTTTGAGAAACACAACCTTTTTTATTCATATCCTTTTAATAACATTCGAGGATTTTTATTGCAGACTTGACTATATTTAACTCCTTAATTGTAAAATATAATGAAAAATTCTATACTTTACTTAATAAAGCATATATTGATTTGCTGCGGAAATATAAAGAAGAAAAAAAAAACAACTTGAGCTTGTGCTGAAATATTTCCCAGTGTCGGACATCAAATCCCTTCCATCCTCGGATGAATATGATTGGTGCCTTATCATTGAGAAAGTATTATTATGTAATAGCTCTACAATTGTACGCTTTGAAAAAAATTGAGAGTGTCCACGCAAAAACCAGGTAGATGGCTGCACATGACAAAGTTTTTCCCCAAAAAAACCATCTACGAATGCATCCGTTCTCTCCTTTGAATGTCGGTTTTTGATTAACTGCAACGATAAATGAGAAATCAATTACATAGAAAGAATTGAAATTCATTGAAAAAAAGAGAGAAAAGCCATCCATTTTGTGCAAAATTTGGTTGCTTTCTATAGAACTGTGAAATCATTTTGTGAGCTACCCATTGTCGTTTTTTAAAACAAATCTTTGTACTTTTGGACATGTATTTATATTGTTATATAAATTTACCCTGTGCCACCCATATTATACATGTAGGGCCTGCCCGAGTTTTACATGGTTCGTCGTTCTATAATTAAATTTCTGCACCAAAAATATCCTGTTCGGTTAGTGTTTAAAAGAGTCCTTTTTCGTTTAATGTAATGTATGATCAAATGACACATTACAAACGTTAACCTCGGATGTATCTTCACAAAATGTTTTCTTTTGAAATAAGAGAATAATTAAAGTTATCCAATTGAATTGTCCCTCTGTGAGTTTGATTGGTTAGTTTGATTGAGTTGCGAACTAATGTTAGTATATCAGTGGGACATTAATGGTCTTCCTACGATACTTCCTGCAAAATATAATCGTTTCTCGTTAATAAAAAGAACTATCGATGGAGCATTTTTTTCTCCATAGAAAACAGACCGACTGTGCTTAAACAAGGAATGTTTAAAGCTTTGACTATTTTAAACGTTATTCAATGCAGTTCGGGAATTCGTACACTTTTGTTTGTTTTTGTTTGTTTGTTGGGGTTTAACGCCCGAGCAGCAATATTTCAGCTATATTCAGGCGATGAACATGAAGTGGATGATAAAATGAACATGAAATGGTGATGAAATGAAAAATGGGATGGGACACAAGGAAAATTTTGTTTGCCGCTGGAAATAGGGAGAGGAGGATAGGGTCGGGCAATTTAACCTCCTGTGGCGGAGCTCTATGGTTCCTACTCTTGGAGAATACCACAGTTGGGTTCTTTAACGTGCAAGGAACGAGGCATCTTTCCCAACACGGTACACCACTATGGTTTGCGGTCAGGTTTTCCGTATTATAGCCTGACAAACCCAGCATGTAACA
This sequence comes from Perna viridis, assembly GCA_037379345.1. Taxonomy (NCBI): domain Eukaryota; kingdom Metazoa; phylum Mollusca; class Bivalvia; order Mytilida; family Mytilidae; genus Perna; species Perna viridis. The sequence goes on from CM074523.1 coordinate 28,663,584, forward strand.
CACCAGGGGTATTCCATTCCACCACCTGGGGCACACAACTCGGTTGCTCTGTGGGCGGAGCGCCCTAGCCCCCGGCTAAGGTTCTGAGCACTATTTAGTCGCCTTTTACGACAAGCTTAGCGCTGCTGCAGGCCTATTCTTTTGACACCCGGACCTGCACGGGTTTGTTTGTTTTTTATTTCATTGCTGACCTGTGGAATTAAATATTACAAACGTTGTTTTATTAGTCCAAGTTGACTTTTAACACTATCTATAACGTTGGTTTGTCAAGGTATCACGATCTGATTATTCACCTCGAGCTTTACGACAGTAGTAATCTCAGTATAAAGATATATGACAAACCTGACAATTATTAATTTCCCTTCTTGTACATGTACCAGCTGATCATATACTTTTTTTTTGTTTCCACTATATGTCTGCTACTCAGTTTTTTAAAAGAAAAGATACGTACCACACTTGTGCAATAGGATTCTTTGACAAATATCATTTATTCTCATGTTTTTTTTTCATTTTCGTTTTGGTTTATTCCATTTTGATTTCACTATTTTATTAAGTTTGGTTCTTTTTGTATATAATCCTTCTGTGCCCTTGTGTATTAAAGCCGTGTGTCTATTTTGAGTATAAACACCCGTGGCGACATACCCGTTTATAACTCGCCTTTGAAGTCGATTCTTTGTTGGGTCGTCATACTAGTTAGTGGTCATTGTTTCATTAAAATCTTCACTTTCCATGTATTATACATGTAAAGTCGGACGACGGTCGGTTTTCTGTTATTATCCTTTCCTGCTTGCGCTTATGTTGATAGGATTTTTACAGGTTTTCATCTTGCAGTTTGTTTATAAGAGCAGATAACAGACGTCATTGACGTGCATATATGCATTAAATATTTCGAAAAAAGGTATTTTTCATCTGATTAGGCTTTGCTCATTGGATGGGAGAGTTACCGTAAGAAAGTTTATGACAAAAGAAACCCGTGTCGTTCTGGATATAAATAATGCAACATAAATGGCCAGCCCATGGTAAAAACAGTGATAAAAAAATGAAGTTCCCGTGATATATTTCTTTAAATTATAAAATCCACTCGCAAAATAATCGAGTTCAACTTATCACACTTCCACGAAAGAATGAAGAACGGCTCAGAAGAAAGTGCAGGATATGTTTTTTACGTTTTACGGTTGTTGTCATATCAGACTAGTATCAGAGATCTCAGAATAAGAAAACCCGACTTCTTTCTTTTAATTTTTTTGTTTCTTCGTATATAGTTCTTGGTTCTATACGTCTACATACGATGCCATATTACTTTACTTACCGATGAATCCATACTATATAAAATAGCTTTTGTTTCAGTATCAAAGCTTCCGTTACTATTGTAAAAAAGACATTAGCCGAAAGCGTATGAAAATATGGCAGTAATGTACATATTGGAATAAAAGTTGATTGCCATTTTCCGACCAAATAATTGAAACTACGAAAATTGTTCTTGCCTTCACAGATTCGAAATAGCCTTGAGTAGATTAGGTCCGACGTGTTCATATTAAGATCCACGGTATACTGTCTTCGTGCCAATTTTAATCAGTCACGCCGAGATTGATGATGGACACGCTTTCTTTGATTATAATGGTTATCATGCCAAAACACCTCTTATTGGAAGAGAAACTATGTTTGACCACGCTCTATTCTTATTGCTATTTAAGTTGTTTTTTTTGGTATGGTAAGAATGCAAACATTCGTTTTAATTGACTTAAAGCAATGAATGATAGTAGGACAATTCGAGTGTGATGGGAAGTAAACATATTTTTTTTCTTCAAATTGTTGTAAAGTTGTTCTCAATTCTAGACACCACACAGTCATATTGCAATAGAATTTTGTTTTGTTTTGTTTTGTTTTTTTTTTTTGTTTTTGTTTTCTTTGGTTTTGTGTTTTTGTTTTTTTAGTATGTTTAGTATTTTTTTTTCAGTTTTCGATTATCCATAATTTCTTCTTATGTATACCTCAATTTCAAATACTTCCAACATTTTTACAACTTACCCTATAATGTTCTGGTCTTATCACCTCAACAGTTTAAAGCAACTTTTAGACAAATTATAATTAAGAATATTAATATAACACATTTACACTATAAACATCCACTTGATTTTTTCTCGTAGCTTGTGCTATGGTGTCTCTGGAAATATCACTTACTATTTGCTAATTTGTTAAATATGCATGTCGTTAGAATGTACTTACTATAAAATTGAGTTTGATAAAACGAAGTAGTTTAGAAATGAAACATGTTGCTTCGTTAATTCCTGACTGTCGATGCTTCAGCACCGTGGATGATAGTCATTGTAAACATTAGAGTTGTTAAATATTTTTACTCAATTTAGTAAAAACTTGCAAGTAATTTTTCATAAAGGGTACGACAGAACTACAGAAACCAAACGTTTGCTTCAAACCGAACGTCGAAAAATACAATACAGATAAGGTATTCAACTTCGCTGAATAAGGTTGATTCCATGTTCTTATGTAATGACGTTTTGGTTGTTCCAGTCCATCGGTAAATATCTTACTAGTAGATATCGGTTGGTTGTTCCAGTCAATCGATATATACCTTACTAGTAGATATCGGTTGCTTTTTCCAGTCAATCGGTATATATCTTACTAGTAGATATCGGTTTGTCAAGTCCGTCGTTATATACTTAACAAGTAGATATCAGTTGGTTGTTCCAGTCAATCGGTACATATCTTACTAGTAGATATCGGTTTGTCAAGTCCATCGTTATATACTTAACAAGTAGATATCAGTTGGTTGTTCCAGTCAATCGGTATATATCTTACTAGTAGATATCGGTTCGTTGTTCTAGTCAATCGGTAAATATCTTACTAGCAGATATCGGTTGGTTGTTCCAGTCCATCGGTATATAACTTACTAGTAGATATCTGTTCGTTTATCTGGAAATTATGTGCATTGTTCCATTCTTTATTACTTTAGTTACTTTATGTTCTTTGTTGTGTTTGTCTGTTTTCCGTGTCTGGTCTTTGTCTCCGGGTTACATTCTTTTAATTTCTGCTAGAATCTTGGTTCACTAGATTACTCTTTTATATGATTCATCTGCTTACCGGAAAGTTACTTGATCAAGGATTTGTTGTCCTTACGTATTAGTAAGTCGTATTTTTGAACACTTGAGGTAGTCAACATATTGATGTGTCCGAACAATATAGAGTTGTCTTTCACACTGATACGGGAATACCAAAAACAAAACAATGGTATGTTATAGGAATGATCGAGTGTTGAGGCTGATTCTCGTTATGTTCGCTTCTGTGTACATATGTGCAATTAATTATACTCTTCGTCATCCGACTTAGTCCTGAACTATGTTAGCAAGAGCTTAATTTCATGAATTGATCCAATCTATGTATCCGTTCTTGTTTGTATTGAGCTAATTAACTAAGAAATTACTATTTATTCCATTCTGGTTCACATGCATGCTTTAAACTAAATCATAAATGATATCTCGTATGCAAAGTGGTCGGATATTTCGTGAAAAAAGGACGGCTTGCTCCTTGCGGTTTATATTTAAACTAATTTGCAAGTTTCTATACATGACCATATAAACTGGAAAACATAAAAGGCCTCTATGATGAATCTGTTTACCATCACAAGTATCTTCAGGTCCTCTAACTATAAACAGGCGTAATATATCAGTTCGAAATGTATCTAATTTCGAGGCTTCTAGGCGTGAATACAAATGGCTCATAAATAGAAACTGACATTTGCTCATCTATATTTTATACGATTCAAGGTTAATCTTATCATAAAGAAACCGTTTGTAGAAATCGGATGTGCAGAAAGTAACCCAAGAGAAAGCAATATGACAAACATGACTAAATCATGTACTTTATAGTGTAGTTATTGCGCTGTTATAACATTGAACATAGAAACAGATGAGTATCTTGGGATGCATTCAGATATATAGTTTGCATCATTGCTAAAAGAAATGGTATTTTCCACAGCCTTAATTGATCTAGTTCGCAAACGTTAATAACAAGAACTTTACAAACTAATTCACTAGTATTTAGTGTTGAAGTTATTTATTAAAAATGATTCCCGTACGCGTTCAATCGAAACAATGAGAATTCTGAATTGATTGAATGCACAGGTTTAATCGACATAGTCAAATTAATGTATCAGGATATTTCTTATGGTGTTTAGATTTAAGGTATTTCATTTGATATCGGTGGCATTATCCTGTAGAATAGAAACAAATAACGGTATGTGACATTTTATTTTTGAATTTTATAAGGGTCGAACAGAACACTGAAAACACATTTTTAGTTAAAATTCTAATTTTGTAAATATACTTCTGACAGTGGCCACTTTTTTATGCTTCAAGTAAAAATATATGCAAAGCAAAGCAAACACAGACCTGTTGTACTAAACTGTCAAGAGAACATAAAGTTATGTGTACATTGCGCATGACAATAAACAATACACGAGTTGATCCAAGTAACAATTGCAAGTTACAAATCTTTTGTAAATAAACCTTAACTAGAAAGAAAATTAAAGCAAGATTGAAATAAAACATACACAGTTACAGTGAACTTCTGAAGCTTTTCATTTATCTATAAGTCACTAGAAATGCTTGTTTTAGGTTGACACATGCATTGCAATTAAAGTTATATTTATAAATAGTATTCAAATATTCATTACTGGTAATTTTAATATAAATATATAATATTTTCAGTGAAGAAAGGTGTTACTAAATATTCAGTAGAAACAAAACACACTTAAAGCACAAAAGCTTATTCCCACCATTAAATACGCAACCTGACTAATATATAACATTATTATTACACTATTTGATAGGCGAGCAAACCCCCTATCAAATATGCAGCCCGACTATGTTTATCTGTGTTAGTCTATCACATGCAACAATTACAACATTAATGTTATGATATATCAGTTATTCATTGATGTTCTAGAATAATAAACAAATTTACCAATTAATAGTCAAGCAGAAAGCCAGAAAATCCGTTGTTATGCAATAAAATACTTTATATATAATAATTCTCATTTTCTTTTGATCTTTAAACTGTGTAAATATTTTATCAATGACGTATTTTTTAGTTAGCAAAAAGTTTGCTTGTTTCACTAAGTTCCTAGGGTTTAACCTGAATGCTGAATGAATGTATTAAAACACTGTTTTACTACATAGAAAAAAGTCTAAACAGATTCTGAAACACGTTCATGTTTTTTTTTAATTTCTTATTACAAAATTAATGCAGTAAATAATATTAAAGTATATTGTAATGAAATTGATCTATGATCAGCTGTCACTCGTTCGATTTGAATGTTTATTGATGCTCGGGCGTTAAATCCCAACAATCAATCAATCGATTTGGATGTTAGATTTAGACAGATTGCATGACGGCTATTATCAGCACATGCAAAATACACCAGCTGTATCCCTTAAATCTGTTAAGTAAACGTTACGTTATTGAAGTAGCTATGCTCCACACATGTTGACATTTTGAACCGTAATAGAGAGTAGGCGGAGCTTGTTACTTTTGGAGCGGAAGGGTAGCGGGCACGTAATTTTTCAGCGTAATTTTGAAATATTCTGTTAGATTCCGGTTTAAAAAATCGTTTCTGCTCCGTTCCTTTCCAAAGTAACAAGCTCCGCCTACCCTCTATGACGGTTCAAGATGTCAACAAAACAGGGTCTCTCGTGGAAAATTATCGAAACTTCAATAATGTAATTTTTGTAGCAAATTTGTTATCAGCATACATGAAAATGATTCCGGAAACGAACTAGGTAGGTGTGACATGCACAATTTCAACTTGAAAGTCGTTACAAGCGGTTGAAGGGCGATACTCCGCGGTACCGCTAAATCTCCAACTTTTTGTATAGCATATCGTTCTGACCCCAACCCGACATATCAATATCCAAATAAAAAAGAGGAGGGTTGCAGGGTCAGAGGAAATTCGGACTAGCGCGGAACAAGTTTTGCACATTCGTTTAGTCTATGCGTTCTTCGGCACTCGTGATAATATTTTGGTTATTCACTTTTTCCTATTAATTTTAACCGCTATTATAAAATGGCCGCCTTTTAAAGTCGAATTCATTTCATAAAAATAGGAAAAACTCGTAAAAAATCGTAGAGACTTAATAATTGAATTAAACATAGGCCACAAAATTCGAAAAAAAGTCTTCGAGCCGTAGAAACTAGTTTTTGGAACTCCTGTGATATTGGGAATGTTCGGGAACATTTGTGTTGGTGTCCAACACAATGCTAGTTCATGTTTCAATAAAAAATGTGTTGAGTAACTAACTGAGCATATTCCGTGAGAAGTTTCTATTCAGGGTTTAGATAAAACTTAGTTGAGTCGATTTTGTGTTAGTTAGATTAATTTTGAATATAGTATATATATACCATTTTGAATAATTTGGGAACATATTTAATGTTCTAACTTTAATAGTTATTCTTTCACTTTTGCCGCGTATCATCTCATAAACGACAGATCGGATTGGAACCAAACTTTGCTGGGAAATAGGACACCATATGCAATTGTACAATTAATATTCAATTTTCAAACATATACGTACAGAGCAACTTGGACTCCACTATGAACTAGGAGCATAGACCAGGTGCACATGTACGAGGTACAAATATCATAAGGGCTTTTGGTCGGTTATATTAAAAAATAAAAATAAAATGACCGCCATTCAAAGATGAAAATCAAACATTTTTTTTTTTAAATCGAAAAAAAATTGGCCGTATAAACTGATTTTAGGAACACCTGAGACAATGGGTACGACTGCTCTGAGAGTTTTACCTAAGAGTGCACGTAAAACTTGAAGGAATTCACTGAGAAATTGAAAATGAGAAATATTGTGCTTTAATGTGAATGCTCGGAACACGTGACAGTACACGAAGGTTGACCGGAAGGATTCGAAATTCGCTAGAGCGGTGCACTAAATTTTATGTTTGATCTTTTATTCATCGAAATTGAAAAGCCGTGGTCAATAACCATTTATATATACTAAAAGATTCTGAAAACATTTGTATATTCTTTCAGATGATATAAATTTCATTTTACAGAAATATTGGCGATATCAACATTCTTGACCGGAATCCTGGCCAAAACCATTTATATATTCTGAAATAAAATTTTATTTTCTGTCAGTTGATATAAATCTATTTCACATTTATTTCCTTTAGAGTAAATAGAGTGTTGCATTTTTTAATTATTCTGACAAAACCTTGTTTGTTCTGTTTAATAACAAATATACTACTATTGTTTCTGTGCATATTGTTTTTGAACGTTATTGTTTTGCAATGCGTCTATGACGTTAACGAGATTCCGGGGAACATTTTGTTCACGAGCTTAGCCGACGTTACGGTCGGACGGCTTATCAAAAAAAGAAAGTAATAAATTCATGAAACTAGAAAGGAAAGAAGGAAAACGAGTATCCAATCTGAACCGCTTTAGATATTTTCACTTGCACTATTGACCAGTTGGGAAAGTGTTTTTACTTACACGCGTATCCATTCAAATAACTACCGGTCCGTATAAAATTCAGACACTGCCTGTATCAAAGTGATTCATGTTTAAGAAAAATCCAAGGAACAAACGATGATTTTTCAATCTGCCTATGCAATATGTTTCGTAACAATTGTCATTTCCTAATTCAATTCTGTACTTTGAGAAAATCATAAATTTATCGCCCACTAAAATCAACCAAATCAAACAAAAATCAAGAACAATAACTCATACAGAGCGTCAATTCCATGTACAATCTATATATATTTTTTTTCTCAAAAGTACAACGACCAAATGATAAACTAAGAATGGTTATGTGACCAGTAACTGTTTCTGAACAAGAAATAAAAATGAATATGGTGGGTTTTTGACAATCATGAATCACCTCCTGTCTGATTTTTTAGAAAGACTGCTACTTAAATATAGAAGCAAATTCAATGTTTGAATAAGCTTAAAATATGAAATCCATCACCCTCATCTTTCCTATTGGTTTAATACTTCTAAATAAATTGTAATCGTATACTATCTAGAAGTGTAAAAAGTCCATTGAAAGTAGTGAACAAAGCTATTTTTAAAACCTCTGTTTTTCTCAGATTCTCATTGCTTCTTTCCTGAGCGTTTAAAAGACACGATTACTTGAATGAGAGTTATAGAAAAGATACCTTAAGGTAATTCCGGTCAAGATCTGACATAAAATTCCAGCAATTTACAAACTTACCGAACGTGTCAAAAAAAGCGCGTCATTTTTTCCCACCATTTCGTAATTTTTTTTCAATTTTCGGCAAATTTCTTTTTTACTAACACAGTGACCATATGCTTTTATATTCTTAATCTGAGGTAAATGCAACTCTTTATCATCTGTAAAAATCTAATTGAGTTTTTATTGGTCAATTGCAATTAAGAATAATGTTCACTTTGAGAAGCTGACACAAATGACAGTTTTTGCAAAAGCCGTATATTTTCATTTAATTTATTGTGAGTTAATCATGTTTCCTGTAAAAAGATATACAGGCTTAACTATCTATTTTGTAGATTTAAAACAAGGCGATGAAGATTATATCATAACCCTTCAAATAGGTCGATGACCTTATATTTTTATCAAATAAATTGAAAAAAGATTTTTTTTCAGTATATCGACAAAATATCAAAAAGATATCATTGGTAGATCTAAATAGCATGATATGTCTTTGCTTCTCTGGAAAATAATAGTTCACTTATTATAATAAAAGCAACACGATGGTTCAGTATAATAAACATTTGTCGTATTTTCATCAGGGGCCGGTAAAATTATAACCCATTGTTGCTTCAGATGAAAGTTGGTACCTCGGGAAATTAATTTACTCATTACGACAATTTCACAAGTGTATAGTATAAAATAAAAGCATTAGTCTGCAAAAACAGTTACACTCTGTTACTATTTTTTTTCTAATAAATAGATGGTGTTTGCCTCAAACATCAATAAAATTAAGTCTTTTTGTCTATAAGTATAATATCTGGATTATTTGCATGTACTGTAGGGCCCTCAAGGAACTTTGCAGTTGTTCTGCAAGTCACAATCTAAAAGTGAAACGCAACAATGCAGATACTTAACTAGTGGTAGACTTTAAAATATCGAATCCGAATCAAAATAAGAATCTTTACGTACCATTGTGTTAATTTCAAATTAGCTAAAACATTTATCTTCAAACAAAGAAAGTATATTTATTGAATTTACTGATGTCCAGATCTCGAAGGTACTTTTTCTGCCGGTTTTGCCAATTTTAAAGTCAAAGTTAAAATTTTGCTGTTGTGTAACTTGAAATATTCACCCATTGATCAATTTTGGAGGTTAGCATATTTTTTATATCATCTTAAAGAAAAAAAAAACGTGTCAGTGAGTTTTGGTAGGGGTTTTGGGGGATCAGGATCAGGGTCAATCTTATCAAAATCTTGTTAAAACTGAAAATGTACCCTTGCTTCTGGTCAAGATTTTGTATGTTAGCAATACTTCTAAAACAAAATTGATATCATCTGATAGGGAATTTAAATGCTTTTTTTCAGAATGAGTGAATGGTTTATGGTCGGGATTTGTGGGTTTTGTGAAAATTGAGATCAAAACCTAACACAAAACATTTGCAGACTCCATGGATACCCGTCCGATTAATACCATACACTTTAACAGGATATTTGTATAAATTCATTTAACTTAAACTAATATGTCAAGGAAACGGGTATGTAAAGGTTTGTGTAAAGATAAAATGCGTATTTTTAACCCCGTGCAATTTTTGTTCGTTTACAAATCTACAAGTTGGCATCAAGTGGACATAATTAAGGACGTTTGATGTGTATTGCTTTTTTAACTAATCGAATAAAGAGCTGTGCAGTTTTGTTGAACTTAACTTATACTCTACAAACAAAGGTAATGTTTGAAGGTTTATTTTACGATTGTTGAAATGAATTACTTCCGTGATAATGTATTTTTACAGGGTATTTGAAACCAAACAATAATCAATGACTATCCAACAGGGAACCTTAGTTTTGATTTAACACACTGAACGGCTGCAAATATTGTTCTGTATCATCTGTATATCACTAGAAATAGTAAGGTTCGATTTCCCTAGATGAAAATTATTTTGAGTTTTTCTGTAATGAAACACAAATAATGAATTCCAAATATTCAAATGAAAAAGTTACTTGTTCCTAGTCACTCATTAAACACGTATAAATCAGTATCGTTAAATCATTTAGAGAAAAACAACAAACCAAAGTAAAGTTTTTTCATGTAAATGTGTTAATATAAAATCAGTGATAAAATTACTTTAAAATCTATCATTATCAGGATTAGTTTCTCTGCGAAACAGTAATAGTTGTTTTTACTGATTGCTCGATCCTGATTGTGACCATTTTCAAAGAATAATCAAGGGAACCAAGGTTATAACGATAATCAAAAAAATGTAATCCAGGGACAAAGACCAGAAATGCAAAACAGACATACACAACAAAGAACATAAAGTAACTAAAATCATACATACAAAGTAACAAAAGCAAATCAGCAACTCGGACTCCACTAAAAACTGGGAGCATGGACCAGGTGCACCAGTAGGGTAAGCGTCCTCAGCTTTTCTAGAAACACCCGCCGAGTTTCTCATAAAAAGTCAAGTCCAGGATAAACAAACGAGAAAAAGAAAACTATGACCCGTTGAATAAATCAGTTTTCATGGTGCAGATGGATACACCATAACGATCCACGAGTTCATGATGACGACCATAAAACTTCTGTAGTGATGACTTCAATCTTGTAGCAATATAACCCCGTTCCAGAAGCCTATTTGTTAGAGTTCTAGCGCGATACAAAAAGTCTGCGTATTATCGGCAAGCTCTGGCATAACGTATGAGTTGTGATATGAACACTTCACACGAAATGAATGAAAAGTCATCACAATAGTTTTCCTTTACCATTGATTTCTAAGCGTAGGTCAAGATATCAGGTTGACTTCACAGTGTTTGTAGAATTTTTTATCTCAAGTTCTTTGGGGTAGATGCGATGTATCAAATCCCCGAAATTAGGATTGTTTAAATATAAAACGTTATCTATATAGCGGAAACTAAGATTAAAGAATCTGGCCAAACGATATTTTTTCTTTCGGATCAGATCAGCTATAAAATCAACCTCATAAGAGTGAAGGAATAGGTCAGCAAGTAAAGGAGCACTATTTGTTCCCATTGGAATGCCGACTGTTTGTAGAAAAACACGTCCACCCCAACGCCTGAAATGTTCTTGAATATGATTACTTTTATTCATTGGAAACCACCTTGTGCGATTCAACCTACTTTCAAGAAATGATCTTAGCTTGTTTGAATTAACGTTGTCATGGAGGGAAAATGAGTCAGGAAATCAGAATGACCACAACAGGTCTATCATCCGGAATGCAAGGAATATGAATGTGAATCACATTGTGTTGTTATCATGACTCCATAAGAGCGCCATCATCTGTAATGCAAGGAAGAAGAATGTTAATCACATTGTGTTGTTATCATGACTCCATAAGAGCGCCATCATCTGTAATGCAAGGAATAAGAATGTTAATCACATTGTGTTGTTATCATGACTCCATAAGAGCCCCATCATCTAGAATGTTAATCACATTGTGTTGTTATCATGACCCCACAAGAGGTCCATCAGCTAATCACATTGTGTTGTTTGCGTGACTCCACAAGAGGTCCGTCATCTGAAATGTTAATCACATTGTGTTGCTTTCGTAAACCCACAAGAGGTCCATCATCTGTAATGCAAGAAATAAGAATGTTAGTCACACAACAGTCCACAAAAATGTTACCGCATCTTTTTATTGTATAGTTATGGGATGACTGTTTCAGTTTCTTAAAAATAGATTATGATATCAAACAAACTGAAAAAAAAAGAATCTAGCCATACGCTGTTTACGCAATTATAACGCAGTATCCAAACTTAAAAAAAAACACACTTTATTCCTTTCATTACATATTGTAGAATATGTGCTGGATTATTTGCATAAGACACAGTAGAATCTCACTGTGCTGGTTTCATTGCATTTTTCTGTGTGCGTCGGATTCCTTACATTACGCATTGTCGAATCTCTCTTTGTTGGAATATGTTGGATTATACATGATAGAAATTTCATTTTTTATTCCTTGCATTACACATTATGGAATCTTTCTGTGTTAGATTACAGATGGTTTAGACTGTTTCAGATTCCTTGCATTACACATGGTTAGATCTCTCTATATTATATTACACATGATGGAATCTCATTTTTTATTCCTTGCATTACACATGATGGAATCTTTCTGTGTTGGATAACAGTTGGCTTTGACTGTTTAAGATTCCCTGCATTATACATGGTTTAATCTCTTTGTTTCAGATTCCTTGTATTACACATGGTTGAATATCTCTATATAAGATTACACATTGTAGAATCTCTTTGTTTCAGATTCCTTGAATTACGCATGGTATAATCTCTATGTTGGATTATACACGGTATATGTACCATCTTTCTGTGTTTTATCGACAGCACAGGACTCGGCGTTGCATTCTCGCCAAGACTGTAGGGGTTCATGGATTAGATCACCGGTCGATTCATGAGTATTTCCGAGTGGATAAATATCCGACTCAGCATATCGATTTTATTGTATTGTCTTTCTGTTTGGTATAGTGTTGTAGTCCTGACACGCGTGAAATATCTGCCATGGGACTTTAAACAATAATCAAGCAATTAAAAAATATCTGTGTTTCATTAAGCATGGTAGAATTTCTCTTTGTTAGATTTTAGATGTTAAAATCTCTCCGTGTTCCATTACACATGACAAATCTCTCTGTGTTGGATTTGACATTATTCTTGTATTTTGTTATGAATATTTGCGTACTTTTAAATTTTGAATTTGGATCTTTATATGCGTTTGGTTCTAAATACTCTAATTAGAGGTTACTAATTAAAACATATGATTGCTATTTTTGTACTGACAATCAGTTTTAAAAGTTACAAAGAAGTAACAAAAGCTACATGCACTACTAGGCTTTACCTAAACATACATGTAATTGATGTTTGAATATGTATGCAGCAATAAAGAGAAAAAAAATAATTATTTGTACATACACTCTAGATCTACTTTCTCGAAATAATTACAAAACAAATATCAAATATAAGAGTACATAATCTTCGTTTTCAGAGTTGAAAGAAGCTATTTCGTAACTTCATAATATATGATCATGTAAAAAGCTTCTCAACTAGTAAAGCTGTTTGAAATATCTTTGGATATTATCGCAATCAATTAAATTTTTGAACATGTAAGCCTGAGTCGAAACATTAAATTGTTAACCGAGTTAGTAATTGATACTGTATTGTTCGAAAACCATTTCGTATTACAAATTTTTGCATGATTTTCAACAGTGCATTACATTTTATTAACTCTCATGTTGTTAAGAATCCAATTCCAATGTTATAGCTTACTGCCCTTTTAATGGAATCTAACCATTGACAAAATGCACATCGTTAATAAAGAATCTATCACATTATATTAAAAATAGTGGTCTGAATCCAGAAAAAAATATTGAAAGCTTCATAAAATGAGGGAATAATTTTAGACCTGTCATTCTCTTAAGTGGAAAACTTGCATTTTAGGTGGTGAATGCTTGCATTTAATTCTAGTCATATGTATTGATATAAAAGAACGTAAAATAAACCATTCAGATGGCGTGTAACTCTTTATCTAAAAAGCATTATTAATTACTTCTACTGGAATTCATATTGTGAATATGTAAATTGGTGCTCTACGTTTCTATTGAACGGTTTATTGATATTAGAAATTTGCCCTTTTTTAACATGTAAATAATTTCCTTGCTTTATTTTGTAATCTCACAGTTACCTACAGAGGGCTAAGTGTCTTCTTTGTTACAAACTTCGGCTGTACAGAATTGAAAAAGGCATGGAATTTGGTTCAAGTGTTTTTTTTTCTTTTTTTTTTTTTTTAATTTTCTTCCTGTTTTTGTTTTTTTCGCGCGAAGTCATTCAATATACAGCAATATCGACAAAATTCTTTTATCATGGGCTTTGTCTACTGTTGTAACTCTTCTTTTGAATACCAATATCACAGCAATAGATACAAAATACACATTGTCATTATACAGAAATCTCACCTACTATGACTTAAAGGCATATTTATCAAACATTGGAAATGTGAGCTGTGCTTAGTTGAATTCACTGACCATGATTTTCGAAGAACTTTCGATACATTGTTAAAACTAGTGATACAGTCGATCAAGTTAATTCGAATTCGATAGTCTGAAAATTGTGAAGAGTCTGGTGGGAACTTGAGCTCTTAAGATTACTAATAAACTGTTATATTTCTCAAGTCATAATTCCTTAACAGATGAATAAGATTTTTTCTTATGGTAAAAAACCATTTTATATTCATAATTGCATTGAGTGGTGTTACATACATCAAAATTCCATTTAAAAAGACCTTAAAACAAATAATATAAAATGCTCATTTTATCTGTAGTAATGAGTAGTTTAGTATTCAGTATACAGTATCAATTTGGGAGTATTTTGTCTTCCTCAAGACATGGTCTGCGAATAATTGATCGTGTGTAATTCATCGTAAAATTGACGCTAATGGCTGATGAAAGACACTTTTGAATGGCAGCGTAAGATTTGAAAAGCATTAGTAACTAATTTGTCGGGCATTAATGTGCGAAAAAGGCAAATCAATATATCTTTATTTTTATATGGTTCCAGCGAACTGGTCAACATTTAACATTAAATTTTGTTTTGTTTTCGAAATAAGAACAATATGAAAACTAAACTTTGGAAGAAGCTTCAACAGATGATAAACTACACATCTTAAACATGGCATGTTTTCAGACAGTGTTCTGGATAATTTGCTTCTACAAAAAACTTATATAGTAAATTATTCTTTTATTATTAAGTAGCAGTCTTTATAAGAATCATGCAAATTCTGTTAAATGTAATATACCTAAAAAAAAGCTACATATTTTATTTTAATTATTAAATTGCTTTTTAGGCCTATGTGATGAAATGTGTAATTAATCATTTCAATCTGTCTGCTTTAAGGAGATAATCAACATGAAAAATTCAGCAGTTTCTATTGTATTTTAGTGTCATTTACAGAGTTACCTCCCTTAAGTTTGAATTTTACACTACATTCTATATAATTTTATCTTATAAGAGCACGAGTTATATGAAAAGCCACATGTTAGTTTCTGTTAACTATAACATTTTAAACAAAATATGAAAAAATAAAGAATAAATATAGGCTTTCCAACCATGTATCACATTTTGCCAAGTGCTTGTCAACCTTAACAAAGCCATATTTTGTAATTTCAAATGTAAGATGAAGCTTGTAAATTGTTTATTTTGTGTTAGTATTTATCACAAAACACATTGTATACATCAAAGTATTTTTATTGTATAGATAGTAGTATTATATCGAATGTTAACAGAGTAATGAATTTTGATAATTCACACTGTGAAATAAATTGGGTAATTTCACCCTCCCGCAAAAACGTCAGAACTTCGATATCAATCCGCCGTTCACAAATTTCGACATTTATGTTGAAATTAGCAACGAATAATCAAGGGAATCTATATAATAAATAGGATAATTGGTTATCGTGAATAACCAAAATATGATTACTCATTCCAAGAATGCAGTTAGAATTAACTCTTGGTTATATTTTGGTTTTCGCTCCTTCCAGTAATTTATCCTATTAATATTTTGTATGTAAAAGTG
Source organism: Perna viridis (assembly GCA_037379345.1). Classification (NCBI taxonomy): domain Eukaryota; kingdom Metazoa; phylum Mollusca; class Bivalvia; order Mytilida; family Mytilidae; genus Perna; species Perna viridis. Next base: position 28,679,377 of record CM074523.1, read on the forward strand.
TTACAATTTCCTTAGACATGCTAGTAACCGACCACTCTGCAAAATGTTCTAAAATATATCTAATTAGTTTGTTTGTTTGTTAGGGTTTAACGTCCGAGCAGCAATATTTCACTATATTCAGACGATGAACATGAAATTGATGACAAAATGAACATGATACGATCATGAAATGAAAAAAGGATGGGACACAAGGACAATGGGGTCAACAAATTTTGATTGCCACTGGAAATAGGGAGAGGTGGGTAGGGTCGGGCAATTTAGCCTCCTGTGGCGGAGCCCTATGGTTCCTACTCCGGGAGAATACCACAGTAGGGTTCTTTAACGCGCGAGGAACGTGGCATCTTTCCCACGGTGCACCACTATGGTTTGCGGTCAGGTTTTTCGTATTATAGCCTGACAACCCCAGCATGCAACACGCCAGGGGGACTCCATTCCACCACCTGGGGCACACATCCCAGATGCTCTGTGGGCAAAGCGCCCTAGTCCCCGGCTAGGGTTCTGAGCACTACTTAGTCGCTTTTTACGACAAGCTTAGCGCTGCTGCAGGCCTATTCTTTTAACACCCGGACCTGAATGGGGCCATATCTAATTAGAATGGACTATGTAATTGTTCCATTCAGTCACTGCCTGTAGGATCTAACCATACGTTTATGTTAAGACGACTTTTTCAAAATCATTCGGTGATATTATTTTTTTTAATTTTCTCATTTCAGGTTATCTGAAAATTTAACATGGTAATGTGGCCCTCTCTGAACAACTTATATTTTTCAATATATATGCCCTAAAGAACGAGAACAAGAAAAAGCATTGAAAAGGGGAGATAACTCCATTACAAGAAAACTATTAAATATCATAAACATGGCTTTATTTCACGTGCTGTTGACTTTTTAAGCCAATCTGTTTTTTGAAAAAAGGGTGATATGACAATTATGTGTACATCTTTGTTGATAGCCTGATGACACCTATCTCCACATGTTTTAATTTGTAGGATTTATTCTTTTTTTCTAGACAATGTAGTGTATGCTAAACAAAGAACAACAATAAAGACGTTTGAGAATATGCATATATTCTGCATATATTTACTTAATCTAAAGGAAATCTGAATTCATTATAGGGTAAAATTCTCCAATTTGGGCCCCAATTCATGAAAAAAAAATGAGTGTGGTGACCTCCTACTTTCTTTTCATTTTATGAATAAGGGTGAAAAGTTGTACAACATTAAAATAAAGAAACTTAAATTTGGGATTCTTAAATGACGGAGCCACCTTAGTTTTACGTAAAAGTAATATAACTCTCTTCTATCTAAGACATGCTATGCCTTTACCTTTCCTAAATGCACAAATTTGTCTCTAAATTTGTGGTAAAATTGAGCCCTTATTTCCGGAAGATAATGATGAACTTTAAGAATTAAAAGAAATGTAATCTCGGGTGTATTGTCTTTTATTTTGAGCAGTTAGAAATATTCTCATTCAATTGAACAAAATATAGCATTTAATTCTGTAGTCAAATGCAATAACTAAGAAAGTTACCACAATCGGGATTTTAGAGTATGTTCATGAACGAGTATATAGGCGCTGCAATTTTTTTTTCTTCGGAGGATGAGACTCTTTTCCAATCATCTATCAAATGTAAGATAGTCAACTCAGTGTGGAACAAGATTTTTGGTATGAAAAATAAATTTTGTGATAGGGTGGGAACAGAAATTAAATAGATTATTTTATGCAGGGAGTATTAAAAAAATAATTATTATTGGTTGATGCAGTACGGAAAATAAGAAAGAAATAAGAAAGATCAAAGAAAAATTGTCAGTAGGACGCATATTCCAAAATGATGGATTTAATATTGCATTATCAGAGATATTTATTGTTAAAAGTATTACCAATTAGGTGAGATGTGTTTAATCAGTAGGTTTAACTAATACTCTTTGATTATTGTACGTAGACATATCATTAATAATTAAATTCAATGTACTTTTGTATAATGCATGTGTGCATGGTTTCTTCCACCGCTAATTTCATTAAGTATACGCTCCAATGATTCGATATAAATCCAGTCACTGTAACACATAACAATTCAATATTTTAAAAAAAACGGTCACTGTAATATTTTACAATTCAATATTTTAAAAACATTTTCAAATTATTATTTTTTTTACTATTTAATCAAAGTCTTAAAATATCGAATTTTCAACCAAAAAGTAATTGTTTTGTGAAATTTTAAAAAAGTTTTAAAAAATATTAAAGTAAAATATCTTTTGAAATAATGTATAAGATAAAATTGTTTTGTAGTACAACTTACATGGACCACATCCATATTTTGAACATTTTTGAACACGTACGATCAGGAATAACACGTGGTCTTACTATTTTGAAATGAAGTGTGAGCACGGTTACATCTACACCTACAACGTAAGAGTTTGGAATTCCGTTCCTCCATACCCCAATCTCTTACTTCCGAACGCCATATTGCATAACGCTCGTTCCGCCGTTCCTTGAAATCGGCAGAATTATGGTACACTATTTTTCATTTTTAAGTTTTATCCAGTTTCTTTACCAATACACGGGAAAAGGTGATTAAACTAAAGAAAAACAATGACCTACCTGATGAGAAAATCCAGCAATCCTGGAAATCCTTTGTAAAAGCAGTTAAAATGAATTTCATATTTGGTATTTAGCTTTTTGAGTGTGTAATTCCGATTGATAAAATTACGGAATTTAAACTTTACGAAGCGAACATATCAAATTAACGAAAGAATTGCCTTTACAAACTTTAAGTTCGTTTTGTCAAAAATATATTGTATTCCGTAAAATTAGTGACCTTATTCAAAATTGTTGGTCATTTTGACAACTGTCTTCATTACAAATGTTTTCTAGGTATTTACAAATATTTAGGATTTTTATAGTTCGATTTCCTGTAGGTTAAACTTCTTTTATGTAAATAAAAGACACACAGTATGTTTGGCTAATTAACATTTGCGTTGGTTTTCAACATGTCAGATGCTAGAGGTTAGGATGGCACCAAGTCCGAAAATAGCTTGCCAGACAACCTCTATCATTGCTGGAGTAGGTTACGTTGTTATGTTGTGCGCTAAACAGGCATGAAATGGTCTGTAATCAGTGTATTTTTATTATCACAATTCTTTAGTTTTAATGTCAAACTGTAGTTTTCATTAAGTTTTTCTTAATCAAAGTGGCAAAAGTGTTAAATGTATCGCGTGTCCGAATATGACACATACAGGATACACTAAAGAGTTTAACTTTTACCCTTTCAAGTATTTATAATACATACAATATGACTATAATTGTAATCTTAATGTTGATGAATATGTACTATGCACTATCAATTATCTGTAATATTGATGAATGTGCGACGATTTCACGGTTAAATGTCAACTTTAGTAATTATATTTAAAAAATAGAATACTCTACCTTAGGTAATGACTTCATCTGTCTCCACATTCGGTAAAGTAAATATAATTTTACTGTCTAGGCTGTTCTTGGAACCAATTTATCTTGCCATGTTTTTACTTAAAAAGATATGTTCCGTAGAACAAGTTTCCACACCTTAAGCCGCAATTTCATTCAATTGTCAATGAAAAATGAAGACAAATATATTTTTTCTTAACCAGGGAAACAACTTTAAAATGAGTTATTATTTATGTTCAGCATGTCATTATTCCGCGTTGATTTCAGCAAAATGTACACACCAGAACATCAACTGTGTTATGAATCGACATTTATTTTTAATATTTGAAAAAGATGCTCTTGGTTTTTTATTCTTTTTGAAATTAGAAAATTGTAGCTGAATGTGTTAGTTGACAAGCGAATTTAACTGACTTAAAAACTTGAAATCTTCTACCGCCACAGTTACTATAAATGAAAGCAATTAAACTTCGTTTTCAGTTTAGCCGTCATTAAATATTTGTAACATTTAGCCATTTCAACATTAAAACATCTGGAAAGATAAAACATGAAATAGGAATTGATAGAATGTAGACCAGGTTGAAACTTTCTACCGCTGGAATTACTATAAATAAAAGCAATTAAACTTCGTTTTCAGTTTAGCCATCATTAAATATATGGAACGATAAAACATGAAATAGCAATCGCTAGAATTTTGACCAGCTTTTTACAACTTAAGTACAATCTATGTCCTCTAACTATTTCGGTTTGTCAGGCACTCTACATGTTGCTACGCAAAGAGAAAATGTCTTTATTATATAAACTATATAAACTGTTGTGGCTAAAATGATTGGTGATTCTAAATGAAACAACGAAATAGTAACATCAAAGTTTACAACTGACTCTGAAATGAAACAAATTTAAAAGTACCGAGTTTTGTTATTCAGACTATATCGTTTCAGTACCGAGTTTTGTTATTCAGACTATATCGTTTCAGTACCGAGTTTTGTTATTCAGACTATATCGTTTCGAATTCTTATTTGATTTATTCGATTTATTCCTAAGTAATAACTTTAATTTCAGGTTGTTTTAATTAGCAAAATGTCTAGATGATATATTCATGCTTTTCCCATCCTATTGGAATACATTCTAGAAATTAGCATTCCTGAATAACTTCAATTTACTGTGGAAACCAGACCATTGTTCGGATTGATCTGATGATATAACCGTCTAGTGATACTGTATAAAATGATGGATTTAACATTTGATACGTGTTGACACATCATGAAGATATCTAAGCACTTACATGAAACTTGAAGCAATTTCAATACACCACAACACAAAGAACATTTCGATCAATTACTTTTGGCAGACATTATTTTTAAAAAAAGGTTTTGTTGATTTTGCTTGACAGGGGCGGATCCAAGATTTGAGTTTTTTTTTGTTTTTTTTTTTGGGGGGGGGCATTTACTCGGGGTGTAACTATGATATATTTCCGATTGTAGTTTATTATTTCTTCGTCGAAAACCATATTGTAACAACACTGTGTACATTTTAAAGATATCAAAGAAGTTTTAGCCTATTCATTTTTGAAAAAAATTAAACATTTTATAATAATAATAGGAAAGGACGTGTTTCTAAATCAAAATACCATAATCATTTATTCAGCATACGAAGCACAAATAAGAACACAGATTGAATATATTCAGTTTTAGTAGAGCCTGAGTTGCTCATTTGCTTTTGTCACTTTGTATGTCTTATTTTAGTTACTTTATGTTCTCAGTTATGTATGTCTGTTTTCCTTGTCTGATCTTTGCCCCTGAATTACATTCCCTTAATTAACACTAGAACCTTGGTTCCCTTGATTACTCTTTCATCAATCTACGTCTCTTTTATTGTTGAGAGTAATGGACATTAAATTGTCAGTGCGGACTTATCGCATGTTTTGGTGTCGCAGTTGTTGATCTATTCTAAACATTTTTTTTCTCTTACATGAACAATACATTGATTTAAATGTAAGTTTTTCATCATTTGAAGCCAATCGGCTCTGGTCATTGCAATTATCTCAATTTGTCACGTCAACAATATCAATTTATTTTTATTTGGATTTTTAAAATACGGTTTCTGACCTACATGACCCCAAGCACAAGACTTCAAATTAGAAAACAAAGGGAAATATCGGTTCTATGCCAATTCTGGCAATTTGAGTGAAAAACAATTAACGTTGGAATTTGCTATGGCGTTCTTTCATGAGGCTATTGGCGACTTCTTTCTATACAAATATGTTGCACTGCAGTATTAGAAACACTCTTTTATGTTCTTCGACGTTAAATATAATTGAATTCAACCTTATTTTAAATATACTTGACATTTCTTTTAACTTCTTCATTGTTGCTTAAAAGCAAGCTTTTAAGAATGAAGTATAAAGTTAGACGAAGACATTATTAGACTGTTAATTATAAATTGGTATAGCAAAGATTATAGTGCACATTTTTATAGCTAAATATCGCCTTAAACTAATAAAGAAATAGTAACAATAGAACAAAAGTGAAAATTCAAAGCTCTAATTCTATGAGAGAGGTCATGTGTAACATAGTATGAGGGCTTTTCATTCAGCCGATGCGAAACTTAACATTATATCTTTAATAATTACCCAATTTAAAGTGGCTTGATAAGGAAAAGCATTAATCTGTTTTTCATAATAAATAATTACTTTGTAGAATTATCCTCTCTTTTAGAACATAATATAAAAATCGACCCGAATCAAAGAACTGCATCAAGTGTGATAATTCATAAATATTGTAAAGTGTAAAGTATCTAAATGTTTATATACCAGAAAAAAGCTGTGAAATACATATTTCTCGTCAAAATGATGCAGGTTTAAAGATTAAAATGTGTAAGTTGAAACGAAAACGGAACCACTGGAAAAATATGACAAAATTTAGCGAGCAACCGTGATTCGACATGATTTATGTCGGAAATCAATTTAACAAATCTTAATGATGGTCAGCCAAATACAGAAGTCGAATTCGAGATTATTCAGAAATATTGCTGTGATACAAGACTAGCATTATCAACTACCTGACGATTTTAGGGAGGTGATATATAGAAGAACTGTACAGTTCTAAATACAAAACTTATCTATCATCATTCAGTGAGGTTTCTACATATAACTCTGCAGATTTTATCATTTTAACCACTTACCACGTAACTGGCGGACATAATGGTACTATATTTTATATTTTTTTATAGCAATTATAAAGTTAAACACTTTGAATATTTCTCCTGTCAAATACAATTGCATACTTCTAATGCAATTTATTGTGATATTTTTTTTTATATACTTGTTATTATTTATGAAATCATGTTTTTCTAGACATAGGGAATATAGAGTTTTTGCATTCTAGATAAAACGCGATTGGTGATGTTCTCATGCATATATGACTGTCATCTATTACTTGATTGTGAGGCTGAAGCAGAGTACAAATTTATATGTTTCGAGAAATTGTACGTTTATCCCAACTACCTAACAGAATCTTCAATTAGATTATTGGTCTTATAACAGAAAAAAACCCTTGGATACTTATTTGAATACTACTTTTTTACACAAACTGTCAATGATAGCGATACAATTCACAACTGCAGAATGAGTAATAAAGGTAATTCAAAATTACCGAACCGATTAACTCAATCGTCAAAAGGAAGAATAAAATATGAAAGGCTTGATATTAAATGGCAATATAAAGGCAAAACATGAAAATGAAGGGTTTAAGCAGGTTTTATAGCCCGGTTAAAACCTGTTGTCGGTATATTGCACTTCAAATAGACAACAATTAATTGCCACTAGGAGGCGTATGAGGAGGACAACCTTGGTCTGAAATCCTGTCTCTCAGGCAAAGATGGCGTATCTAATAGTAAGTATAGTGGCTATTAGCGCTGGTATACCATTATATATTGGGACTACATACCACTCTCGTTTTTCATTTTAATATCTTCTACATTTCCAATTGCTCGTTTCTTATTCTCCTGCTATAAATTAGTCGTTATCTTAAAAAGAGTACTTACTATTGATATTGCTCGATTAATATAGCATGGAAATTGATCTTTGAAAAGAGGGTTGATAGCTTACTCTCTGCATAAGGTGAACATCGAAGATTTTGTCAAAAAGTACTTATCATAGGCACTAGATATCACGTGATCCAAATATTTCACAAACATGTTTGTTATATACACGATTCATCTGTCTTAAATTTTAGTTTTATCAGTACGTGCCATTTATTGAATTTAATAGAACATTCAAACGGGATAACCATGATGCGGACAAACCAAATGTTCGAAATTTTGTACTGTTATATAAGGAATGACTGTTATATTTTTTTTTGAATGAATGGTCTATGAAGGAATAACCTCAACCAAGTTGTGCATAACAAATAATCTGCGTAGCATGTTATTTTCAAGTATACACCATGGGCATTGAGCTTATTTCAAATAAACCTAAAAACAAATTCAACAGTCATTTTTTTTATAATTTAATGTTAGTATCAACATTCAACCAGTAAATCATTGAAAGATGTTGATTACTTCACAGACATTTACAAAATTTGGTCTATGAGATGATGAACACTTTTTAAAATCCAATCAGAAAGCGTGTTACATCTGAAATTAAATTATATTGTAATAAATACGAATATCTTGTATGTCTGTGCTTATGGCCACAAACGAAATGCATGAAATTGGCTGGTTTTTAAAACGAAGAAAAAACGGTTGTTTGATATAAATCCATTTAAACATCTGTGAGCCTTCACAAAAAGTCAATTTAATACATGATATGGCTTTTGCCATGATCTTAAATAGAACAGTATCTTCATCATAAGAATACACATTAATTTTTCTCAGAATGAAAGTAAAACGAAACTTTCACTTCAATATCTTTATATTAGAAATCATAGACTTGTATTCTATAGGCCTTTTCATTTAGGTATCTTTCACACCAAACGTATTCATTATTTTTATGCGATTTAAATAAAGTCAATATATTTATTCATTGTTAATCCCTTGGTTGTTCCATAGCGTGATAGGGTTTCATTGTTGTTGAGATTGAATATAACGGAATTAAAGGTAATATTACATCACCTTTTACATTTCTTAAATGATTAAAAACTTAAGAACTCCGAATGATATATGCATACACATGAATGTAAGTGTATGTTGTGGTCATGATTGAATTGCCAATTTTACTTGTTAGATTAAGTAATGTATTTATTAATCTTATGATGTTCAATTTGAATAACCCCGTTTTGACCATTAACTTTCAACTTTTCGACCATTTACTTGTTACATCAGAAATATTTATTGGCAACATCTTGTTTATTTACTTGCCACATTTTTAAACAGTTACTTGCCACTTTTTGGCATTTACCTACCACTTTTTGATTCTTTACTTGCCATGTTTTAAGCCATATACTCGCCACATATAACCATTCATTTGCTACTTTTTAACAATTTACTTGCCATTTTTGGCCATATTTTTTTCCGCTAAGAAAGACAACATGACACATACAGACACATACGCATTACTTTGGCTTTACAAGCTGTTTTTAGCAAAAAACATGCAATTTTATCTGACATTTCTTTTGCAACACATTGCTACTGGTTGACCAAAAAGGCATTTAAAGAAAAGAAAAACGAACAACAATGCATCATGTGTAAATTGATAATGGCGGACTTTATATTTAAAAGAAAGAAACGCTAATTTTTCGTCCAGTTAACCTTGGTAAAGTCCTGGAGATGCTATATGATAAAATTAATATGATAGTAATCAGTTTAGGTCATACTGCCGATAACGTAATCACTCGATAAAACAGTATCGTATTATCGGAATACTACATAAAGTGTTGTATTCACAACGAAGTAGCACTAACGCCGTCTGTTGGGAAGACTATTGGATATTTAAAAGCAAAGTGTAAGGAAAGGTAAGAAATAGGAATTTAATATTGCCATACTAGTGGATTAGTTATAAAAAAATGAATTATCAAACTATTCATAACATAAATCGTTTTGTTGTCTAAAATTTTCAATTTGGCATTCATAAGACAAAATTATTATTTATCATTTTGGCTGCAAAATGAGATAAACTGGAGAAAAGAAGGGATAGGTTTCGTATAAATACATTTAGTAGGGAATAACAATACAAAAAAGCATTGATAATAGTACCAGAGCAAACATTCTTTAGATCATTTATTTCATAGTAATTTCAGTTTTATCAGATAAGTTATAACGCTTCTTAAAAAGCCAAAGAAAACAGATTTCATGCTATTATTTGTTATTCAGCTGCTACAATTACATTAAGAAGGTAGACCTAGGGTAAGGGAAATAACTCTTGAAATCAGTGATATGTTTATATCATTTTCAATTTAACCAAGACTATAAAGCTTTCATTTGAAACAGAATGAAATCAGTCCAAGTTACTTTGATGCTTACATGAGATTGATGTAAAACGCCAAATACAAGCGTTTCATGTTTGGTCTTTGTCCCTGCATTACATTCTTTTGATTACCGCTATAACCTTGGTTCCCTTGATTACTCTTATAAGAGTTGTATTCCTTACCCTATGTCTACCTCCTAAATGAACAGTAATTTGCTTGTATTAAAAAAAATACAGTGCACTCATCGTTTTGATATTTGTCTATTATAAGTTTTTGAAATAGGTTTCTGGAGCGGTACATTGTACATAATAAGGTTCTGTTTTAGATCAATCCAAGAATTTTAAACATATACGTAAACCCTAACAAGACGTAATTATTGAGTAATAGAGTGTCCAGTAACATAACAACCTACTTGATTTAACACTATACTTATTTTCTATGCGGTTCAATAACACAAGACATTTTTGGGGTTTTTCTTTGTATCATTAGAATAGGTTTAGAAGATGTAATCTGAGAAATGTCAGGTATTATTATATAGATAGCATGTAAAATATGAAGAAAATATATATGATAATTAGGATAATCATCGTGAATAACCAAAATATGATCACTCGCAAGAATGCTTTAAGATTTAACTCGTGTCATAGAGCACAATGCATTTCATAAAGTAGTTTATTTTACCATTTTTGTAATTTAAAGGACAATTGTACCAACAAACCATTGGAAAAAAAGAGATATGAGTAGCCGAGTCATTCAATTTCAAATTCCAATATTACTTTTCAATAATTTTAGTTTAAAAACGAATACTTACATTTTATTGAAATTAAAAAGACAACTGATACACATTCTTCTGCTTTATTCCTAGACATACATTTAAACAAAGGTGAAAAATAACGTTTTAAATCGAAACTATATTACAAACGAGATGTTTTGATTTTCCAATTGTAAACCTTTCCTTTCTTAGTGGCAATATACCAACATGTATGGATTATACATTTCATTGTTGATTTGCTACTGTCGAATCTGTGATCTCGATACTGACGTTGTTTATAAAACATAGAAACGGTCAACATTTTGAAATCGGGAGTATGTTAAGCCTTCATTGCTAACATTTATGTGGTTTTTTATTACAATTGGATCGACCGATATCAAGTTTTTAACTGCCAGACGCGACGATATATCTTCATTTTGATTTAACGGATCATTAATCTACCAAACTTGACACTTACTTGCTACAGTGTTGTAGCTCCTTTCTTTTACATACTGTGTTGGGGGAGCCAAAAACGCTTAGTGTTATGACTTACAATATATTTTTTTCCATCGCATGTTTAAAGTCGCGAAAGATCAAGAAAATTAGACAGAGATACATTTCATTTTCCCTTCAAATCTTGAAACAAGTTTTTTTTTATGTTCGGTCAGTTTTCGCATGATTTATTAATATGTCATTATCAAGTTGAAGATCAACCGTTTATTGTTCAAAGGTTGAATTGTTATTTGTATTAAGGCGATTTTTGACTGAAAAATGGACCCCTGTTACACCGAAATGTATTTTACATTTTATCTATTTATTGCATTAGATACCCAAAATTATTAGATTCCGGATTTATTGCTTTTGATTTTAATTGAGCAAACTCTTAGACAAGTATATGTATTTCGTATATAGTCATCTGACTGTGTATAAAGTTTACTCATATACATCTGAAACTCTATTTTATGTATAAAAGGGTGTACGTAATTATATCATTTTTAATGAAAAAAACTTGTGTCCTATTTAGAAAGCATTTAGCCAATAAATAGATATGATAATGTGATAAATGTAATGACAGCATAGCCAGTCAGTCGGCGTGGATGCTTAAATAGCATCTGTTAAAGAATGATTCGATCAGTGTTCTTCATACTTCATTCGTATATTTGGCATTATAGTCGATGCTAAAGAAACGCTAAGGTTAGTGAACTTTTTTGTTAAGTAAGAACGCTTTTACCTTTTTTGCTTAAATCAATTCTTATATTTTTTGTTTTTTGTATTTTTTTGTTTTTTGTTTTATTTATTTATTTTTGTTTTGTTTTAGTATTTTGCTTTCATAGCTTTTGAGTGTTTTGATTCTTTTATATAAACAATATTAAATGTTATGTTATGATGTTTTAAGTACTTGTATCACTCCAGCTAAGAATCATGCAAAATGTGATTCATGGGTTAAAAGCCTACATATCTTTATTTTTGATATTTTGTTTGAATTGCCATACTAAACAGAAATAAACATTCAATTTTTCATATAACCCGTGTTCTTAGGAGAAGAAAATTAAATAGAATGCAATGTATATTTCAATATTAAGGGAGATAACTCTGTAAATGACACTCAAATACAATAGAATCTATTTTCAAGATTGATTTTCTCCTAAGATCTGGCAGATTTGAATGAATAATTACACATTTTATAGTAAAGACCCATAAAACAACTTAATTACAAAAATAAAAATATGTAGCATTTTTTGGGTGTATCACATTTTTCAGATCTTGCATGATTCTTACAAAGACAGCTACCTAAAGTATACTTCTAGGCTTGTAATTTTTCCATTACTATAACTCTTTTTTCCATGTTATTTTACGATGTTATTGCTTGGATATTAAATCTGTATCTAACATCATCAAGAACGAATTCACTACTGCACAAACTTTCGAAAATGTTGCTGATTTTGCCCTGTTAACTAATTTTAAAAACCGTAATAGCTTTTTAAAAAAATATTTAAATTGTTAGTGTATACTAATTCAGTTTGATCTCAAAAGGTGTATTTTATAATGATGAACCACAAAGATTTTAAATAACATATTTTGAGTGACTTTAATAGTTAAGAAATCTTTGAAACCTACTGTAGTTTAGGTGCAACAAAACTAAAAAAATACGGAATATATATTTGAAATGATAAATCGTGTAAATCACATACTCATGACATATTGAACGTGGGCAGTGTTACGTACAACTCTTCGTAGATCAACAACTATTGTTGTTTTTTTAACTTTATATGTGTAAAGTAACCCAAATAGAAGTATCGATATTTTGTTCATTCAATATTCCATCAGAATACCGTGACGATTATTGTTATTATTTGTCAGATATTTGGTCAGAGTAATCAAGGGAACCAAGGTTATAGTAGTAATCAAAAGAATGTAATCAAGGGACAAAGAACTGACGTGGAAAAATTATGAATTACTCAATAAGAAGTTACTCAATACAGACTTTGAATGATTTTTTTCGACAAACAAGTGAAAAGAGTGTTATACCTCATTTTCTTAATGACCTCACATCGAACAGAAAATTGATAGGACCTGTAAGGACTTATCTTCTTCGGGAGCGTTTCAGGTTTCACCTAGTGAATGGGCTAAAATCAATGATTCATTAGTTCATAAAGTTCCACATAAAAACATATGAGTCACATCAATGTAAACCCTAAATACGGCAAGCATTCTAATGTCTTAATACATAATCGACAAATTGTATTCAGTTGACATTAAACATTGTAAAAAACAATAAAAACATGTTATTATATTCATTCAGTGCGACGGAAAGCGACCTTTTCATACTACTTATGAGATAATATAGAAGGTTGTATTTAACATTACCTGAACCATATACATGAAGATATGCGTGATAAAAAGTACAAAATCGGTACTATAAATTTTGTTTTCCTTCGAATGAATGGTATGCTTTATTATGACTTTAAATGAGTAAGGTTCTTGAAAGACATGTAAATGTTAATTTTCCAATGATCATATAGATTATATCACATGTATTGGATTTCTAATTATACAAAAAACAAATCGCCTTGTAAATTAGGGGAAAAAGAACTGTTAATGTAAAATTCAACGTTATATAAATTGCAAAATTCGGTTAATAAATAATAGCAATGTTGTTGGTATCATTATACACAGTGGCAATATAATTAACGACTGCAAAAAATAACAACTGTCATTTGGCTGCTTCTGTCATTTTAATGAAATTTTACAATTACATGAATTCCAGAGTCAACCGTTTTGTTTCACTACAGTTAATATCAGAAGCAAAATCACATGCGTGACACTTAGGAAGGTCAATCAGCAAAAACAATGACACAATATAATAATTGCATTTGAACAAACATATTTCTGTTAAAATTTCAATGTTATTTGTCATGGAAATAGCTCACATCGTAATTGAATCAATATTATGAACAAAAAATAAAGTCATGCAATGCATATAATAAGTTTTCAATCTGTTTTGCTAATACATATCTTACAATTAAAACTGTAAAGTAACAGTATTTTAGACAAGTTGGTTTTGGTACACATCTTAAGTATTTGGGTCTTGACTTTTATATAACAATTCTAAGAGCTTATGTAAATTCCGAGTCAACTTTGATGGATAAATGTGAATTAATATGTGCTCTGCCAATGTCAATAACACACAATATGTTCAGTATATATCATTTTTTTTATTTGAAAACAAAGCATTGCTTTAAGCTGAAATGTAAGTGTGATTCGAACATTAACTTATCATTTGCTAAAAAATTTAATTATGAATTTGATAAGCGTCGTTTTCTACGCGAGATAGCTTAACGTGTGGCCAAGTTCTATTATTCATTTCAATATTCAGGCTCTTTAATAATACGATTTAGTCAACATGTCACTGGTAGACTTACTTATTTTCTTAAATTTTAAAGTTTGAGTGCAAATATAATTTACTAATTTAGTCAAAAAAGAAAGAAAAGAAAAGAAAAGCTTAAACACATATTCTTTCTAAGACCATTGCTAACCAAATTTCATTTCCAAAAATTCAGCTTTAGGTATACCATACCTAATTAAACTTTTACCGCTATAACCTTGATTACTCTTTCGAATTGAATAGTTCAGCAATCATCCAATCACTAAACAGTATGCATAAGGGCGAAGGGTGCTATACTAGTAATATTAATTTGTACACTTTCTACAGTAAATAGGCCTAAGGTCCAAGCGTGCTATACTAGTCCTAAAGACGTGTGTACTTTATACAATATATACGCCCATAATGGCGAGGCATGCTATATTAGTACTAGCGATGCGCATACATTCTACAGTAAATACGCCTTAGGAAGAAACGTGCTATACTAGTACTAACAATATCTACATTTTCAACAGTGAATACGCCTAAGGTCGAAGCATGCTATACTAGTTCTAACGACGTGTATACTTTCTACAGTAAATACGCCTATAATGGCGAAACATGCTATACTAGGACTAATGATGCGCATACTTTCTACAGTAAATACGCCTAAGGGTGAAACTTGTTATACTAGTACTTACAATGTGTATACTATCTATTGTAAATACGCCTTAGGGCTAAGCGTGCTATACTTATATTGAGTTACTACGAGACTTTGTGACAGTTTGTGGTTGAGTTCTTTGTATAGTGTATTTTTCTTCGATTGATTGTTTGATTCTACCTCTCAGCTGTATTTGAATTGTGCATGTCCATCTGTATTATAAGCAAAGATTTTCTTGATATATCATATTTACATTGGGTTACCTAATCCCTTAATACAAGCTTTTAAAATAACTAATAAATCCTTTGAAAAGTGATAATTTGTCAGTTTGAGAGTCCCATACACCACATAAAAAATATACTTATATGCTTAATTTTTTCGACCATAAAGCACAATAGATTGGTTATTGACGAACCAGTAATTAATGTGAACTTATTAAATGACAAACAATTTTTCATCTCTTTCTTCTGATCTTTTTCTCCTTCCTGAACGTATTCTAGAAAAAGATAACGCAAAATCCTTAATTTCAGCTTCTACACTATAGATGAAAGTTAAATAAGGAATTAATAAACAAATCTTGTTCTCATATCGAGATAAATTTTTATTTTTTGTTTGATTTAGTTTGCTTTAAGGATAAAAATTCTTTCATCTTAGTCCAAAAACGAGATACTTTGGTTTATCAGTTAAAAATATTAAGTTCGGCGTGCAGAGAGATAATTGATCTGCATTACATGGGTCACGAAATTATGTCCCAATAAATGTTGTCAATGATACAATCAAGAAAACACCTCCATTTGGTGCTTTCAAGGGGCGACTTCAAATAGCAAGACTACGTACATTCAAATTCCTACAGAGATTTCTTTATTGTCGAAGTACGCCTCTGCGCGTTTGAAGAATATCCTAAAAAAGTTGAAACAGGTCTATATCTTTTGACTTAAATCGACTACTGTTTATAAGGGCTTTCAAATTCTTACGACAAGTTAAAACTAGTTACCATTATAAATCTGCTAACCCTTTACATGAAATAAATAACAAACTGGCATTATTGAATTCCCAATAAAAGAAGGTCAATCTCGCATTGTCATTATTACAACACCGAATTTTCAGGACGTAGTTTAAAATATCAGTGTAAAAAATGCGAACTTACTTGCACTTCATCGAGTTTCTAGATATGATACAAAATAGATCATCCCATGTTAATCAGTTAAAAATCTAATTGATTGTAAGTTATTTTAACGCGAAATTATTCATTTTGAATACGGTTAAACTTCGTCTTTAAATCGCTTGAAAATCAAATGTTGAAAAAATGCACAATTTTATAGTAACATTTATCACCGTCTCATATCTACCACAGGAAAATAATATAGCGAAGAACATACAATCCAATGAATGTCCCCGCTTTAAGTTGTGAATTTTCGTCACGCAAGAAACTTGGGGAAATCGGCCTTTTTTTAAACTTGCAGAAAGTTGAAGATTAAGTTCAATGAATATACTTGAATTGCACTTCACTTTATGGGTATTATTTTAAAGCATCGCCCGTCTATTTGTATATTCAAATTCAACTATTTTGCCTTATTTGAAATGGGATCGGATGCTTGACATTTTTCAATGACGTTAGACCGTAAGAAAGCTAAAACACGCGGGATAAACTAAATTTGAGGTGGTTGAATTGGATAAGTTTGTGCTCTTAAATTTGTAAATTAAAGAAGTCAGTTGCTCAGATTTATGGGTCATGCAGTTATTAAATAAAATTGATATAATCTCTATTAAATATTATCATAATACATTGCGGTCTACTAGAAGTATGCTGTGTTCTTTCTGTTCCTTCTGTCTCTTTCTAATTTTCCTACCTTCATGTTGTATCTGATTGACGATTTGTAGAGCGATCATATTATCTTTTCGAGTTAAATTCAAATACACTTTTAAAAATAGCACTACATTTCCAATCAAATTTTATTTAAAGACAATCGTTCGGCTTTAAAATGTGGTTGATGGTGATTAAATAACAGGGAGAAATAAAAGAGCTTATTATTTTTACACGATTTTTTCTGGTGTCAATCGCAATGTATATAAGAATATTTTATATTGGGAATATCATTATGACATTACTATTTATAAGGCACTTAATACTTTATAAGTATATTGAACTATACTTGAATATAAGTTGACGTTATGTTAAACAATGACGCTTTCGATTTCTAATTTAACATTCGCTCTGATCTTGACCAGTGAAGTGTTTTATCTTCAAAATTTTTTTTCGGTATTTTGTATTGGGCTATTGTTTTTTTATATTTTTTTGTCTTTGTGTTTGTTTCTATTTGTTTATTTGTTCAAGGATCTCAAATCATAGATGTAGTTGCTTCTGCAGACAAATATGCCAAAGAAAATAGCTTTCGATCAACAAACAAATTAAAATTTCGGATTACAGTATAATCAATTTATCACTTAGACGTAGCTTCCCTGGTTTTCACGTCCAATTGATAATTTATATTTCCTACAAAAACGTAATGGAACTACAGTGTGAAAACAGAAGATTTCTATATAAAAAATCGTTACTTGGATTATTTCGTGGTGTTTATTGTGTTGTATGTTTCTTTCGAATAAGACATCAGTATCATATATGTATCAGCCTATCAGTTACTAGTCGCATAACGTATTTGTCATTTTTTGTTTTGTCATTGCAATCACTTTAAGCATTACAATGTATTATGAATTCCCAGCAATTTTTTCTAACTTTATACTGTTATTAGATATACTAAAACTGATCATATATTTTCAGGTATATCAAAAACACAAAACAATTTTGCCATCAGCATTTAAAATATGGATTACTCCTTGAATCAGCATACATGTATCTGGACTTTTTCTCAAAGATTCTTTGAGAGTCTGTCCACGTAGAAACTAGACAATTCCTATGGTTTGGTTGGCACATGGAAAATTTTATTTAACGAAATATTTTGTTCCAATGCAATGTTTATATCGTATGTATCTCAAAAATAATAAATAACTTTTTAATCGACAATGGATGGATCAAAAATTGATTTTAATTGTCCTAAAGAAGGAACAAATTTTCCACAAAATGAGTTATCTCCTTTTTTTAATGAACTTCAATGCATTCTATGTTATTTGTTTCTCCTCTCTGTAGTTAATCAAAAACTAACATTTAAAAAACTTTGAGAAAAGGTTTATTTGTGGTAAGAAATGGATGAATGTTTTTTTGTTTTTGTTTTGTTTTGTTTTGTTTTTTTTTTTTTGTTTTTGAAAACCAAACCTGTCATATACTACCCACTGCCAAGTTTTTACGTAGACGCCATCTTAACTAAAAGTAGACAAAATATATTAAAGTTACGTGCTCTCAACACATCGGATTTTTGTTTGAAACCAAAGCTTAGATATCATAATTATATTTTTATTTAATAAATTTCTAAAAAAAAAACCTATTAATTACTTTAAACTTATAGCTGTAATTTAACCTGCCATTAAGTATTGAAAATACGTGGCAAAATACTTATACAGTAATATCACAATTCACCGCTATGGTGGAAAAGAACGCTTTGCACTTGTTTGTGTCGTTTTTGTTTATAAGAGACTATTCGAAAAAAATTAAATCGTTAATAATTTATATATAAAATTAATCGCTTTTTTAAATACTCACAAATAGTTTTTCTAAGTATAACAAAACAGATCAAATTCATTGGTATGTTATACATATATATGCTCCTTCAGTCTCAAGAGGATTACAAGATTTTGCCGCTCGACATAGTTAAACATTAGATTTTAAACAAGAACTTTAGAGGGTAGGTTAAATTTTTAATTTAACCACCGAGAGTGGAGAAATCTTGTAATCCCTCAGCGCATTGGAGGAGATCCTGTTTCTCCTATGAAACCTGTAGAAAACTCAGAAATGTAGAATGGAGGGAAAACTCTCGCAGATATTTAATAACTGCCCGGTGGTTGAAAAGTCACATGCATTTTTAAACACTGGGTTGGGATGGGAGAATTTTTTAAAGAGTAATCAAGGTAACCAAGACTTTAGCGAAATAAACAAAAATGTAATCCAGGGACAAAGACCAGACATGGGAAACAGACAAACACAGCAAAGAACATAAAGTAACTAAAACAATACATACAAAGTAAAAAAAGTAAATGAGCAACTCCGACTCCACTAAAAACTGGGAGCATGGACCAGTTGCGACGGTAGAGTAAATGTTCTTTTATCCTTTGTCCGAATTTCTTTGGCGTAGATGTATTAAATCCCCGAAACTAGGATTGTTTAAAAATAATACGTGATCTTTATAGCGGAAACTGAAATTAAAGGATCTAGCTAAACGAAGTTCCTTCTTTCGGATCAGATCAGCTGGTTCACAGGGAATTTTGAATTTAATACATTATATTAGAGTTATAACAACTTTACCGAACTGATGAAGTCTATATATATATATTTCAAAAAGGATATTCAAAACAGAATGTTCATTATATTAATGCTAATATCATGTCGAGTTTGAAACAAGGATTAAATACAGGGCAGTGTTAGATATATATTTTGTTTTGGTATTGTTCTAAGTTATTCAAAATCATATACCCACCGACATCTCTTGATTCAAAAGCAAAGTTAAGTATACATTGTAGTGTTCAAAGTCAACGACATCCATTACAGATAAAGACGTTAGACTTGTTGATAATCATGTTGACGGTTATCGGCACGACTGGCTCGCTCTTAGTATTTTAAGCTGTTTAACTTGATTATGATCACAATTACAATTGGATATTGAATACCTAATGAATAAGCTACAAATAAAAACCGATGCCGTCAATATTGTGTGAAGGATATGATTTGAAAACCAGAAGTGAAGAGATCTAGAAACTACCAACTAAATAAATAAAGAATTTATCATATTTTCCTTTTTTTAAGTAACACAATTTTTTTTTAAAATTCATATTATTTTAAGGACGTAAACTGCCGTGTTAGTAGGGGATATACAGGAATCTAAGTGCTACTTACATTTCAAGAGAATGGACCCCAATAGAATAAATCATATCATATTTTTTTTCCAATTTTCCATTAACTGACTTCTAATCGCAACGAATTGGTTATTCTTATTTATGCGTTGAAACCAAGCATGTTGACACTTTGACAGCATCTTATCTAAATATACAAGATGGCTGTAATTAATTGTTAGGTAGGTAACTGAGTACAAAACGTGTACGATTTAGTATTAAACGTTGGTTGTATAAGAACAACAAAAATGTAAAAACATTACATGTGTAATGTACAAATTATTACCCATAAATGCGGATTTGTTTCATTTGGACAAAAATGTTTGCAATAGCATAAGCATAAGCAATAATAAACATGTAGACAATAAACAAATCAAATTAATTAACAACCAAGAACTCGAATTACTGTGTGATCAAATATGAAACAAAGAAGTTATGTCTTAAGAGTAATCAAGGGAACCAAGACTCTAGCGGAAATGAAAAGAATGTAATCCAGGGACAAAGACCAGACATGAAAAATAGACAAATGCAACAAAGAACATGAAGAAAGTAAAACAATACATACAAAAAAATACAAAAGCAAATGAGCAACTCCGACTCCACTAAAACTGGAAGCATGGATCAGGTGCACTGGTAGTGTAAGCGTCCTCTGCTTTTCTAGAAACACCCGCCGAGTTGCTCAAAGAAAGTCAAGTCCAGGGTAGACGAAAGAGGAAATGAAAACTATGACAAATTTCATAGTGCAGATGGGTACACCGTAACGATCCACGAGTTCATGATATTAAACTTCTGTAGTGATGACTTAAATCTTGTAGCAACAAAACCCTGTTCTAGACGCCTAATTGTAAGAAGTCTAGCGCGCCCAAAAAGTCTGCGTAGTTACGACAAACCCTGGCATAACGTATGAGTTGTGATATGAAAACTCTATACGCAGGTGCTGAAGGGATTTTGCTATAGATGAAGGAATGCTGACATTCTGAATGAAAAGTCATCACGTATGTCGTAAAGTTTGGTTAGAGTTTTCCCTTACCATTTATTTCTAAGATTAGGTCAAGATATGAGGCTGACTTCATAGTGTGTGTAGTATCCTTTATCTCAAGTTCTATGGGGTAGGTGCGATGTATCAAATTCCCGAAATTATGTTTTTTTATAAAGATAATACGTCATCTATATAGTGGAAACTAAGATTTAGCTAGGATATAGCTAAACGGTAATTTTTTTTCAGATCAGATCAGGTATACGGTCAGCCTCATAAGAGTGAAATAATAAATCAGCAAGTAGAGGAGCATAATTTGTTTCCATTGGAATGCCGACCGTTTGTTGAAAAACGCGTCCACCACACTGGACAAATATGTGATAAAAAAATTCAGCAGTTTGAAAACATCTTCTTCTGTTTATTTGAAAGCTGATTTGGATTTTTTTTACAAAGGATAAGGCGTCTCTTCCGAGAACTATATATTTGTATCTAGGTGTACCATTTTGTTAGGAGTTACAACGATGTATAATTTTTTAAATCGGGATTTTAAATATGTATGGAAGTATACAGTGTTGAAAAATCAAAGATTTTTATGCCATTATATTCTAACAATAATCTTGAATTGAGGATTTCCAAAAGATCTTTCGAATTTTTCAGGATCCACATTGAATTAATACCACTACAGATGTCTTTCTGTTCTCGTTTTATTCATTTTCTTGCGTAGTCCTCCACAACATCTTTCAGAACTTTAAAGTTATAATTCCAATATATAGGGCGTGGTTCACGTTCTTGGGACCTTAAGAAAGGACCTTAATTTCGTTTTCGATGATGTTTAAATTGAAAGGACCATATTTAAATGGAGAGTTTTTGCAAGTCAGATGGTTTAGTCTTGAAGTTCTCAATCTCGAGGTTCTGCAATAGCCTTGTATGATTGAAAATTTGAGATGCAATAAGTTATGTATACGAATATGAAATAATCTGTATTGATTTGCCCTTGAAATATGGGGGGTACTTCTTGGTTACGTTTTTTTGCAATGAAGGATGTCAGCCAAATTAATTGCATCTATACCTTTGTTGACAAACGGCAGTGGAAGAAATGATCATTATTCTTCATCTTGACCTTTTACACAAACTGGTTTAAAGAGTCTGTGGAAACTAATATCCAAAATGGTGACAACAAGTCTGTATAATGATGAGGTAAGTTCAGAAACAGGAGTGTCAAGAATTGTTTTGTGAAGAGAGTATAGTAGAGTGAGAGATATAGAATATAGTTTAGTTCGAATTTGATGAAGTCTAAGAGGTTTTTGTATGAAAGGAAGAAGACCATCTATGGAGACATCGTGTATCTTAGGTGACGTATAGTGGCGATGGCCATGACTCCTTTTCCGTCTTAGAATTTTGTCAAATAAAATTCATCATACTTATGTTATTGTTATATTGGCTTGAAAAATGCGATAACCTTAAAACAGTAAAGATAGATTTTTAGATTATGATTGACTCTCCCATATCGTCTAGGAATGTATGAAATATAAACAAATCAAAATTGAACTACAGTCAGCCCGTGAACTAAATCCATTTATTAAAACTATTACTTTACAATTTGAAATTTTTTGAATGACTCTTTATCAATGAATTTTTTATAATCACTTTTGGTTTATTAATTAGCTGTTTGTAGACATTAAACAATGTATTGCCTATTATCAAGCTTAACATGTCTTTTTACACTTTATTAGAACACATATATACACGAAAACCATTTGAAATTCATAATCATGTTAAAACACTCTATTTTAATCAATTTAAAGTTTTTTTACGTTAAGCATTAAAGGACAGAAATTCATTTTAAATAATTCTACTGAACAGCTTGAAACACTTTTCTTTTTGCAGGATCATTTCACGGGCAACTTAAATGGCTATGTCATCCAATAAAAAACATCCCGGGGATAACCAGTCATAGGTTTTAAAATAACCTCTCTTTCAAGATAAAATTTCCATCGAAGTCATCTTATTAAGCATCACTCCAGGTAAGAATCATGCAAAATGTGATACATATTATTTTATATATATATAGTTGAAAATGCTTAAATGAACAGAAAATAGCAAGTGAATTTTGATAAAACCCTGGTTTATAAGACGCATATATTATATAGAATGTACTGTAATTCAAAATTAAGGGAGACAACTATGTATATTACAGAAAGAACCATTGGATTTTCGATGTGACTAATCTCCTAAGAGTGGGCAAATTGGAATGAATTATTATACATTTGATAATATAGACTTATAAAGCAACTTGATTACAAAATTAGAAATATGTTGCCTTTTTTGGGTGTATCGCATTTTACAGAATTTGCATGATTCTTAACTTGATCTTATATATATATAAAATTATATATTAATTTTCTATGGTTTGTTTGTTTATTATATCATGGACGAACAATTGCTTACTATTGCAAAATAGCCCACATAAATCATGGGGGAAAAAGGTTTCAAAACTCGTGGAATTTGAATAATGCAAAAACTTGCGATATTTAATTTCAACATGGTAACAAACTCCCCGAGGTAGTTTGTTATGATGTTGAAATTTAATAACTTGAGTTGATATATTCAGCTTCCAATCATAATGAACCTATACATCTGAAAGGGTAAATGATTACTTTTTATCACTATGATAAATTAAGTTAAATCAAGATTGATAATAGAATAATTTCGATGTAAAAGAAGTGTTTCAAGCTGTTCAGTAGAATTATTTAAAATGAATTTCTGTCCTTTAATGCTTAGCGTAAAAAAACTTTAAATTGATTAAAATAGAGTGTTTTAACATGATTATGAATTTCAAATGGTTTTCGTGTATATATGTGCTCTAATAAAGTGTAAAAAGACATGTTAAGCTTGATAATAGTCAATACATTGTTTAATGTCTACAAACAGCTAATTAATAAACCAAAAGTGATTATAAAAAAAATCATTGATAAAGAGTCATTCAAAAAATTTCAAATTGTAAAGTAATAGTTTTAATAAATGGATTTAGTTCACGGGCTGACTGTAGCTCAATTTTGATTTGTTTATATTTCATACATTCCCAGACGATATGGGAGAGTCAATCATAATCTAAAAATCTATCTTTACTGTTTTAAGGTTATCGCATTTTTGCTTTCATCCTCAAGAAAACAAGTCATGAGTCATTAAGATCTCATTCGTTGAAACTATCGATAACGCACGATTCATTTCCTCTAGAATTTTTTACCATAGGAGATGTTACATACTTACACAGCGCTCTTGGGTTAAATTGCTATAAGGCATTTAACATCCAGATATGACGTCCAAAATGTTTCTAATTTGGACATTTACTTTAACTTTTTAACTTTTACTAATGAAAAAATAATTAATTGGAAAGAGTAAATAGCCAAAATATGATTACGATCGCGAGCGCCAAAGAACGTCGTACAAGTAAAATCTCCTATAATTCTCGAGTTATTAGTTCTCTATCGGCGACTTAAGGCTTTCACATCATCCGTCCAACAGTCTGTCAATGCAGTTTTCCTAAAGTTATGGTCCTTGTGCTTAATTAATGCAAAAACCAAGTTTTCCGTTATTTTATTTGCTATGTTTGCAGATTTGCATAGGATATTTGGTACATTGCTTTGTCATGCAAAGTTAAAAATCAAGTTTATTTTTTTCTAGTCCGTTGATGAGCCATGGTATTTAGACTTCATTAATTAAATGCATCTTATTTTATTTATTATTATCATTAGTATTTATTTTCATTATTATTTTTTTTTTGGCCAATTTTTTCCTTCTTACAAATTTGTCTTCCGATGTAGTATTGATCATGCAATTTACTCCCAAATGTCTTGCTATATTTTGTTTTTAGGTTTTTTTGTTACGATTGATTATTCTATTTGCTCTGAAAACATAATTGTTCGCTATGCATCAATTTTTGTGATATTCGTAGGTGGGCCAAATCACTAAATTTGGTCCCCATCGAAAAGAAGATTTTCCTTGATGTGTATACTGAAAACCGCAAAACCACGAATAGTCCACGAACTGTAAATTCCTTAATCCACAAAAATTTGTATCCACGAATAGCAGAAAGAGTAATCAAGGGAACCAATGTCCTCTGCAGTTTAAACCTTTAATGTTTATAAGACTCAATAATCTTTGTTTTAAACACCCATCCTATATTAAACGTTTTGGCACTCTGAAACATGTTGATTTTAAACCATTTTAATTTATCACTTGGATCTTGAGTAACACTTAAGCTTGATTAATAGTTCCTTCACGAGTGTTTACAGAAGATCTTGGACAGTCAACCATCCAACACTGTCATTAATCTTTCATCACACAACCTAACTGAAGATGAAACATCATTATTAGCTAAGGGTCTCAATTTCTGCCCAGTTCCAGGTCCTGTAAATGAAACCATCCTGATCGAGGAACTTGACAACTTCGCCAGAAGTTTGAGGATCAAAGAGTACTTTGGCTCAAAAGTGAGTGAGGGTCAAAATGAGTGTGATTCAGACGATGAAAACAACTATCGGTTTATAAAGAAAAGTGAGTGGGTCCCTGAAAAGAGCAAAAAATTTAACTTTGGAATCATTTATTGATAATGTAAAATCTGACTTAATAAGAAATGTAAGGGTCAACGTAGAGAGTCGCGATAATTTAACAATAGGGGAACGTGCTGCACTCCAAGGTCTAAGGACCAATGACAATATCATAATAAAACCTGCAGACAAAGGCAGCGCTGTAGTGATCATGGACAAATCCGCCTACATTAATGAGGCCGAGCGTCAACTTAAAGACGACCGTTTTTATATCAAATTAACAACAGACCCCACTCAATCCTTTGCGGACGAAATAAACACTGAGTTAAACAAAATGTACGATAATAACCACATTGACATTAAAACTCTTGAATATCTCAAACCTGAAAATCCTAAACCTGGTCGATTCTACCTACTCCCCAAATTCACAAAACTAACAACCCAGGTAGACCTATAGTCTCTGCTAACGGCCATCCAACAGAGAAAATGTCGGAATTCGTGGACTTTCATCTACGTCCACATGTTGAAAAACTTCCATCATTTATAAAAGATACGACTGATTACTTACAGAAGATGCAGGCTCTGAATCCCCTTCCACCAAACACCACTCTGGTCACTATGGACGTTACATCTCTCTATACCAACATTCCTCACTCTGATGGTATCGAGGCTTGCAGAGAAGTATGGGACTCTCGGGAGGTCAAAGTTCCACCTACTGACTGCCTAGTCACTTTGCTCACAATGGTTTTAAAAAAGAACAATTTTACTTTTAATTGGAGACCATTACTTAAAAATAAATGGCACAGCTATGGGTACCAAAATGGCTCCGTCTTATGCCAACATTTTCATGGGAAAATTTGAAAAAGAACTACTTGAATCCTCTATAGAAAAGCCTCTGTCCTGGTATAGGTTTATTGACGACGTGGATATGAAGTGGAAGAACTAAACAATTTTATCCCTCGTGCCAACAATCAACATCTTTCAATTAAGTTCACTCACGAAACATCTGCTACTAGCATCTCGTTCCTCGATAACTCCAGCACACTATCGGGGGGAAAGCTCTCCACGGACCTATACTCAAAACCAACTGACACACATCAATATCTTATGCCTAAGAGCTGTCATCCATCTCACCTGACTAAGAGTATACCATTCAGTCAAGCTCTTAGGCTAAGACGCATTTCTTCAAATGACGAATCCTGAAAGAAACGTCTAGGTCAACTGAAGAACAATTTAAGAAGAAGGGGATATAGATACAAGACCATCAAAGAAGGGTTCCAAAAAATTCACAATATCCCAAGAAGTAGTCTGTTACAATACAAGGCAAAGAAAAAATGTAAAAGAACCCCTTGTGTTCTAACATACCACTCCTGCCTTACAAACAGCCACAACACCATTCGTGAGCACTGGGAAACTCAACATTATCCAAAGTCTTTCCCGAACCACCTATAATTGCTTTCAGACAGCCAGACAGTTTGCGTAGTCTACTTGTGAGGGCTGAAATATCTAAGCCCAACTTGTCTCAAGGCGAGAGTTGCTCCTGTGGTGAAAAAAGGTGTAAATGTTGCAACCAAATGCACCACTTGTCATCATTCACCAACACAGTCACAGGGAAACGCTACGAGATATTTGCAACGTGCACTGTAATATATTTGCTCCACTGTCCCATTTGTGGCCTTCAATATGTTGGTGAATTTAAACAGCCTTTTCACAAGCGCTTGAACGGACACAGGAGCGACCTAATAAAAAAGCCTTTACTCCCAGTGAGTCAACACTTCAGATTACCTAACCACTGCCTCGATGATTTCAACAAAATGAAAATCTTCATCGTGGAACAAAACACGATCTGGAGCGATCTACAGAGAGTGAAGCGGGAGGGATTTTGGATAAAAGAACTCCGTCTTTTACACACATGAAGTTAACAAAAAACATTAAGGTCTTCCTATTTTGTACAGTTTCTTATAACAGTGTTTGTAAATAGTTTTAGTTTTATAGTTCAGTATTCAAGATCAACACACTTCGTGTGTCTACAGCACAATGTTCAAGATCTTTGTTACTGTCGGTAAAAAAAATTATGTCACAGGTATTCACCTGATTAGGTAGTGAATTGTATTCACAGACCATTTACTTTCATACACACTCAGTTTATTTAAGGCACTGAAGAAGGTCATTTGTTGACTGAAAATTTTGCCCATTATATACTTTAATATAGTGTGTTAAAACCTTTATCGGTATCGTTGTACACTCCTTTAGACTTATAATATAAATAAATCTATATATATAAAGTAGATGAAATGCACTCAAAACATAGCATGTATACAAATTATATTTTTATGCGTTTACAAATCGTTTACTCTTTATAATATAGAATTGTACCTTCAGTTCTTGGTAGAGATTCCTCATACTTTGTAAGAAATAATTCCAAATCATCTTCCAAATATACAGAGGAAGATGTTTACAAAATGCTGGAATTTTTAATTGACAACATATTTGTCCAGTGTGGTGGACGTGTTTTTTCAACAAACGGTCGGCATTCCAATGGGAACAAATTGTGCTTCTTTACTAGCTGACCTATTAGCACCATGAAAACTGATTTATTCAACGGGTCATAGTTTTCCCTTCCTCTTTTGTCTACCCCGGACTTGACTTTTTATGAGCAACTCGACGGGTGTTTCTTGAAAAGCAGAGGACGCTTACCCTACCGGTGCACTTGGTCCATGCTCCCAGTTTTTAGTGGAGTCCGAGTTGCTCATTTACATTTGTTGCTTTGTATGTATGATTTTAGTAACTTTATGTTCTTTGTTGTGTATGTCTGTTTTCCATGCCTGGTCTTTGTCCTGGATTACATTCTTTTGATTACCGCTATAACCTTGGTTCCCTTGATTACTCTTTCAGAAAAGTTCAGTATTTTGATCTGATGATAGAGCATCAGACCCATTTAGGAGAATATCAATGTCAAACTGGAAATTCAAAGTGTGAATAGTGGTAGGTCGTAAATCAGAATAAATATTACATTCAAGTAAGAAATGGCTGTTTGACTCAATTCGTCCGCAAACACAGTTTGGGTTACCCATGAGGTTACGCCTGAACAGGTGTTCGTTGAGTGAACTACTGTTCATTCGTAACCTGGTGTGCAATACCTGACCTAGCTTGCTTCCAATATTATAATATAATGGCCGTTCGTTCGAAACATATAAACGCGCTTTGAAGACATGTAATGATCTGGAATTGCGCGTTTCGATCGGAAGGTTATTCCACAATCGAATAGTGGACGGCAGGAAATAGTTCGAATACAAGGATGTCCTTGTTCGTATCTCTGTTCAATCATTAGATTGACGGATAAAATGATTGTGACTGTTAACCCCCGCGTCTGGTACAAAGGTACTCAAATATTTAGGTGTGTCACCATTTATCATCTTATAAAATATCACAAGCTTGTGCTTTCGCCTACTATCCGCGAGCTTTTCCCATCCGGTTTCTCGATATATGCTGTCTAACGATGTTAATTTTGTACCACCAGTTACGATTCATGTTGAAAATAGCATTTACTTCATTAGTCAATGCTATTTTCAACATGAATTTTTATTTTGTGATCGGTGGATTGATATTCGTGTTGTGACGTTTTGGTGGTAGAAAGTCAGGGAATGAAATTACCGAATTTATTTCACAGTGTGAATTATCGAAAATTTTTTCACACTGGGAACATTTGGTATATGACTGCTATCTATATAATAACAAAACACATACACGTGTAAATGCATTTTTTTCCCGAAGGAACCCATTACGGA
The DNA here is from genome assembly GCA_037379345.1 of Perna viridis. Lineage (NCBI taxonomy): Eukaryota > Metazoa > Mollusca > Bivalvia > Mytilida > Mytilidae > Perna > Perna viridis. The sequence goes on from CM074523.1 coordinate 28,708,786, forward strand.
TATACAGAAGTTGAATCAAAAACGTGAACAATCGTATACAAACCAAACAAAACAGGTCTTCGAAACTTTCTACATCTTTTTTTTTGTACACATGATTCAACTTTAATTAAATAAGATTGGAACACTCGATTTGCTGTTACTACATATAATTGAGCGACATACGTGACTTCTGTTATCTACTGTGACGGTATATACACCTATTGTTATTCACTTCTCTTCTATTTTTGGTACTAGAAAGAAAATACGCTAGAAACGTTTTCTACCATCATGAGTGACAGATTTTCTAATGACCTTCATTGCTGTTATAGTAGATCAGATTGCTTTGACTTTGTCCGCAAATAGTGTGCCGTTTAATCCCTAGTATATGCAAATCAACATTATCAACGTCATGTAGATATGGTGGTATTAAAAAATTCAAAAGAAACGAAACAACTCTTAAAACCGCGTTCTTTAAGAACCTGCGTTTTCTACTTTTACTACAGGTTGATCCCTACACTTGACTAAAACGACTCAATTTTCCCAAGTTCGTAACAATATCAAAAGAATGTCAAAGAAAGCCTTATTTATTTTTGAGTCGCCTTATTTTGACCCTCTGACAGAAAACTAATATTATTAGACTTACATCAGGAATAAATTCGTTAATTACGTTCATATCTGTCGATATAACGATTTGTTACACCTTCAGTACCCTGTAGACTATTCGGCTCACGACTTTCTTTTGTACTTCAGGTATTTTGACGCCTACATTACGATGCTTGCCACTGTAGTACTCCAGGTTTAAAAATCTCCATATATACGGATATTAATATAATTAACTTATGATATATGGGACAGAGTATTTGTTGATAAGATGTGCAAACAAATTCTAGTAAAATATAAGTTTGAGCTATGCATAACCACATCTTTTTCTGATAATGTATGTTACATGTAACACATTGAAATTATACAAAAAATGCAGAATTAATTATTATAATATGGAATATGCATGGTTATTAGTAGTACCTCCTTTATTCAAGTCAAAATATCAAAGGCTGTTAATCGTCTTTGCACATTTTATGCAAATTTTGCATTGATCTTAATTGTGATAACACAGCTTCTAACTGTAAAGCGGAAGAGATATAGATTAATCACATAATTTCTGTCATATTATTAAACAAAACAATAGTGCAACAATAACGGTACGCTGGAAGTCGGTTAATTATCTAAACCTTTGCCGAATAATGTATACAATTTGAATGACGGTAGAATAATTTAAAAGCAAAACAAAGGTTAATCTTAACCATTTATATTTAGCATTGCCTTTACGAATTTCTTTTGAAAGAGAAACATTTAAACTTTCAATGTAAACGAATCAAACAAACATCGGCATGATAAGATATTTTTCGTCTTTGGAAAAAAAACAAGTATGTAATGGTGGGTGAAATTTTTTTTATCTTTGTCCCTGGATTACATTCCTTTGATTTCCGCCTAGAATCTTGATTCACTTGATTACTCTTTGAAAGAGGTCATAGCGATAGTTTTATGTTATCATAATTGCAAAATAAATTGTTAAAGAACAGAATAAAATTCACTTTGTAAAAGGAAGTTATGAAAGTATCTGTTTTATTATTTCTTTGAAAAACTATGATCAATATTTATTGATTCCTGCATGTCAAAAACCAAAAGAAAGAATTATGTTTCTGATTTAGAAAAATTCAAGTGCCAAATAACCAGTATTATTTTTATTTTTGAAAAAAAAATTGTACAAGAAATTGGCGTGTCACAAGAGTCGTCGTTCGTGATTTTGTTGGTTTAAATTGGAAATAAATCTAAAAAGAAATACAGATCGGTATACAGAAAGGTTTTTTAGGTATTTAAGAAAAATGCATATGTAGACTGAAATAGCATCGTTTATTCGGTTGTTTTTTTCTGAGCTATGAATCACCTCAACAATAGAAAGTGAATTTTATATGAGTTAAAACAATGATTATAAGCATTTCGTCAAAAGAATAAAATATGAAACATGTTTCTGTTTACAGCAGAAACCTGGTTGACGTAAATAGCTGTGATAATATTCTGGAAAGAATATGTGAAACTTACCAACTGCAAACAAAACATGCAGTTGTAGTCATTCATCATTCTGACCAATTATGCAGCAAATAAGACATGTCACTAATTATCTTTCATGTTCTATGATTGGACTTATGATGTCAACTAATTAACGAACAAAGAGAGAATGAATACTTGCACATTTTAGTGTTTAAAAATATTCATAAACGTAGTCTTTATTTATCTTTTTCAATCTATTATTTCCCTCAATATCAATTTTAAATGATATTGATACTAACATCATTTGCAGAATTTTGCATTACGTTTGGCCAGTAAGCTGCTACGATTTATTTTAAATATTACCCTTTTATATTGAATTCTAAACTTAAAATGTACCACTTCAGACAATTTCAATTTCTAAACCCTGATTGGTAATTTAGTACAATTATATAGTAAAAAGATAGATTATGTTACTGTCACTTCTGAAAATTAAATGTACAAATGTAACAATGCATTCAACCTATTTTAAGCCTCCTTGAACGATAACACAGAGTGACTTTCAAGTAAATAAAAATGCAACAACTGAAATCAATTAAATTTGTTGCTCATTGACAACCCCGTTTTTTATTTAGTATTCTTTATGAACAAAATAGTTTCTTTGTCATAATGTTTATGTTGAATTAATTGAAAAATGTTGTCCGTATAGGCTTTGTTAAAAGAAAAGCAATTGTGGGAGCAAATTTAAATATTTTCTTTAAAAATTAAAGCATTTCAGATAAGTTGCAGCGTGTACTTCGCAATAAAACCAATTTATTTTTTCCGTCAGGAATCTCTTTTTTTTTTGGTTAAAGAATGGTCATGACGGTCACTGGCAAAACAGTAGCCAGGAGGCGTAAAGCGTAAAACAGACGTAATAAGAAGTATTAATTTTGAAATTGTTCTTTTATTTCTGTGGTCTCTTCAAGAAATAATACTAATATGAGAATACTTATTGCTCCAGTGTATTTACAAATTAACTAACACTGTTAAAAAAGGACTGGAGTTGCTCGTAATGGTAAAATTACATGTCGAGTATAATTTCATGGTGTTTGTTTTTATAGGCAGTGTCTACTCTATATTAGTTTCAACATTTTCAATATTTGATTAAAATACGAAACAAATTAAGATCCTTACACAGTCTTACCCGATGCATTACCTGTTAACTTCATGTCAGACAAATCGGGCGCCCAATGCTTCTAAGGTCAAAGTTTAAGTTTTTACTGATTATCGTTATGAGGCCTTCGTCCTCTATAATACATAGTGAGTATAAAGTACACGTACAAGTTCAGCTGGAATATTAAATGATGGTTTTAATCACTAAATCTTCTACATACAAGTAAATAAGGATAAAATGAGAAGGAAAATATAATACTTAGTATATGTTTTCACTAAATATGGAAACATGACTTGCAATAAGTATCTAGAACCAGCTAAGTTAATGACAATGGCGGGTAAACGAATATGCAACTTGGAACACTGAAATTAGTATTCTCTTTATTGAACCACAATATGTCTATGCTTGTTGATTATTAAAAAAAACTAAATAGTTTTTGTGATGCTTTGTTATATAAACATCCCATTTTCATGTTTTTATACCTGATTTTTGGTACTATGTATACATTAACATTTTATACCATCACTAGTAATTACCATTACTGTTTTTATAGATGATGGATTCTTACTTTCCCTTCTTCTAATGGAATGTGTGTAGTATATTTACTTTCCTGAAAAATCTCCAATTTACTGTCAGAGAAAACTAAACAACTGTTCGGTGTGTTGCTATGACGCAACCATCTTGTGAAAATGTATTGCTTGATTAATTCGTCTTTTGATTCAAGTAGACATATACTGAAAATATCTTTAATTACTTACATTCAACTCTATTTTCTGATCTAATCAAACGAATCAAAAGAACAAGGCGATATATAATTTAGATATATTTTTATGAAGAATATAGGATGGTAGATTGCAAGTTGTCTAAAGAATCAAGTATATGTAGTTATTCAGTATACAAAACTCATGCTATATTCTGAGTTAGTGGGATATTTAAAAAAAAAAAGAAAGTCTTCTTAGATGTGGTTTTATATAATCATTCTGAATGTTTCGACCCATTTGGTACATTGTATATCCAACGAACAGGTAAGCTGTTGATCGTTTGTGCCTAAGTTTTAATTTTGTGGTTAGTTTAACAATTAACCTGTAGTTATCAAAGCCTTTTGACGATTCGTTTATGTTTTTCATTGCAAAAGCAATGTATAAACAACGTTTATTATGGAAGGATCAAATCACAGTTGCTGTCTACATCGAACTCCTTTTTGGATTTTTAAATTGGTTCGCTTTAGACAGGTGTTCAAGGTTCAAAATGCATTTAAACTTAGATATAGATACTTCAAAAGTGTCTGGTTTAGACGGATATCAGGATATTTCAAAGTTCACTGTACTTAATCGGTGTTTTGTATAGAGGGCGCATGCTGCTTTTCGGAACGCCAAATTGTGCAGGGACAAATATGTTGTCGATTTAAAACAAAACAAACCGTTTTCGTTAAGTATATTTAAAGTGATTTGGTGGCAGTACTTTCTTTACTACCTAATATTAACATGATTAGATCATTTTTTACAAAACTTTGGACATCAATGATTCGTTTTTCTAAGAAGTGTATATCTTTGATATGGACGACAATGATGATACATAAGTATCTGACATTGAAAAGTCGACGTCTTAATTGAATTTTATCTTAAATCGGACTATTCATATTTAGCTATTTCCCGTTACTGTTGATAACAAATTAAGCAGAAGGAACCTAGGCTGTCATTTAATAATGATTGAAAATTGATAGGAATCTGGATATAATACATTATCTGTTAATTGTATTTTTTATATAAAGTATGAAATCTAATGGGATTTGAAGTTTTTACCATTGTTTATTACTGTCTAAATCATATTAAATCTTGTTATTAGGAAATGGCTTTCAAATATGATACGTGCCTCTATTTATCTAACATGGAAATTGTACTTAACATTATGATAACATTGTATTGAGAAGAAACTAACTGCAGTTTTTGCCCTTTTCATAATCACAGAACATTTGTTTAGCGTCAATCCTTTTTGTACTTAATATATTAGTGTAGACATAGCAAAAAGTACTGTTTTGTTTAAATGGAGTGACAGAACGAAGCTTTATCTAATCTTCGTAGTTGTCGGTTTTGAAACAGTCACGATTCAGATTTTAACAAAAAGGTTATAAATCGTGCAAAACTAATAAACGGTGAAATGTAATTACAGGTATTCCCCTTCCATTTTATATTACAACAATGTGATTGTAAAGCTGTTGTATATTTGTACATTAACGATAAAAATGCCATTATATTCTAGATTTGATATGAATAGATCTCTCCTAATAAATAAAACTAAAAAATATTTCAAGGTGTAATATTGGTATCACAACCTTCAACGTTTCTAATTTCCATATCCCAATACATGTAAATAATACCATGATTGCAAGAGCAACCCGGTGACAAATAGTTTATCTTTATATGATTTCAATAAAACAAATATTTTTTTCATTTCCTGTTCATGTTTGTTAACATAGCGTGGAAGGCTATCATTGTTGTTTAAATGATTGTCATGAATCATATTACACAAATTTTCCATAAATTTAAGAAGATTAAGAACTACATCATTCTGAATGATACATTGGAAGCATTGTGATGAAAATTTTTGTAAATGATATTTATGGTCCATTGATAATTTACTAGCCGTTACAGCATTGATGTCAGTGATTTTGAATGTTTTGTTCAATATTTGTGTCATTTAGATCTTTCAACTGATACATCAAGACTTTCAAGATATGAAAGGAATAAATGTAAGTTTATTATACTCAGTACTTTTTATATTCTCCATTAAAATATTAGTATCAGTGCATATGTATAGCACGTATTCTTAATTATGCTCTCCTTGTGTTTGAACCATTTATACAAATTGCCTTAAGGGGCAAACCGACAACAACCGTGAAGATCGCTAAACGAGCAAAGTAGACATGAATTAATGCTTTTATTGTCAAATGCTCATGATAAATATTTGTCAAGCAACAATAAATGGCACAGTTGATGTAAATTGACAATCAATGTATTTTCATACATGCGTATAGTTAAGAAATATCAAATGTATCATTCTTGACCTTGGTGTCATTTTTTAAATTAATTAATGGGCCAGGGAGTAAAATACATAAATATACTCTCTGAAATTACTACGTTTAGGTTTCGCCAGATTTAGCAATATCTGTATTGTTACAGTCGCAATTATTAAATGATCGGATTTCCATTTCTGGAATTCATCACCTGCCACGTGATGAATTTTCATTCAGAATTGTCGACTTTCCTTTCATCTGTGGCAACATATCAGTTCAGCACCTGCGTATGGAGTTTTCATATCAAACCTCATATGTTATGCCAGACCTTGCCGAAACTACGCAGAATTCTAACAAATAGGCTTCTGGAACAGGGTTATGTTTTGACAAAAAGATTGAAGTCATCACTACAGAAGTTTTATGGTCGTGGATCGTTACGTTGTTTCCATCTGCGAAATGAAAACTGATTTGTTCAACGTGTCGTAGTTTTCCTTTCCTCTTTCTTTCGACTATCCCGGACATTTTATGCATCGGTGGGTGTTCTAGAAAAGCAGAGGACGCTTACCCTACCGGTGCACCTGGACCATGCTCCCATTGGAATCCGAGTTGCTCATTTGCTTTTGTTACTTTGTATGTATGATTTTAGTTACTTTTTGATCTTCGTTGTGTACGTCTGTTTTCCATGTCTAGTTTTTGTCCCTAGATTACATTCTTTTGAATACCGGTCTAAAATTTATTTCGATAAGCTTCTTATTGTTCTTAACAATGACTACCATATTATATAGTGTTATTTATTTTGTGAAAAATGAATAACACATACTCGTTTGGTCTGGAGGTTCTGAATACTTATTTCAGTTAATGTTTAATCAAAAGTTGACGATTGTATATTCTTTTACGTACAATAGGAGTGCAGAAATTTAATCATTCTGTCTGATAAGAATAGATTTCTTCATGTTCAAATGTAGAGTTACTTTCCAGTAAAAAAAATTCTTTTTTGTTGTTTTGGGTTTTTTTTTAACATTCCATCCATTTGTTGTATTTTTTGGTTTTTTTACAGTCCATCTTTTTGTTGTTTTTGTTGTATATGTTGTTTTTTTAACAAATCCATCTTTCTACCTTTAAATTAAAGTGAGATATGACTGACCATTCACTTCCATCTCTGTGTTTGTTTCTCTATTAAAGTGTCGCTCACTTTTTGTGTATGTGCTTGTTGTTTGTCGAGTTCAGTCTTGTGTTATTTTGTATATAGATATTATACTCTTTTGAAATTAAACCCAATCCTTTTATCGGGACATTAATATCAAGAACGGGACGTTTTTATATTTATAAAATGCCATCAACGAAATTTGATAAGTTATTTTACAATACGTTGGAATACTCAATTTTGACATCAACGCAGGATGAGCGAACATGAAGATATTTCTAGAAATAACAACCATTCATTAGCTTTACCGAATACTGAAATCTTTGCCTGCAAAATATGAACTTATCAGCAAGGATGTAAGGGATAATTTGTTTAAGAAAGTAACTCATGTCCAACAATTCAATTTATTGATGCTGACAAGGCTTAAGGGTCTGTAAATGCCAGAGAGCGAACATTTAAGACTGAAAATAGTTTTATCTATTGATTAATAAGAGTACAGCTGCAAACATATGTTGTTAGCTACATAATAACATTGTCTGTTAACATCTATATTTGTTCTTTATTGAATAGATTTGTAATATCTTTTTATTCCTGAACCTGAAACTATTTCAATTTTATAACCTGTTTGTTTGAGTTGCTAACCTTGTTCGTCCAAAGTAGCATTTGGCTATTAGTCGTTGTGCCTTACCCAAAGGTCTGTGATATTGCCTTAACTTTTGGCAAAATAATTGTTAGACTTTAAACGGTGGATCTGCTTAATATAGAAATATATAGCAGGAAAATCAAAGTCATTGCGATTTTTGTTCCTTTTGTATAGCAATGGAAAGTTGGGGAAGACTTCGTGTCTTCAGTATTCTCAACTTCAAGCTCTTTAAGAAAGGTACATGATAAATTCGATAAAGTCATTCATCAATGTTCAGTGTTAAAACTTTAACTTTAGAACCGAAACCTGTCAGCTTTATACGATTGCAAAAAAAAATGCGGTGGTAATATTATCTGCTGATTTCGTTTTTTGTGTCGTTGTCATCAAAAGACACTTGTTTTTGTGCCATTGACTTAAACATTTGTTTGTGGATCTGTAGATTCGTTTAAAAAAAGGATCTGAATACTGAATAATAAATCAGAATTTGTAAGGATTTGTAAGGCTGGAATTACGGGGCAGAAGTAACAAAAAAAAATATGATACTCAAGTATAAGCACATGGATCTGTATGATATTGTTTTGTTCCAACAAAATACCATACCACAAAAAGAAGTTCATAATTTATGGGATTATTACCTAACTTTATTGAAAAATAATACCTATAAAAGGGCCAAAGGAAAAATGAACTATATAAAACAGAGTTATATAACGTGATAATACTTCAATATTTTGTGTAGTATGGAAATGTACGAAATGGAATCACAGGTTTCATTCCTTCAAGAAAATGGAAAAGAAGCTTGCAAAAGTCATGAAATTTGAATACTTCTATTTTCCCTTTGAAAAAAATATTTTTACCTGACCATTATATCACGTGATAAGCATGCCCTCATAAACACATAGTTACCTTTATATTATTGTTGTGTGGTCGTTATCATTGATGATTTGTCTATTGATATTTACTTTGGTTCCATCTGAAAATACTCAATTTCCAAGCGATGACCTTTTTTTGTCTCATCACAGTTATAATCAGTATAAACATCACATGCGTGACACTTGAAGGAGGAAAGTTGACACAATTACACGACGGAATAATTGGAGGTATGGTAACCATTTACTGTCAATGACAGTGAGAATAAATTCCTTTTACGATCAATTGCAATTTCATACAGCTTTTATAATGATTTAAGTGTTATTATATTCTAAGCCAAGAACGAATTAAGATTAAAGTCGTGTGCAGAACAAGTTCCGAAAGCTCGTTTAATCGTGGAATTCTTCGACGTTCGTGATTATATTTTGGTTATTCTTTTCAATATACTATTCTATTATTACATTTAAATGTAGTGAGCCTTTCAACGACACCACTTTGCATGCCAATACAAGTAACCATTGAGTTTAATAAGTCAAAATTAAGTCAAAATTTTTCATGAATATTACAAAATACTGCTCTATGCTTGCTTAGTTCAACAGTTGAACATAATCACGAATAGAGTTTTGTCTATTCATTATTGCTTTTGGAACCATTGAAGTCGCAACTTTATTTGTCATACATATTAACATTAGCAAGAAAACACATAAAATACAGTTCAACTGCTTTGATAAAAATTTGACGGTAAAATATTATGATGACATGTTTCGTTCAACGTGTATTTTTTTTATTCTATTGTGGATAGTGTTCTTGGGTTATTGTAGATAATGATATCATTCAAATAGGCAGATGTACTTAGTAACTACCAAATGTTTTCAACCAATTCTTCAATTAACGTTACCAGGAAAATGACATAGAATATAATCATTTATTTTGTCAAGTGTCATTATTTTAAATTGACATATTTGTATGAACTGCAATCAATAGTATTGTAGTGTAGTAATAACTTATTATGTAGGGAAAATGTGAGGAAGATTTTTTACTTGTTTAGTTACTCTAAAAACAGCTTATATTGACGTGATTATAAACCCATCAGTATGACTATTAAATCATTACTGATAGCACATATAGGAGAAAGATTTGAAATAATTTTGATCAACTAAATTTATAAATATTAACAATTTGCTAATTTCTGTGTCATTCACGTTCGATGAGATTATAACCAGACTTACTTACGTATTTTCATTTTTAATGCAATTGCCTAGTTGACACAGACTTCTTGTTACGTGATGAAATGAAATTCGGGACCTTGTTAAAGAGTAATCAAGGGAACCAAGGTTATAACGGTAATCAAAAGAATGCAATCCAGGGACAAAGACCAGACATGTAAAACAGACATACACAACAAAGAACACAAAGTAACTAAAATCATACACACAAAGCAACAAAAGCAGATGAACAACACGGAATCCACTGGGAGCATGGAGTTGCTCATGAAAAGTCAAGTCCGGGGTAGACAAAAGAGGAAAGGAAAACTATGACACGTTAAGATGTGAATTAATTTTCTTCGGAAAAAATCTAACATGCATCTATCATTGAGACGAATTCGCAGAAGTAGACAGAATATATCTTATATCATGTTTTATGCATTACAACTATTGTTGACAGGAATAGAGATTAATCTTTAATTTTCCTCAAATAAAGATATATTTGATATCAGAATAATCATCAATATCTAATCCCGTGAGAAATATTATTATTATATAATCATTATTGCAATCGACAAAAGTCATTGTATAGTATTTGCAAAAATTGTGGCTGAACATGACTATGTAAGACAATCATTTTGTCAAACATTTTACATGATTATTTACATGCAGGCTAAGTGCAAGTAACTTGCTACAATGCAAAAAAAATAATAGAATTAAATAAAAACAAAAAATAAAAACAAAACAAAAACAAGATAAAAAAACGAAATGCAGATACCAGGATTAAAGGCATTCCTGGCGCAAAATTTGATTGCGTTTAACGATACGAGTTTTCGTGAATTTTTGCTATAAGGAGGTAAAATATTTTGTTTTGAATTTTAGTAAAAAGCAATTACATGACATTGAGATACATTACATATTACCATCAATACCTAATACTATATATTCATTTATTTTAATTAGGTGATTACAGAAGGAAGTTTAATAGAAAATTTAAGTGAAAATAACATAAACAAGTAAGTTTTGAAGTAATTTTACTAAAAGCTTTTTTTTTTAATCTTTTGGTTTTAATATCATATTAATATCATATCAATGCATTACTATATTGTCTCTGTATCAAACTTCTTATGTCTATTTCTTCAAAGGTTTTATGTCATTTATTTTTATATCGTAATCAACCTTCACCTTTCGTCAGACATTTATCAAATCAGCGTTTTTTCTTAGGATTCTTTGTACCTATTTTTACCAAACGTAATAGGTGCAAAAAAATAAGTATAATGTTGTACATCCCGTCGGTTCCAAAACCAGCTATATGTTTAAAGATCCCCAGTTTAAGAAGACAAATATGTCGTCGTTCCAACAGACAAAGTTCTTAACAACATAGTATTTGTGTACAAAAGACATTGAATAATAAAATGGGCCTTGACAGTTCACAGCCCCGTGCAGGTCCGGGTGTTAAAAGAATAGGCCAGCAGCAGCGCTAAGTAAAAGGCGACTAAATAGTGCTCAGAACCCTAGCCGGGGGCTAGAGCGCTTTGCCCACAGAGCAACTGGGATGGGTGCCCCAGGTGGTTGAATGGGGTACCCCTGGCGTGTTACATAGTGGGGTTGTCAGGCTATAATACGGAAAACCTGACCGCAAACCATAGTGGTGCACCGTGTTGGGAAAGATGCCACGTTCCTCGCACGCTAAAGAACTCGAGTGTGGTATTCTCACGGAATAGGAACTATAGACCCTACCCACATCTCCCGATTTCCAGTGGCAATCAAAATTTGTCGACCCCATTGTCCTTGTGTCCCATCCCTTTTTCATTTCATCATCATTTCATGTTCATCGTCTGAATATAGCTGAAATATTGCTGCTCGGACGTTAAACCCCAACAAACAAACAAACATTGACAGTTCACTTAACAACACACATACTCGCTTATAACTATACCCAAGGAAAACATAATTAAAACTCACATATTTGTGCTACATGTAACGGCCTTCAAAATTTTTATATGTGTTGATACTATGGTTCTCCATACTATTTATCATATTCTAAAGCCTCACAAGTGTTCTAACAAAAAGATGTATATACATATACTGCTAGGTCTGGCAAGGGCACGACTAAACCCCTATCGAAACCCCATTACATTTACTCACGGCGGTCAGAGAAGAGTAACAAAAAGTGGCAAAAATAAGATGTTGATTCTGAAGAATTTAAAAGACTTTCGAGGGTGTCTTTCTTTCAGTGATCTTATTTTTGTAGCAGTAAACAATTTTTCTACCTTGTACACCACACTGTCATATGACAAGCTTAAGTCAGATTTACGTGTACTGGATTCCTGAACTCCACAAGAATCCATACAAACAACGTTACAAAATGTACCACCAAACCTCTTTCAAAACTTTTAACTTCTATACTCACAACTGTCAAAGAGGGTCTGCAGTCCTACCACAACACTTCTTACTCCCGTAGTGGTATTAATTCAATGTGGATCCTGAAAAATTCGAAAGATCTTTTAGAGACAATCAGTTCTAAAAGTAAAATTTAATGCCTGTATACAGGATTCAGGGAAAATGTATTGAAGGTAGAGTTGGTGCATACATTTAACTTCATCCGATACTGACAAAGACCAGTAAATTAATTCACATGTCTTTCAAGGCATACTTTTCACATTTTAATAGATGATTTTTTTCTTACTAAAACAATTCATCATCTGTACTTTACTTTTTGCTGCATTATTTGTCCTGGTGTTAGTAATTGTTTTTTTTTTATCAATTTTATCACTTAAGACATCGTTATTAATTCCCACATGTACAATTTAATCTCACTTATACCGTTATCAGTTACAACATTGTTCATAAATTACTTTAGGGAAATGTAATATTCTATGGGCAGACTAATTCGTGAAAAAAATCGTCAACAGAAAAATACTTTGTGAATATAGGTTGAATTAGAAAGAAGGTAATATGAAACTCCCATGCAATCAAAATTTGGACGTTAACGCCATGTAATAACTTAACAAAAAAAACAAATAACAAAAACAATTCAATATTTTTTTTATTGATTTAAGAATCAGACAAGGTTTTACGTGACGCATAATAAATATTAGTAAAATGTTTACAATAAAATACAAATTCTTATTCAAATATTACAGGTACAAACGCTGATTCTTCATTTCTTTTTGTGTCAAGATTATTTTATTACATAAGTTTAATTAACAGTATACAAGACCGCAAAAACAAACTCGTTGACTATTACATGACTATCACAAGAAGCACTTCCAATAGTTTAACTTCAAGAAAAAGGAATATTTCTCTTTTCTTTTCTTTTTCTTTGATAAACATTTCTAAAAAAAAAAAACTGTAGAAAAACCTTTTCGCTTCGTAAATATATTCTCTTATATCTTCTAGATAGAAAACATTAAAGAATTGTAACATATGACAGCTTAAAGTTCTGTAAATATGAATCCATTCAAAATAATCAAATCTTCGTCTAAAAACCTTACAAATATATCAAAGGCTAAAAGACAGATCTTGTCTATCAGACGTTTTGTCGGGGAGAGTTCCGTGATATGTCTATCATAAATTGTTATCAAATACTTAGTTAATAAAAACATGTTGATAGGTGCATTTGTATGTATAGATAGTGATGTGAGTGACTGAAACTAAAAACTCTCTATTAGACAGGTTTATGTACTAATGAACTAAAATTTACAGTTTTAGACGTGTATATTAGACAAACACGTATATATACAATATGTAACTACAATACGACATTACAATACATTGAAGCAAAAATATAACGTTACGTTATTAAGTCATTGCATTTCTCCATTTCTTCAAAACATGAAAACTCTGAATGAAAATAAAATAGCATTTCAATTATAAAGGGAATTATAATTACAGTCTTTCAGATTTCTATATCAATCAATTGAAAATATTTCACAATGAACAGTCCATTCACTTAACCGTAATTTCCCTACATTTAATTGAAAGTCACTTATTTGAAAATTAAATTTTTAATCGTTCTGGTATTTGTCTGGTTCTTCTGGGCGTGCCTAGTATTTGTCCGGTTGTTTCGTGCTCACTGTTCTGATGTATCCTCTCGCGTCCCTCTGAGCAGTTTTAACGGTCGACTTTCTCGATCTTCGATCGAAACGTCTTTATCGTTTGCTCCAATAAAGTGTGTGGGATCGCAGAAAGCTTGTCCATTTGATTTCCAATGTGCTCTTGCACTTGATCCTGGTATTCTGCAAACAATACACTGTTCATGTTTATAAGCTGTTATGAGCTTGTTACTTTTCTCTTGTTTCAACACTAGATCATTAATTTTGAATGAATGTTCTTTAGCTGATTTCGATTGTTCCATATTTGGTATCAGTTCTAGTGAATTCGCTTTTCATGCGATCAGTGTTCGTATGATTTCCGGTGTAATCAAATTTCGTTTTCACTTCTCTTTTCAATAACACCTCGTAGGTGTATATTCTGTAGCGGGATCCGATGTTGATCTATATCCAATAGGCATGTTTTGAATCGCGCCATTACTTCGTTTTCGTTTAATATTTGTGTTTTCTCTGCCTGGTTTAAAAGTTTCATAAAGTTCTCAGCTTCCCGTTTAGCTCTAGAATGTTCCGGTGTCACATTATGATGTTTGAATCCAAATTCATGCGAAATCGGTAAATTCTGCTAACCCAAACGACGTTCCATTATCCGTTCCTACTCGATGCGGTGTTCTAAAAGTTGACAAGATTGTCTGTAGCTTTTTAATTGTCATTTTACTTGAAGTTGTGTGTGTTTGTTCTACAACGGGATACAGTCCCTGAACCGATCCGCCCAATATTTTGACGGATTAATAATCGTTGAACAATCTCATTGCAGTTTTTATATGTAAAATGACGGATGATCGGTTCATGTAAATTTAAGATTTTTCATAGGAAAACAATATACTAAAAATTAAATTCACTTTAAAGTTAAGATATTAAATCCGCATACGGTATTGTCTTTATTTGAAAAGTAAAATAAAACAAATTGATGTTGAAAATATATGTTAATATGTGTAAAAACTGACAAGTAAAACAACGGAATCCGAAAAAATATGTTGATCGCTCTGTGGTTGCGTGATGCGATCACCGGTTTAATGGATCGGTGTGAAGGATCGATGACTGGTAGGAAATTGATCGGTGATCGATGACTGATCGCAATTTAAATTTCGAAGATCAGTTCAGGTACTGTACACATGTACTTGTTACATTTGAGCAATTTTTAAACGTAATAATCTTGCACTTTGGCTCTCCTTGGAAGTACATACTAAATAGTTATGGCCCATTTCACGGCAAATGCATCCTTTTCCGTTTGACCTTCTTTCGGTGTCGTTCATCGAACTACTTATGAATTGTACAAGTTGTATTCCTCCGTTTTTACTATGATTGGTCTATTCGGACGTAACAATTGTCTTTTCGTCTGTAATGTTGTCTTACGAGTTTGAAATGATTCATTTTCCTATATTTCCACTTTGTTTCTTTCTTTTTCCACTTTCTTAATTCTGTGCTTAACACTATGTATCTCGTATCATATCATACCAAGTATACTCCTGAGGGGTTCTTTAGATTCATGCGGTTTAAATT
Organism: Perna viridis; assembly: GCA_037379345.1. Classification (NCBI taxonomy): domain Eukaryota; kingdom Metazoa; phylum Mollusca; class Bivalvia; order Mytilida; family Mytilidae; genus Perna; species Perna viridis. The sequence continues at coordinate 28,724,454 of CM074523.1, forward strand.
CTTTAACTGCTCTTACCTTCTTTAGTAACGGTTTCAAACCGTCCTTTGTAAACTGACAGCCATAAAACTTTAGTTCCTCGACTCCGAACTGGCATTTCTCTCTGTTGAGTGCTTTTTGTTGTTCCACAATAATTGTTCTTCCACCAATAAGAATGTCAACTCTTTGAAATAAACATATAGGAAAGTCACTGAATATATAATACATTGCTTCTTTGAACAAATCTTGTAGTGATTTTTCACTGAAAGTCAGTCTCGTGGGTCTCAATGGTGTGCTGAATGTTGGAATTTTCTCAAACCAGGGTGTAAAACTTACTCATGATACCCTTGTTTCAAGTCCATTTTCGAAAATACTTTACATCCGTAAAACATGTAATTGCAATCTTCTACTACTGGTATTGATTAACTCTGTTGTTCTTCATGTATTAATTCAAAATACGCAAATCTACACTTGCGCGGATCATTTGCAATCCAGGATTATCCTTACAACTTGACCAAATCTTGGTTTCTCCTTACCACTAATGGTGAACACAATGTAATTGCTTCATTTGCTCCAACCATTTCAAATATATCCCCTTTGATACCTTTTTAATCCATTTCTTTAAAGGCTCTTTAGAAATATGGTAAATGTCGTGGTTTCTGTGCAACGGGTATACAATCTGATTTCAATGATAATTACCCATGAAATTTTCGTCACTTTTCTGCCCTTTAATTTTACCTATTCCTCAAAATACTTCTGAACATTTGTTGTATCTGTTGCCAATGCTTCTATCTCTGTTGAACTTTCTTTAACAGAATTTATACTATCCGGTATTTTGAGTTCATGTGGCTCTGTTTTGTAACGTACTTAGATTCGCTTTACTTTCTTCTAATTTCGTGGCATTACTTGATCTGTGTGCATTAGCTATATATTTGTTTTTGTTTCTAAGCTCCACATTGACTAAACTATCGGGTTCATTTTTACATGAGCATCATTCATTTTGATATCAAAAGATTTTGTTTTGTCAACAACTTTATACACTTGTATTTTTTTCACGGAATTTAAATGTTTCACGGACTTTGCGAAAAGTTTATTGTCGGAGCGTTCATCATCACTAAATTCTGTCGAAGTATCGGCAACATTTGCATTGCAAATAGCATACTGGGCATTCAGTGTTTAGAAAGACCATTAGATGATTCTAATAAAAACAGTAAATTACATTGTATTAGAAGAGCGATTTTGTTCTCCAAAACCTTGTTTGTACGGATATACATTACGAAGACTAAGACCATTATCATGTCCAGAGTTAAGTTCTGCACATGTTATTTGACTTTTATGTATATTATCGAAAAACCTATGAACTGAACAATCATTGTGCAGTGTACTTACTTTTATCTATTTCCCGATCGAGGAAAGACGGGAAATAGATTTTTGCTACTATATGATCCGAATTTTTTTTCAAAAGGGGACAAATTGATATCCCTAATATATGTTAACTTTACAAACTCAGCGTAAAAGGGCACTACATTATAGTAGTTGCTGAAATGTTAATAAGATGTCCAATAATTTTCAGTTCAAAACGATCAATGCACTTCGTACATGTACAGTTTTTATTTTCCATCGACAGTCAGTAATTTAAATGAAATATTAGTATTTGAAAAAAAAATCATAGGCGACATTCTATTAATCCAGAGAGTCTGTGTATTTCAACTCTTAGATAATTCAATTTTATATTGCATTAAAACGTCTACATTGTACTTGTAAATAACAAACACTGATTTTTGAAAAAAAAGAAAGCTTATTGATCATACTATGGGATGGTCCGTATGCTTTTGTTACTTCGTATGTATGATTTTAGTTACTTTATGTTCTTTATTGTGTATGTCTGTTTTCCATGTCTGGTTTATTGTCCGTGGATTACATTCTTTTGATTACTGCTATAACATTGGTTCCCGTGATTACTCTTACGTAATGTTCGGACGCTTTTTCACAAATTTCCTGTATCCACATTTTAGAAAAAGTTGAACGTTCTGATAACATTACTCAATGCTGAAAATCGTCCAGGCCAATTTTGCCATTTTTTTTTTATAATTTTGTAATCATTTGGAATTAAAGAGAGTACCACGTTCTTAAAATGGAAAAATGTGGGCTTTTCTACATTAAAAAACTATGATTATACATAATGATTTCAAATTGTAGACTTTTAAACCCTTTGGGGATTTCTGGTTAACAGTTTTAACAAGCCTTTCCTTTTTTCATAATCAACAAAAAGAAATTTGTCTAAATTTCATATCCTTTTTATGGCTGTGTAACATATTTTATTATTCTCAATTGTTGGTTATCAAATATGATCATGTTCTATGATCTATTCATAGACATGCAATGTGTCCTATTTTTAGATCTAAAGATGCCAAGGAAATATAAATCATTACTTTCCTAAACTCGGCGGGTGTTTCTAGAAAAGCAGAGGACGCTTACCCTACCGGTGCACCTGGTCCATGCTCCCAGTCTTAGTGGAGGCCGAGTGGCTCATTTGCGTTTGTTATTATGTATGTATGATTATAGTTACTGTCTGTTTTCCATGTCGGATGTTTGTCCCTGGATTACATTCTTTTGATTACCGCTATAACCTTGGTTCCCTTGACTACTCTAAACAAAACCTACTGTGAGAGTATTATTGTTCAAAATCAACGAATTCAAGAATGCACGAACTGATCATTCTCCCCTAAAGCACAAAAATTGGTACCCACGAATAAAAGTACTTTCACAATAACTGCTATTTTATGATATACAGCAACGCAATATATGTTCAAAAAGTCAAATCAAAAACACTTGTGCGATGTGAAATCGGATAACAGTGAAATCTATTCTGTGACAAGAAACTATACTCGTATATCAAAAAAAGTATTACTTTGTCATGGACATCTGACGGAGGTAGACCTAGGCTAAGGGACACAACTCTTACATATCATTGGGACATTCTGCATTTTACATCATTCTTATGTTAACATCAAAGTAATTTGGACTGATTTCATTCGATTTCAAATGAAAGTTTTTGATAAGCTTTGGTGTAATTGAATATGATGCAAACATATAACTGACTTCTAGAGTAATTTCCCTTACCCTAGGTCTACCTCCTTAAAAGTGGAAAGGGTGATACAATATGTAAGAATTATATATGCGTGCATGCTCAAAAGGCATTGAAATACCGACACCAAAATATGATGACGCCAAAAATAATCAAGTAATGCGAATCGAAAAATGCATTTCATATTACTAAGATTTTCAATATTATATCATTTCAGATGGTCACATTGGCATTCACAAGTTCATGTATTTACATACCTATAGTAAAGGTTTTTCCCGTTTTCAGCGGAAATATCTTCTTTTATTTACATATTTTGATTTCGATTCTTCTTTTTTTATCGCCAGTATCCACAGCAAACATGTTTTGCTCCATATGATTTCGATCTTTGGTGTACAGTCTAATCATCTTAAAGACTCTTTAATACTGACCCTACTAAGCGATTCTTTTGAAGTTATATCCTCCAAAAAGCAAAATAATCTAATTTTGTAAGGATAACTGTCAAGGATCCACATTACCGGATGCTAAATATTATTTCAGACACAAAACATCATGTATAATTGAATGTTCAAAACATAAAGGATAACGGGAAATCTTGAAATAATATTTGTCTTGTTTTGGACGAATAACTTTAGTTCTGTGTAATTTTATAAATGACTAAAATGTTGAAACATCCCACGCATAATTACAGGTGACTTCATAATTGTAGGACGACGTATTGGCTGAATACATTAATACAATGTTTCTACTTCTCAACTGGTTCGATCATCAGGTGAACACCCCTCTCTTCGTCTGTTTCGGTGCTGTCGACAACACTCTCTTACGGAGGCCAAGACTATGTTGATCAGGCGGCTCAGCTAGGAACTTATTAGCTCTTCCACTGCTCCTCTCTTTTCCTCCATATCTGAACATAAATTTCTTCTATTTGCCTTACCACCCTTCCAACAAAATGTCTTCTTAGTGGAACAGTCATTTCAAGGAACCTAGACGCTATGCATAAAATTTGGGGGAAAAGCCTCTACAGTCCAGCTTTTCTTGGAAACATATCATGTCTTCAACTTCTTTTCTTTGATTTCATTAACCAGGTCTTGGAAGTTAGTTTTTCTTTCAAGGACTTTTGCCAGTCTTGGGTCCAATGAAAATGTCAAGTTCACAATAATTAACTGTTTACTGGTTCAGAACCAAAGGATGATATCTAGTCGATGGGTAATTGTTACACTTCTTTTTGGACGGATGCCTTTACTCCAACGTCATCCAAAAATTCCGAGTCACAACGACATCCAGGATTTCCCAATCTTTTGATGTTGTCAAGTTTCCACTGGCTTTTCTGTTTGTGTTTCTAGATGATTACTTTCAATTTCTCAACAGACTGTCTGCATCTTCTACCACATTCTGCCCATTTCCGTCCTGTCCAGACTTCAACATTTGGTCCTTCCACTTTATCATCTTTATTGTCCCTTAACATCATTACATGTCTGGTTTGATGACTTTAAATTCCTATGTAATGGAAGACAGCGATAGTTGAAGTTTTGAACTGGTATTGTACATACCCATGCTGCTTAACCACTCGGAAACCCCAAGCAATCATCGTAAGTATCTGTTGAACATCCTCTCTAGACTTTCCTCAGTTCAAAGATTCTTGTTACATCTACAATAGACATGTGATTCTTAGAAATATCCCGTGCTGATAGCACCCTGACTTGTATACTCTCCCGGTAAAAATTCTGACTCTGTCCTGCATCTTCCCTTCGTTCAATATCAGACTCCTTGACTTCACAGGTTTGAAATTCGTGCGTGCCAAGTCTATGAGGTTTCCAGGTCTTGTAAAATGTTTTCGTTGTCCATAACTGACCTGGCTGTTTTCGGTATGTCATCTATAAATGGATTAAGCTCACTACGTTGCTATGTGCGTCGTTAAAGAATCGTTATCCTTGGTCATTCTATGATTGTGCGATGAATCATAAGTCCTTTTTCATCCTAATCTTTCCACTGCAGCAAACTCTAGGTGTGTCCATTCACTGTCTCATAGTCCGTGTTTCCGTCTCAGTTGTTTCCATTAATTTTCTCAGTGGTAACTCATCCTCCCACGCTTTTGCAAGATAATGGTGTTTCTTATCAAAAATCTTTTCTTAGACTCACCATTGCTGGAGTGAACTAAGGTCTTTCAAAAAATTGTAAGCCTTTGTACCCGTTTTCACTGTTCACTGTCTGACAACATACTATTTTTCGCAATTCCAATCATGGTTGCCGATTAGTCCACTTCTCAACTGGTTCCATCATCTCCGACTGTTTCGGAGCTGTCCACGACAATCTCCAGGGGGTGCACCGACCAAGTTGATCAGGATCAGATAGGAACTAGCTAGTTATTCCATTACTCCATTCTCTTCCTACATATCCAACCTAAAGCTTCTATAAATGATTCAATAACTACTCGAAATCAAGACTGTTTACAAAGTATAAAGCACATGTTTAAGTATTTGTGGAGTATAAGATATCTGCGTTCATTGCGGGAGTCAGCCAGCTTCTTCAGCCGTTTTTGTATGCGTGCTTATTAAAAATCACGTTTGGATTCACATTATGATGATATAGTAACCTACGCGGTTTTAAATGAACAGTTTATTTAGAAATTATAAAACTAGCATTGATGTAGTAACTAACAGAAAAAAGATTATAATGATAAGTGTGTTATTACCACAAGGCATTTTTTAATTTGTACTGATTCTACTTTGGGAAGTGGTATCTTAAATCAATGAAATTTGAAACATTACACACTTTTAACCAAACAAAATACCGAAGTAGAAAAATTTGGTAAAATACGAACTGTATTTCCACTTCTCGTGATGGTTCAAAACAATATCTTTCTATTAACGTCATGAAAGAGTGTATCTGAATGTCAATAATTTAAACAATGTATGTAGAGAATACGATTAAAGCTATCAGTAATAAATCACATATAATGTCGTCTACTTTGTAAAACAAATGTGTTTAAAATCTTCAATATAGTTTTGTACAGAATATTGAGACATTTGTCGTGATTACTTCCTTAACAAGGAAGTCTGGAACAAACCACAATTGTTTATATTCTTTTCCAATTTAGCATTAAGAAGAATGCTTCGCTAATGATTTTGTTATAAAATACTTATATCATTAATTATTGTCATCAAGGCAAACTTCTCTATTAAATTAATTTAGTTGCAATATCGCGATAGTGTCATTTGATCAGGCAAACAATATACGATATGAACAATGGAAGTACACATGGACATAATTATTTTTTTGATGCATTTGTTACAGTAGGGAAGAGATTACATTTTTTCTTAAAATTTACACATTTTCAAATCTTTTGTTTCTTAATACAGTAAAATTCGTTTCAATAACATTTTAAAGAATAATCAGAGGAACCAAGGTTATAGCGGTAATCAAAAGAATGTAAGCCAGGGACAAAGACCAGGCAAGGAAAACAGACATACACAACAAAGAACATAAAGTAAATAAAATCATACACACAAAGTAACCAAAGCATGAATGAGCATCTCGGACTCCACAAAAAATTGGGAGTATAGACCAGGTGCACCGGAAGGGTAAGCGTCCTCTGCTTTTCTAGAAACACCCGCCGTTTGTTTGTTTGGTTTTTTTTTTCTTAGAAATATGATACCGCTGTAGTATGCTTAAATATGTCGCTTTCTGGTTTTATGAGAAATTTACAAATTGTTTCTATTGCACTAAATTATAATAATAGAATTATTATGAATACCATACAGGAAAAGGCAACGACTTTTGATTTTTACAAATATGCATGTATCAGAGATTATGGTAAATGATAGGTGCATTAATAATTTATAAAGTACCAATCCATATAAAATTCAGACACTGCCCATATTAAAGTGATTCATGGTGAAGAAAAACCCATCGAACAAAAAAAAAAACACTTTTCAATCTACATATGCTAAATTTCCATATTCAGATCTGTACTTTTGAAAAAAAATCATACATTTATCTCCAACAAAAAATAACCAAATCGAACAAAATCAAGAACGATAACTCTTGCAAAGTGCTAATTCAATGTACTATATATATAAATTTTATTTCAAAAGCGCAACATCCAAATGTCTGGTTATTTGGTCTATAACTGATTCCGAATAAGAAGTAAAAGTGAATTCGGTGGGTTTTTGACATGCGCAATTCATCTGCTGACTGATTTTTATAATGACCTCTACTTAAAAGGACATGATTTGGCAATTAGCTCCTATTCCAAAGTGCAAGAAGTGGTTTTTTGCAGAGTAAAGACTTCAGTGTAACTCCATGACTAAAATAGAATGAAATATCATCATTCAATTCCTTTTTTGTCTCGATCTTAGCAAAATAATTGCATTACGTAAGTTAGGCAATAATTTGCTTTGGCAACACTGATTTCCCTTAGTAAGTCAACTAAATACTACACGAAAAAAATGTAATATTGCGAATTAACAACAATGATATCCTTTGAATGTTAAATTAATCAAAAAAGTTATACTTTCATTTCGTAAAGCTTATTGGATTTCATCAGAATTATCAATGTACTTCGTCGCAGTTGATAACGTGGAAAAGTTGAAAAATTGAAACGCGAGTCAAGTAATCTGGATAAAGCTGTACCTAATTAAAAAAATCTTCCATGTTATAATAAAACAGCCAAATTCAAGCTGAATTGCTGACTGAGTTAATAAGAAAACTGATATTTTTCTGACCCATTTATAACTTTTTCATCCATTTTAAGTCAGACCAATTTTCAAATTTACTGTTGTAATCCTGTGATAATTTCCCAACTGAACAAACTAAATTCATTTTTTTCATTAGTTTTCCATGCTCTTTTAATGTAAACTCTATGAACATAAACCTGTGTATATTTATTGCAAGATAAAATATTTGTAATGTGAATTTCAAATGAAACAGTAGAATGTTTCCATTTTTTTTCTTTTATAACAAATTTGCAAAGGTGTATGTATTTGTTCTATTTTAATTAAAATAGATTGAAAAATCACTTGCCACTATCTAATGAGAAAATAAATGTAGTCTTTCAATTCAAATTGAATTGTGCGTAGTTGTTTTTCTCTGAAATGCAATCAAAATGTAATTAACTGGGCTTAGAAAAAAAACTTATAAAATTTAAAATTCATGAAATGTCAATCAACGTCTTAAAGACAACGTACTACTATCTCTAAGGGAAAAAAAGTATGGCATATTGTATTCAACGAAGTATGCAGTTTTGTGCGCACTTCTCGTCTAAGAAAGTATCTTCAAATTATGAAATAACCAATTGTTTATATTTTTAGTTGAGGATACAATTTACTGTGTATTACATATTACAAGTTTTCTTATTTTTATATAATCTTTTGAAATCATGAGCCACATTGACGTGACTTTCGGTTGTCATATTGGAGAGCGATGATACTATTATCACCAAGTAAAGCAGTGTTTCAGACATTTCCAAGGAAGATAGGGTAAAATTTATTAAAAGCTTGAAAGAAAGAAAAAACATAGCACTAAAACAAATTATATTTTAATTTACATTTGTTGTTAAATAAAAGAATAATAAAAAAGTATATATGTAAAAATCTTTAAGAAAGTGTGTCAGAGTGGGATTACTCTTATACTTCACACTAAGTATGACCAATGTTAACGTTGTTTCTTTCTATAAAAAACACTTATTCAAATTAATATGGAATTAAGTGCTTGAACTCCTAATTCATTATCATGAGAACCCGATTCGTCTAAAGTTTGTTCGCATACTAACCATGTTATTAAACTCTCGGCTGATGAAGAAAAAAAGCATCAAAAAGGGTTTTTATCTCGACTTCAGTACAGCTCAAATCTATGTCGTTATGGTAGTTGAATATTTGGTGGCTAGTGGTATTCTTTTATATCGATGGAAAGATCCAGACATAAAAATTAGATTTTGAAAAGACGGTTGCTTTAATATGCTCTATTTTGTTCATTAGTGAACCTCCAGTGCTCAGTGTCAATGTATTTGGTCTTATAATAGAATGTTTCGTCGATATGAGAGCACTATTAAAAGTCAATCACCACCATAGTTAAGTGTAAATAATGAGACCTTTCATGAAAACTACTCAAAACTGTCTGGCGATCTCAGAATGGTGTAACTTAACTATGTACAACACTTATTTTTTGTTATGTGACGCTTGACCGTGTGCCTCGTGGGCCTAATAAATGAGATACTTATCTTTCACAAAAACAGAAGGCTGACAAACTTCATTGGAAATCACTATACCAATCATATAGAAATAACATAGTAATAGTTGTGTATCTTGTCATTTATAAAGCCGGTCGATATTACTTCAATAAAATACATAGCAAAAAAGTTTATGTAATATCACAATTAGTTAAGCAGCAATTAGAAAAATATAATCCAAAGATAACGAGAGTAGACAGGGAAAATAGAAACCCACAACGTTAACAAAGGATATGGAATATCTAAAATAACACGTAGAAAGAAACAAAAATCCAAAGAGAAACTTGGACTGCCTTAAAAACTGGGAGTTTTACAAGTATATTTAGTACCTTTAGTAAGTTCAATACATCAACTACATCATATAAACAGGTCGTTTACAATTACTAAAGTACTAGTACTCAATATCTACGGTCTATATAAAACGTATAAAGATAAATTATTCGATATTAAATGCTGTCTCCTGTTAAAAATTTGTATTGTTATTCCTTTTCAGAACCTTTCCAACTTGAATGTCCAGAAAATCTTAAACCAACCTTATTTATTCCCCACGTGTTCAGATTCTTCTTGATGAACAATTTGTAAATATTATAGGAGGGAATATATTTGGCATCAAACTTGTAAGGAATTTTTCTTTTATCATTAGAGCACAGTCGCTTTACAAAGATCGTTAGACACTTTATTTAAGGTCCAAGTTGTATTAAGATAAGATCAGTGCTGTGAATTATGAATTGAAAATAATATTTGAATTGGTAGTGTTTTAAACAGACAAGGAGTGATGTATTTTAAGTGAAATTAATTTTGTTGTTTCAATTCTTTTTTGACTTTCATATGGAGTGGATGCAAGCCCTGTAACAATGAAATCTTTATTCAGATGCATTCAATGACATGTTTTTGGGAAACCAACAAGAGATTTTAAGCAAAAAGTAATCCTTCATTTCACTTTATAAGTAAGCATTTTGTATAGTTAAATAATGTTTTTTTTATGTTTTTTATGGTTTTTTTGTGTGTGTCTGTTTTTCATGTCTGTTCTTTGTCCATGGATTGCATTCTTTTGATTTCCACAGAATCTTGGGTCTCTTGATTACCCTTTGCTTGAGTTGTATACAATTACACAAAGTTGACATGTGAGTACAGGTTAAAAAAATTATTTTTTTTATTGATTTTGGATAAACTTAGATTCCAGATTATTTTTGCACAAATTTAAAGAAAAGTAAGTGTTGGGATGAAGAAAATTCATTTTTAGAATGATAAAAACAATAAAGTTGATTGTTTTAAGTAGCACTCCAGCTAAGAATCATGCAAAATGTGATTCATTGTAGGAAAGGCTACATATTTTTATTTTTGATATTGTGTTTAAAATGCTTAAGTTAATAGAAAATAACATTTCATAGAACCCTTGTTCATAAGAGATATAAATTATATAGAAAGCGCTGTAGAATTAAGAATAGTCAAAGATGCATGTATTGTTATCACATGTTTAAAAAGAATACAATGGTTTGATCAAATAAAACCTGTCGATAGTTCAGGGAGTTAAACTACTATGATAAGTATCATCCCGAGAAACCAATAATAACCAGAGGGCCTCTGTCCCGAGGGCTATTATTGGTCGAGGGTGATACGGCACGTGATACGGGTCTAGCTATGTCTTATCCGCTTTAACATATATTTGAAAGAATTTATGATATTTTGATTGACATTCCTTTCGTCTAGGTTTGATACTCAAGTACACTTGTATTTCAATTTGATATGTTGATTAAAACTTGTTTTTCTGCTTTTTTTTTCTACGATCAATACGGCCTGCCACCGTTTTTGTCTGAAAAATCCCGAATAACGGCAAGCACAATAGCGTTAGAGAAAGAAATCCGATTATAAGTGTGATAAAGGAGTGTGATAAAGGGGTGTGATAAAGATTGTGCTGTCACAATGCTTTTAACTGATGAAACATTTTTTAGGTATTCAAAACAGCTGTATTTAGTACAAAATATAGGATTAAGCTGAAATATTGTCTTCAGATTTTTCGTATCTTACTAAGTTACTCTCTTTGATGTTACGTTGAAAAATATCACCTACTGTCCTTTCATGAATTTTTGATAAAAACAACTTTACAAATCAATATTTAAACTTAAGTAGCACTCCACATAAGAATCATGCAAAATGTGATTCCTGGTTGGAAAGCCTACATATTTTTATTTTTGATATTTTGTTTGAAATGTCATAGTAAACTTAAAGTTACATGTGGTTTTTCATATAGCCCATGTTCATAGGAGATAAAAATTATATAGAATGCACTGTAGATTTCAAAATTAAGGGAGATAACTCTGTAATTGACACTCAAATACAATAGAATCTATTGTATTTTCAATGTGGATTATCTCCTAAGAGCAGGCAGACATGAATGAATAATTACACATTGCACAATATAAACCCATAAAACAACTTAATTACAAAAATAAAAATATGTAGCATTTTTAGGGGTGTACCACATTTTTCAGATTTTGTATGATTCTTACAAAGACTGCTACTTAATTACATATCATTCATAAGGAACATTGATAGCATCTTCACGACTGAGTTCAAATCTTAAATATATACACACTTTAACTATATGAACCTAACATATTAAGCTGTGTATTATTTTTCTTACGTGATAATATTTTGTATATTTTCTTTTACATTTTTTGCAGATTATCATGAGTACAAATATGACATTAAACAATTCCGTCAATGCCAATCACAGCGCTTGCTTCAATGCACCACAATTACTGAATGAAGAAATGGTAAGTGTTTCCAGTATTTCCCGCATTTCACAGATAATTCCATATGTATCAATCAATGTCTACCCCCTCGTACATCAAACAAATGCTTATTCTAATTTTCATTTTTTTTACTTTATCTCATTTTAAATACTGAAATCCGTTCACTACAAACAGAAGACATTATCTTACGTACTTAGGTAGCAGTCTTTATAAATATTATTTGATTAAAACAATATTGAATTCACTTTATTTCGTATTCAGAAAGTGTTACAAAACATATTACTAATCTTAGTTTGTCATTGAGATCTTGCAGTTTGAGAAATAAAATATATATATATATATAGCTAGATATATTATGTGTGAAATTGGTAGCAGCCGTAATCGTTCTTGATTTGGTTTGATTAGGCTGATTTTAGTAAAATATGAATGTATAATTTTCTATAAAAAAAAACAGAACTGCATACAGAATGAACTTTTGTTACTTAAAAATATACTATATGTAGACCTAAAGAGCAGCGTTTGTGCGGAAGATTTTTGTACACGATGAATCACCTCTACCATTTATAGTTTTTGAATTTTATATGGACTGGTACTAAATACGGAGGTCTAAGTACGTTCACATAAATAATATTGGCATACTGGTTATCATAAACATTCGTCAAATAACGTATCAGATTCGATGCGACTTTGTTCGTCAACCTATTCTAGAGCACACGATTAGCCTTTTCAATTTACAAAACTATATTTGCATAACCAAATCTTATGTATGACAAAGACTTATGAGTATGAATCAAACACTTGTTAATAAAATTCATTTGTTTTAAACTTGTATTTTGATATAATTCCAATCTAATTTGCATATGCCCTTTCCGTGCATTACGATTAGTTATTCACCTTTCACGACCTCGGCAATGACAGCTTTTACAACAGTGTAAGTTCCATGTACAAATCGTAAACAACATGGTTGCCATTGCTGTGACAAAAGATAGAGTCTGTTAAGAGGCTTAAAACGGTATTAGCTGCTTTATTCCATTCATTTTCGACATTGCATATTCAATACAAATATATTATGTAGTTATCAGTAGCCCGTAAATACTACGAATACCGGTATTGAAAAATTTATAACCATGACACGTTTTTGGTTGAACGCTGCCATTTGCAATTCAGTTTCATTGAATGAGAGTCCTCAAGAAAACAATTTATTACAGATAGTTAGGAATCGGAATTATAATGTTTCAACATTGTTTTTCCAAAATTTATGAATGTATAAAAACAGACCATTCACTCACAAACCTGACATAAAAGTCCTTATGATTTTTATTTGTTCTGTGAGTGAAAGGTTCGATTTTACACATCCATAGATTCTAGAAAATAAATGTTTAATCCTATAGTACAATTGTTTTATTAGGTTACCGCTTAATGTTATACGAAATAGATATACTCTAATACTATTATACATTTCAGACTGATAAAGTTTTGAAATGGATTTGTATATTAGAAGCTTTGGGCATTATTGTATTGAATACATTACTTATCATCTTATTAAGAAGACGTCGTAAACAAAGCCGAATGGCCTTCTTTGTGCAACATCTAGCTATTTCAGGTAACTTTCTTAAAATGTAATAAAGATAATTTCGCTCCCCAGAATATTTCAAGACGTTTTGTTTTTGTTTTGTTTTGTTTTTTGTTTTGTTTTGTTTTTTGTTTGTTTGTTTTGTTAGTTCGTTTTTTATTTTATTTTGTTTTATTTATTTATTTATTTATTTATTTTTGTTGTTTATTTTGTTTTTTGTTATTTTCTGTTTAAGCTGAACAGATATATGTATATCATATCAAACGTCTTATTGTAAATTTATATTGTCCTTATTTGATGGAAGAGTAACAAAGGAACCATGATTCCTGTGGAAATCAAAATAATGCAATCCAAGGACAGATACCAGACATGGAAAACACACACATCAAAGAACCAAAATAATAAGCACAAAGCTTAAAAAGTAAATGATTAATTTGAACTCCATCAAAGACTGGGAGCATGGGCCAGGTGCACCGGCAGGGCTAGCGTGCTTTGCTTTTCTTGAAACATCGCGGAGTTGCTCATAAAAAGTCAATTCGGGGTAGTCGAAAGAAGAGAGGAAAATCATGACACGTTGAGGGAGTAATCAAGGGAACCAAGGTTATAGGGTAATCAAAAGAATGTAATCCAGGGACAAAGACCAGACATCGGTTCTTATGGCGCAGAAGGATACACTGCAAAGTTCGACGAATTCATGTAACGACCATAAAATTTCTTGAGGGATGACTTTCATCCTTTGGCAAAATACCGCTGTTCTAGAAGCCTAATTGTCTAGCGCGCTACAAAAAAGTCTGAATAGTTACGGCAAGCTCAAGGAATGTTTGATTTCGTTTTAATATATTCTGAGGGAAAATCAAATATCGACGTTAGAGCCAAGTAGCAGGTTTTAAGAAAAGAGGAATGCTCTGTATAACATTAAGTCCTAAAAATCGGTGTCGAATTTTGTAGTCCCTTCTCGTCAAAAACAAATACACACATATGAAACAAATTTTAAGCATGGAACTGAATAATAACTACTTAAACAAGGAAGTTGTACATATTTGCGAGTTGTTAACGATGTTATCAAATGTTTAACAGACATTATTCATAACTCGCCCTTTCGTAGTATGATATAGTAAATGACTGTTCATTTCAGATGCCTGGGATGTTGCTGAAATAGTCCATTTAGATACATTATTGTGTCTTCCATTACACTGAAATATTCTTTTTACCTCTGTTTACAGATTTATGCGTCGGTGTGTTGTATGTTCTCCCGAAGTGCATATTTGAACATTTTCTGAAAAGTTGGGAGAAATATTCCTGCTTTATCTTACACGGATTTTGCACAAACATGTCAATATGTGCCTCAACATTTCTAATTGTTGTTCTTACGATTGACCGACTTTATGTGATAGAAAAACCGTTATCAGCTTCAAAAACAGGGAAAAAATATCGTTACGGACTAATAGCAGGGGCTTGGTTGTTTGCTGTACCACTTGCGATTATCTACGCAGCTCATATCAGATTTGAATGTACAAATCAAGGACTTAATGTCTGCTGGCATTTCTTTAGGACTGATTTTCTTACGAAGGTTGTTACAAATTTACTTATTATCACTTATTACAGTGTCTTTTTGTTCACTAATTTGATTCAATGAGTGATTCGGTGTGTGATAAATTATTTTGACTAGCAATCTTTCCGCTACTAAGATGAAACTTTATCGTTTCATAATCCAAGAATTTTATCTTTGGTATTTTATACTAATAATAATTGACCCAATGTACATTTTTAAATGGAAGTTACTTCAGTTTGAAAGAGTAATCAAGGAAACCAAGATTCTAGCGAAAATCAAAAGAATGTATTCCGGGAACAAAGACAAGACATGGAAAAATCATATAACATTTGGAAATGTATCATATAAAATGAAAGAATATTGTACTTTAATTCTAAAAAGTATATTATAACCATTACTGTATTTTTCTAGGCTATGGTGATATCCGAGGCAGTCATGAACGTTTTCATCCCGGTTTGTATTATTGCATTTTGCTATGCTTGGATCGTCTTGATAATCCGTAGACGTGAACGAGCAGGATTCGCCACATCTGAACAAAGTGTGAAATTCTCTAATGGTAAATAACCAAAGTGGTGAATTTTAGTTGACTTTTATAGCCGTCATTGTTACCCTAAATTAGAAGTGTCAACAACATGCATACTTAATCGGAACTCCTCATCCCTTCTCTTCACAAAAAAGAAAACAAAACAAAAAACAAAAAAAAAAAAAAAAAACGTGACACGGAAATGGACGAGTAGTTCCGATTGATGCGTACTTTGAATTGATAAAAGCGGTAACTGGACCACCGTTATCAAACTCGATTTACGTTGAACGGAAGTGACCGGAAATAAAAGAATGTGTTGTCTATCAGTATCAAGCAAATACTTATATTGTGTTATAGGTCACAGGAATACATGTAAACAAACGCGATTTTCCGAACATAATAATGAATGTCGACACAAAATATAATTTAATCCAAAAATGTCTAATCACCTTCAGGTTATGCCGTTCAGAAATAAAGACTAAACGATACTATGGTGATTTATCGACATGTTTGCCAAAACTGATTATATTGTGAAAAGAAAAACATGCTTCAAAACAAAGATGAATTTCGCGACATCCCTTCGACTTGATGTACGAAACTGATTTTTTATGTAATTATTTACCAGTCTACATAAATTTTATAAAGTGATGTATAGTGTAGAAAAACCTACCTACCAAACAAACGATGCTTTTTCAGTCTACATAAGCTTTACTTTCACAAAACGATATTCATTTCTTCATTCTGAATTCTAGAAAGACTGCTACTTAATCATTCATCATTGTGGCATAACAGGGTTTGGTTAACAGAAATTTGGTATACAGTAACTCTACTTTCACTTAAACATTACAAGAAGCCATTCAGTAATTGGTGTTTTTTTTTAAATGGTTACTGATGAAAACACAACAGCTGAATTTTGATGATGATTGCAAACATAGACACAAAGTTACTTTCGGTAGTTTAACATCAATGTTTGTTTCAAGTTACCTGAAAAATCAATTTTATAAAGCACATCAACTCATTGATTCCTATGCGACTTAATCTCTGATTTACATTTTCTTAATTAACTTTAGGTACACATACGCAAATCATTCCGTACAGTAAACAATAAAAGTATCCCATAATGTTGATTTTTTTAGGAAAAAAATACACTTCTTTCTTTATATGTTTCTGTTCTTTTAAATTGGTGTTTCACTCAAAGCCTTGTTCCATTGACCTCCCTTTTATAGTAACCGCTTCGATGTTATGTGTTTCATTAATGTTGGATCATATGTGCTTGTTCAGATCTTAAGGAGGTAGACCCCTAGGGTAAGGGACACAACTCTTACAATCAGTGATATGTATGTATCATATTCAATTTCACCAAGGTATATCAAGCCTTCGTTTGAAACAGAATGAAATCAATCCAAGTTACTTTGATGCATACATGAGATTGATATAAAATGCTGAATACAAACATTCCAATGATTCGTAAAAGTTGTGTTCCTTACCTGAAATCCAATAATACAAACCATACTCAAAGTACCTAAGTTTCTCAGAATTAGGATAACTTTCATCTTCCGAAAACAATGTTTATATGAAAAGCCACATGTAAATTTCTGTTTACTATAAAATTGTAAAGAAAATACCAAAAAAAAATTTAAAAATATTCCAACCACGAATCACGCATGAGGACGCTTTCCCTACCGGTGCACCTGGCCCATGCTCCAAGTTTTAGTGGAGTCCGAGTTGCTCGTTTGCTTTTGTTACTTTGTATGTGTGATTGTAGTTAATTCATGTTCTTTGTTGTGTATGTCTGTTTTCCATGTCTGGTCTTTGTCCCTAGATTACATTCTTTTAATTACCGCTAGAATCTTGATTCCCTTTATCATTCTATCACATCTGAAGTGCCTAAGAAATCTTAAATCCAATGTATGGTACAAAAAAGAGCATTTCAGGGAGAACTTCCGGTATAGTTGTTTCAGCGTATACAATTATCCATTTCTTTATTTTTGTGAAGAACATTCTGCTTTATTATCACAAACAATCTTAATATTAGATCAAGTAGATTAAGTATGCACCTTTTCACTTCAAAGATAGTATAGCATTTCAACTTAACAAACGGTGCATGTAAGTATAAAATTTAATGTGACTCTTTTAGGTCAAACAATGTTAGTGGGTAGTGTTCAGAGAGGGTCATCACTAATTACCAATGCCAAGAAAAAAACTATCAAAGTTTTACTTGTCGTAGTCTTAGGTGAGTTTTATGAATAATTATAAAAGTCTTGTTTGACTCTGAATATTTGCTTATACTGTTAGTTATGTTTCTTTTCACAGATACATCGAATTCGTTGAGGACATTATTAATATCAATTTCTCCTTTAATTTAATGTTTTCTAGGTAAGCATTTGAAAATAATTTTCTTAGAAATTAGAAATCTCCCCCAAACCAATAACCGGAAGTTTTTGTTTAGTTAGTCAAATAACTATGCTGAAGAGATATTACTTCATAATGATTTGCGTTTTTTATTTCTATATATTTGCCACTAAAAAGCCAAGAGACGTCAAAGTTTGAACAGCAAATATTCTCTTTAGTTAACATGTAACTGATAACACCTATTTTGTTAAAATATCAGTATTGTTTATTCTAATGCTTAAATTCACGTTCTTTTACAGTTTATATCATAAGTTGGTCACCAATCACGTTTGCACAGCTTTTTAATGTGTATAATATATTACCGGTTGGGGTCACATACCAATTTCTTCACGCACTGGCTCCAATTAACAGTTTAATGAACCCAGTCGTTTTTATGATATTCAACCGACAAATGTTAAAATCTGATCGCAATCGGATGGCGCATAATCAGACGACAACCAGTCCTAACACCGCATACGAGCCTATGTGACTAGTTCTTAAGAGGCGAAAATTAAATAAAATAGACAAGACTGGTGTTAAAATGAATAGTGTATATCAATGACATAAATATACTTGAACAAATGTTTAGACTATTATTCTTGTATTTATACAACGAATCAGATATCATAGCTCCTAAATCGATCTGTGCAACAATTGATCGATCAGTTATTGATATACAGATCAAATATCAATTCGTCATCTGTCTTTGAAGTATCATCATCCTTATGGTACAGATCAAATATCGGTTCGTTGACAATTTCATCGATCAGTCATTTGTAATCCTTCTGCTACAGATCAATTATCGGTTTTCAACAATTCAATGAATAGTCAATAGAGATCTGCCTGCCTCATTATTCATTATTCATTCTTCGGCTACCGATCAAGAATTTAAGCTAACTGTCAATAGACATCAATCGTCGGTCCACCGAAAGGTTCCCTAAGTAGGGACTATATAATACTAATTAGTAATATAAAGTCCCTGCCATCCCATGATACATGGAACATGATAAATTCATAGAAATGATTAATTTTCTATTTTACAAAAATACTAATATAGAAATATATTTCAAATTTCTATTTGCTTTTGCTAATAAAAAGCAAAACGTAAATTGAATGTTTCAAAAATAAAATGTAGTTATTATGACTTAATATTTAATTAATTTCAATGAAAAGATCAGTAGTTTTTTTGCATAAAAATTTCAAAAACTATAAATCGAATGACAGTCCATTAGAAAGTTATATGGATCGTTTCAGGGGCTATATTGTGCATGTCTGTTAATTTAGTCGTATATTTATTTGATACTTAATATGCCTTCATGTAATCTAAGCGTGTACTGTTTATATAATTCATCAAATATATTTATAAAGTTACCGAAAATTGTATTGTTTTATTGCTTTCTCTTAGAAAGATACATGCTACGCAGGACGCTTACCCTACCGGTGCACCTGGTCCATGCATTGGAAATAAAAAATGTTTTGATTCAATATTAGTTAGACCCATAAAACAACTTAATTATAAGGATAAAAATATACAGCCTTTTTTGAGGTGTATCACATCTTTCAGATTTTGCATGATTCTTAAAAAGACATCTACTTAATTATCAAAAGCCTTGCAGAAAATTTGTCGTATTAGAGACTATCGGATAAATGACTTTACGAAACGGACGTACATGAATAGTAAGAACAAGAGGCTCTCGAAGAGCCTGAATCACTCACCTGGCAAACCATAACCTATTAACTAAGTAAGTAAAGGTAGCATGCTTTGTTATAATGTTTGACAAAAAAGTGCTGAAAAAGGGGTATATACATGAGTGTATTCAGGAATGATGTAAATTCAACTTACCTAAGGCATTGTAAAATGTTATAATGCTTTCAAAGTGTTTTAGAACCTCTGAAAAAAATTTGGGCAGGCGTCCCCTGAGCTCTATTATTCCATTGGGTATGAGGCATTAGCCCAGTATACATTTGCTGAAAAATAGCATAAAATGAAGTTTAATCATGGCTATATAGTATTTACATCATCACCATTCAACTCATGTTTACTACATAAAACAAATATCGTTGAAATCAAACCAATTATTAAAATAAGCGGCGAAATAACCGTCCAGAACAAACTTTCGTTATCACCACTCAACTTAGAATACCATGTCGCCTAACAAAACCTAAAATCATTTGAATTTGAGCAACTTGTGAAAATGAAAATGACCGCCTAAAAATGTATATACTGCCAGTCAAATCAGAATATCATATTTATTTTGTGAGTAGCTTTTATCTTCATTATCGTCCTGCAGTTGTTGAAAAAAAACAAAAAAGCATTTTGACAATAATGTTCTATTTTCAGTAGCGACGACCATGTTCTTGATCGATAAAAAAATTAAACAACTACTTTGTGCAGGATACCCTAAAAAGCTATACCAACTTTCATTAAATTTTCATTGCATGATTTCAGAGTAGATTTTCATTGTTGCACACGTAAAAAAAACAACAAAAATTTGTTTCAATAGCCATGACTACATTAGAGGACGAGTCATTTTGAAAATTTCGGTCCGTCTTCTGGTGGTTAACAATTTTACACTCCATTAAAATTTATGCTAAATTTAAAGGTTTTTGACCCATATGTATTATTTGTAGAAATGCTCTTCGATATTTCAAAAAAAAATTAAACAATCATTTTGTGCAACAAACCCGAAGGAACAATCAAAAGTTTCATTTGATTCTGTATAGTCGTCTCAGAGAAATATCGACATCAAACATTGCCAAAAATGTCGAAAAAGGGCAACAATTCATACATCAGTTGACAGATTTTCACGACAATCGGCATACAGATAGCTGTTACCTTTGTTAAACAGGCGCTCGATAAATGTATCCACTCATAAGGGGGTTCCAAACTGTAATGTGCTTTTTCCAAAGTTTCGCACAAAACTATCAAAAGGAGGGGCCCAACATCCAGCTCATTCCTTCCTACGATCCGACAACGATGAAGGATCTTATCGCTTTTAAAATTTGTTTTTCAGAGAGTCTTCAAGGGAAACAAGGAAAGTTATCCCTGGACAAAGACTAAACATGGAAAACAGACATACACAACAAAGAACATTAAGTAACTAAAACTCCACTAAAAACTGGGAGCACGACCAGGTGCATCGATAGTGTAAGCGTCCTCTGCTTTTCTCCAAACACCCTCCGAGTTGCTCATAGATAGTCATGTCCGAAGAAGACAAAAAAGGGGAAAAGAAAGAGTAATCAAGGTTATAGCGGTAATCGAAAGAATGTAATCCAGGGACAAAGACCAGACATGGAAAACAGACATACACAACAAAGAACATAAAGTAACTAAAATCATACATACAAAGTAACAAAAGCAAATGAACAACTCGGACTCCACTAAACACTGGGAGCATGGACCAGGTGCACCGTAGGGTAAGCGTCCTCTGTATTTGTAGAAACACCCACCGAGTTGCTCATAAAAAGTCAAGTCCGGGGTAGACAAACGCCGAAATGTAAACTATGACCCGTTGAATAAATCAGTTTTCATGGTGATGATGGATACATCATAGAGATCCACGAGTTCATGATGACGACCATAAAACTTCTGTAGTGATGACTTCAATCTTGTAGCAACATAACCCTGTTCCAGAAGCCAATTTGTTAGAGTTCTAGCGCGATACAAAAAGTCTGCGTAGTTTCAGCAAGCTCTGGCATAACGTGTGAGTTGTGATATGAACACTCCATACGCAGGAGCCGATGGGATGTTGCCACCGATGAAAGGAAAGTTGACAATTCTGAATGAAAAGTCATCACGTTTATCGTAAAGTTTGGTCAATAGTTTTCCTTAACCAACGATTTCTAAGTGTAGGTCAAGATATGAGGCTGACTTCACAGTGTCTGTAGTATCCTTTATCTCAAGTTCTTTTGGGTAGATGTATCAAACCCCGAAATTATGATTGTTTAAAGATAATACATCATCTATATAGCGGAAACTGAGATTGAAGGATCTAGCCAAACGATATTCTTTCTCCAAAAGATCTTTCGAATTTTTCAGGATCCACATTGAATTAATACCACTACGGGAGTAACAAGTGTTGTGGTAGGACTGAGGCTGACATTACAGTGTCCGTGGCATCCTTTATCTCAAGTTCTTTGGGGTAGATGCGATGTATCAAGTCCCCGAAACTAGTATTGTTAATGATAGTACGTCATCTATATAGCGGAAACTGAGATTAAAGGATATAGCTACATGATGTTCTTTCTTTCTGATCAGATCAGCTATAAATTCAGACTCATAAGAGTGTAGAAATAGGTCAGGAAGTAGAGGAGCACAATTTGGTCCCATTGCAATACCGACCGTTCGTTGAAAAACACGTCCACCACACTGGACAAATATGTTTATAAAAAATTCCAGCATTTTGAAAACATCTTCTTCTGTCTATGTGGAAGATGATTTGGATTTAATTTTTATGAGGAACCTCTAAAAAGAACTATATAATGTATTTTTTTAAGAAACAACAATGTATTATGTTTTTGAGTCGGAATTTTAATTGAGTATGAGGTGTAGAAGTATACAGCGTTGAAAAAAAAACATAAAAATACACTAAGAACAACTGTAACCATGTTACTGAGTTTTTTTTATTCATACTTGTATTCAATCCGGCAAACTGCGGTTTGTTTTCCTTTCAACGTTTACCAAAACACTGTTCTATAGTCGCTCTGTATTCAAAGTTTTGACGTATATGTCTATGTCAAATGAAACTGTTAAAAATCAAGCATCATATGACCCGATTTGTGCTGGACAGACACTAACGGAAGTTTTAATTTATTGCTAGTCTTCAACATATCAACAGACGACAAGAGTTACTACAGTGCTTAATAAGAGTAACAACAAAATTACCGAAAATTCCTCCGATTCATAATCAAGTTAAATGCAAAATAAATCTGGCGAAATTGATATACCACCACTGGAACAGCTGGTACAGACATTTCAATCGAAATAGTGGGTTAAATCTAGGTTTTACAGTGCCCTAAACCAGCTTCTTCCATTGCATCCTGAATATACCAGTGGTGCTTAAATAGCATTTGCATGCTATTGATTCATAATCAGCGGTCAAATCTGCACAAAGAACAATTTACAAAAAAGACATTCAATCTTCAAGTTTTGCTGCATTTGAAACTAGTTTCACTAAATTCATATATTGTTATACATTTACACTCGTACAATCAAATTTGTTGTATTTCTGCACACGAATAAAGTAGCTCCTCCCAGCTATGGGTCAAATGGAACCACTGCCTTGTAGCAATTCTTTGATAGAAAGTCATGGCCTAGTCAAGGCAACTCATCTCATCTAAGATAAGAATTGTCTGAAATCAAATTACCGGGCAGAAAGCGTTCATAAGCCTAGAAAGGCTACTATCTAGTGGAAAGAGCAATCAAGGGAACCAAGGCTACAGCGGCAATCAAAAGAATGCAATCCAGGGACAAAGACCAGACACGGAAAACAGACATACACAACAACGAACACAAGAAAACAATACACAAATCACCCTGGTCCATCAGGTTGAACAAGGGACAATCTTCCCTCCTTGTAAAACAAATCTGATTATGGAAACAAGGGTTCGAAGGAACTCGAATGTTCTCTGTGCACCAAAATACCTGCAGAACTCTGCGCGTTTGACTGGGGGTAGTAAAGACAAACGGAAGATAATCAAATGAAGAGTATCATGAATACAAGAACAAAACTCCGATTAGAATTCTAAAATGTTCGTAGTATGTATGAAACAGGAAAACAAACCCAGGTATTGAAATGAGAAACAACAAGCTGCACATAATAGGCATGAGTAAATGTAGATGGACAGGGTTTGGTTAGAACACGACGATGACAGGAGAAACCAATACTTTACTCTGGAAGACAGGCGGGGAGCCGGTGTAGGAAGTAATCATATCACATCTTACATCAAACTGAAAATGCAAAAGTCAGCAGCCCCAAAACAAGTGAAAAAGTATAAAACTGGTTCGTTAAAAGATAGAAAACCTCATTATAAAACTTAGAAACAGATATCAACTTTTGAAAATAGAAATGGGGACGACTTCGATTCGGTAGACGAGCACTGGCATTAGGTATAAGAAATATACAGCAAGGCTAGTGAGAAGGTCTTTGGATGCATACATGTAGGACAAATACATAAAGAGTGAATCACAACGTCAACATGGAACAATATTGACGAGAGAAAACAATTTTAGAAAAAAGACATGCAGTTCACACAGAGCGATATTTTTTCTGTGCAAACTTCAAATTTGCCATAGCTTTTTTTTTTTGAAAAAAACATGGTTAGTCAGTTGACTGTGACCTCTGACCTTTTTGAACTGGAATAGCCCAAAGTAAATACCAGTTTTGCTGACTAAACTCCTCTAATATTGAATAACAATGGAGATAAATGTCTGAGGTAATTTGAATAGACACTTTCATTCAAGCAGTTAAGCAGCTGAGAGTAGGGGTTGTTTTTACTATAAGGTAGGAGATTCTTACCTACAAAATAGGAGATTTTTACTTTCAAGTAAAAGACCTGGTGGTTGTCAACTTAGGAAAAAGCTTAAGATTGTCATAACTTTAGAATGGAAGAGGAATAACATTGATTAAAAGGGGAATGATCAAAGCTGTATCAGTTTTGTAAATTTATTTTACTACCAGACTATTTCATACTAAACCTATACGAAAACATGGACTAACTTCTCATCAAATTAACTGAAATGCAAATAAGATTTTGGAAGTGTGCATTAGCTAATGTGAAATAAAAACACTAAAACACACAGTACTTTTATTACATGAAAATAAACATTTCAAAATTTGGTTGCAGGATGGTCACATTGTCCAGAGTGTGTCATGACTTATTTTCCTCTAAAATATTATCATATGTAACATTAGTTTCTAGAGAACTGCATGTAACTATTGAGAAAACAGAATATTGTTATTTGAACACTGAGAGTTGTTTATTTTTATTCTACCACACTTCAGTGCCCACCTACTGAAACTCCTATCAAGTATTTTTTACCATGTAAAGATACATCAGTTAACTGCGTGAGTGAAGGTGTTTAATGAATGACCATAAGCTCCATTGTTACTAGTCATTTAGCAAAACTGGTATTTCCTTTATGTTTTTCCAGTTTAAAAAAATGAAGGTTTCACTAATCGCACAATTATTTTGATGAATTTTGCATTGGGGTTTCTGCTTGATAAATCTTCTAAATGAGCTGTTACTTCGAAAACTGCATGATGAGTTTGTGAAGTAATTGATAATGGTCAGTGTTCTCAGTCTTCGAACAGTATAATTTTTTGAAAACTTTTAATCCTAGTAAACTTACAAGCAACATCCAGACTGTATTTAAAATGATTATATTCGAAATATTTCGATCCACATTAGACATGCACAAGAACGTAGACGGCGTATGGATCGTCTCACATGGAATGCTCAACTTTATGGGGCATATCATACGCAGACACATATATATTTTATCATAATAGTTTATAACACACATACAGAGAATATTTTGTATACTTTCAGAAAATCAGCTGGATTATTTTTTACATTCATTTTTTTTTGTATTCGATTGTAACACTAAACCTAGTCACTAAGACAAAAATTAACAGGTCGTAAACTTGAATCAGCAGCATACCATTTATGTGATGTTATTTATAAAGCCATTTTCATTTACTAGTAAGCTAAAATTTATACGGTGTCATTTTTTTGAACACCAAGGGGTTATCAGTGGTTTTATTTATGTTAAAAAATCATTGCATATTTTGCTAACTAGGAGTATAAGATAGATTCGTCAACTACCTCGTATTCTAGTTCTTACAGGGGTAACGATATCTTTGTCCCATTGAAAGTCAGCTCGTATTAAAGCCGACACGATTCACCCAGTAATGTTCAGTTAGTACTAGTGAAGAAACATTTCGAAAAAACTGTCAGCGATCACCATTTTCAGGTGTGACACACCAACTTTATCCATTTTGAATGCCATATCTGCAGAAAACTGACAAATATGGTCATATTTGACAAAAAATATCCAAAGATTGCAACTTGAGTGTGTTACGCGCCCTCTTTTGGTCCTTTTGAGCATCATGTATGCCTACAAAAATTGTCACAATCAAATGATGAAAAACTGTCACTTATCACCATTTTCAGGTGTGACGTGCTCACTTTATCACTCTTCAACACCTTTTGTATCGTTCTATCGATGGGGAACATTTATATAGGATACAAACAAACAAACGAAAAGCTATACGACAAATTTAAGCTTCTATAATGTTTTTACCCTAACAAGTAAACAACAAAAATGTACGTCTGCTACCGGCAAGTAAAAAACAACACCTAAATTTCATCCGAAAATCGGTTGACTGTTGGGGTTTAGCGTCCGAGCAGCAATATATCGCAACAGACCCCGAATTTCCGGAAACGTAAAATATCGTTATGTGAACAGACAGCCATCCAAAATAGGCATACAAGATCCCGTCCAAACAAAAGAAATTTCTAATTTTTCGATGATCGCCTGCTCCACAACATGTAAAAATAATAAAGATCGAAGAAATTATGTGAATAAAATTATATATACTCTCATCAGAACCATACTAACTATCCCCTGTCCATACCTATAACATATGCAAATTACGTGATCAAGTTTCAATTATAGTACAATGCAATAGAATTCAGCAAACATGAGCTATAATAGTGAATAAGAAAAAGTTTTGATTCAACCAACCAGAAGTACTACTAATTCTCAGTGGAGACCCTTAACTCCTTGCAGCTTTAAACACTCTACCACACTATAAAGGGTTTTACTTCTAAGAAAATCTCCCACACCACTCCTTAATGACTTTACTGTGATCATTCAATGACATGTAATTTATTGCTCTATTAATAATCATAACATGAATGAAAATGCAATATGTAAATAAGAGGTAGCCGAACTATGTATAAAACTCAATCAGTATTGAAATTATTCAACATATTATTGACTAACGTTAGAATATTAACCTAGATATTTTACCCGTCCAAAACGTCATATTGGCCTGGTTAAAATCCATATTGGCCTAGGTCAATATGACGTATTGGACTAGTTAGTCAATTAATTATAATTGCGTAAGGTTTTCCATATTTGCATAGTTATTGGTCCTCGGCTAGAAAGATGAGCAATAATACTATAATATTTGTAAGTTAATATTTGATTATTTGTTGGGGTTTAACGTCCGAGCAGCAATATTTAAGCTATATTCAGACGATGAACATGAAATTGATGATCAAATGAACATAAAATGATGATGAAATGAAAAAGGGATGGGACACAAGGACAATGGGGGGTCGACAAATTTTGATTGCCAATGGAAATAGGGAGAGGTGGGCAGGGTCCGGCAATTTAGCCTCCTGTGGCAGAGCCCTATGGTTCCTACTCCGGGAGAATATCACAGTAGGGTTCTTTAACGTGCGAGGAACGTGGTATCTTTCCCAACACGGTGCACCACTATGGTTTGCGGTCAGGTTTTCCGTATTATAGCCTGACAACCCCAGCATGCAACACGCCAGAGGTACCCCATTCCACCACCTGGGGCACACATCCCAGATGCTCTGTGGGTAAAGCGCCCTAACCCCCGGCTAGGGTTCTGTGCACTATTTAGTCGCCTTTTACGACAACCTTAGCGCTGCTGCAGGCCTATTCTTTTAACACCCAGACCTGCACGGGGTAATATTTAGTTAAATGAAGAAACCCACTATACATGTAGACAAGAATGGCGAAAATGATTTCATCGAATTTCGGAGCTACTAACATCAAATATATATATTTATATAGTCTCTGAATGTTACGACTCTATTCGCTACACTGCTCCATCGTAACAAATTGATACAGGGAAGATAAAGTAAGCATAGAAAGGTCTGAAAAATTCCCATCGATGTTAGAAATATCAATTATCGTTCCGTCCGTGGGACTCGAACTCGTACCGCTGTGGTGCACAAAGTTTAGTGCCCTAGACCACTCGACCAGCTAGGCTATATAAAAATAAAGCTTTCGCTGGCGGGGTCATTCCTTCTCGTATGAATAATCTAATCTAGGGTTGTAACTTAGTCACGATGTATGGTTGTACTGGACAGTTCATTTGTGTGCGTGTGTCTGTGTGCGTGCGTGCGTGCGTGCGTGTGCTGACGAAAATGTTTCCACCGACGTTACATATTGTCACCAACAAGCTGTACCATGTAAAGAAAGAAGTTTCCATTTCTCTTTTTAGCGAGAATCCGTTAAACATTTTTACGGAATTGCAGTTTGCCTTACAACCTGTTTCACCGCTTACAAAGTTTACGTCTCTTTAACGTATTAGTTTTTTAATTAATCTTGTAGAGTGCATTTGAGGTTGTGTGTTAACAATTTCTACTTTCGGCTGTTGTTACTCACTTGGGTCTCATCATTACAGTTACTTTTAGCACTACTCGTGGAGTCGGAACTAACACTACTAGTTGAAACCATATAACGAGCTGGATGAGGTGCGCGCACATGTGAAATTTTAATCTGTATATGAATACTGGATCCTTTAAATTCTTTTTTCAGTAGGATCTCTAAGTTTGATTAAGTGCAGGCTTGGCTTATTATTAACAATGAATGGTCCATTAAATATGACCTGAAAATTTCCAGCACCCATAGGATCACGTTGCATATACACATAATCCCCAATGCTCAAACGGAGTTCATGCGTTTTGCCATTTTCTTTCTGTCCCATGTGGAATGCTGTTTCAGTTGCATTTTCTGTAACTGTTTCATGAAGAGTTTTAATTTTGAATGTCAACTGTTTGAAGTAATTGTGCAAGTTTAATGTATGTCATTAAATGCATAAAATAGGCCGTCTTCCGAAAATTACTTCGAACGGGGAAAAACCAATACATGTACTATTATTCACTGACGAATTCTCGAGTTACTTCTAGTAAATTTACTAGTTCATTTGTAAATTTGTTACTTAACTCCGAGCCACTGTCGAAGATGAGTGTCTGACATGTTCCATGTGTTAAAGGGCTTGTAAATAAGCGATAAAGAGCTTCACAGACAGTCAGTGCATCCTTATTTCTAATCGGTTGAGCAAATAAAATTTTGCTGAACATATCAACTGATGTAAAAATATATGACTTACAGAGTACGGACCACATAGATCAACTAGCCATACATGAAACGGTTCCGTTGGCGTTGGAAACTTTCATTTTTATTAGTTGAAACTAAATCGGTTGCTTGAACATCGAACTGACTGTTGATTAAGTCGGAAAATGTTTGCCGGCGGGCATTTTCAATTCGCCCGTTTTGTCTGGAACGAACATGAAATATAGATCATCCTCCATAGGGCTCTCTACGATGTCCGTGTTCTCATTTTTACAGCAAAGCAATGCATCGGGAACTTGCATTTCCTTGGCTTTCTTGTACACAATTTCAAACGAAAACTGCTGCAGTATTGCCATCCATCGTACATATTTATATATCCCCTTTAAATTGCTTTGATACAATGGTTTCAGGGCTTGGTGGTCACACTCCATTACGAATGAATTTACTCGCAAATAGTCAGAGCAATCTAAAATGCTGACTACCATGCCTGACAGTTCTAAAGTTCTAATTTGGTAGGCCAATATGATTGTTGCCCGGGCCCTTAGGGACCAAACCAGATTATGCAAAGCCTCTTGGATTCGTCGTTGGGGTTTAATTGGTAAAGCATGTTGCCTATGCCACGTACTGATGTATCTAAACTCAAATGAAATGTCAAGTCATATCTAGGAAATTTTAATGCGCAGAATTGGCTAAGCTGGCTTTAGTGCCTGGAAGTCAGATTCCTGGTCAGTGTTCCATTTAAACTTTTGCCTCTTTTTAATAAACCAGTTAAAGGGCTTGCTACAGCACTATAGTTGATAATAAATCGCCTGAAACAGTTTAATGGGTCTATTAGCCTGTGTACTTCCTTGATGGCTTTAAGAGGGGATACTCGTGATTACTTTTATGAGATCTGGCGGAGGTCGAATTCCTTTTGTTTTTCTAAATCAAATGCCCCAAAAAGCACATGACGACGCTGCAAAAGAACACTTTTTGGCTCCTAACTTTAGACCAGCTGCTCAAAAACGATCAAAACTTTCTTCAAATCAATCAGATGTTGCCCAATGTATCTGATGTTACGAGGACATCATCTTAACAGCACAGACAACACTTTAATTTCAAGCCACGCAAGACTTTATCCACAAGTAATTGAAATGTATACGGTGCTGTTCTGAGTGCCATGGGTAGCCGTAAAAATGTATAAGTTTCGAAACATGTATAACGGTAGTGACAACAAAACCTGAAGTCTTGTGCTGATAGTTTTGATTCAGTCTTCGAACACTTAGAAAGCAGCACTATAGGGCTGGTGATCAATAAGTCCTCGGTTTCTTGAACTGGAACAATGATTTCTCGTTCAGCAATTTGTCTAGATGTTCCCTCAAAATTTCCTTCTTGTAGAGAGGTAAACGATACGGTCTCTGATGTTTCCCTCAGACATTAGGCTTCAATGATATTTTATGCTCATCCATACGAGTGAAACTAAGGTTTGTACTCTTTTCTGTAACAAACAGGTCTAAATTTTCGCGCAAGAAATTAACAAGTGTTTCACTTTGTGGTTTATCTAAGTTTTCGGGTATTTTGAACAAAGCCCTTATCTCCGAAAAATCGTCCGCCTATTCCCGTACTTGTTCCATAACATGCATTCCTTAATTACCCGTGCTGCTCTTTTCAGCAACGGAGTCATTCAATTAATTCCATATGTGCACTTCCGGAACCCCATCGTAAAATATGGAACTATCATCAGCGTCATTCAAAAGACTAAATTCTGCGACCGTACGATCTTTGGCCTTATTTGTTGGGTTTAATAATTTTACTTGCACTTTACGATTGAGTGATACAGTTACCACCGACTTTGCCAACAACAGCCCCTTGCCACATGAAAACTTGCTTTTAGAACATACACCCTGTAAATCTACAGTTACGTGATTTTTGATTTTGGTACTCTTGCAAACACAATTGTCTCAGTTTGTGGGTCTAAGTTTAACCTTTTAAGACTCTTTACATTTGCATTATTCATCATTAAATTCATTTTAGCAAAATCAAGTATCACACCATTACTCATCAGATAATCCGTTCCCAAAATCAATGAATGTACACTTCAATACAGAGTTCATCTTGTGACTCAATTTTTTGCACTAATAGATGCCATCCAAATCATTTAGATGGTCTAATTGTTAGCTAGTCTGACTTCTGAATTTTATATTCTCTCAAGCAAAATTTTACTCTTTTCAGAAATCGAATCATAAAAGTTTTTTGACATCATATTTATAGAACTACCTGTATCAACAAGCGCAGCAACTTTTAATTCACGTCTGTACACAAATATGTACAAAAATTTTGTATCTTTCCTAGACTGAAAACTTATGATGGCGGAACTTACGGAGTTGACCCCGGAAAACCGTGCCTGTTCTCACGGTTTGGTTGGTTTCCCCAAGTTAATCGCTTACATTTGTTTGCTGCATGTCCATTCTGCATATACAATTGACATTTTGCAGACAGAAAACTGTGGCCATCGCCTTTCCAATTACTTTTTGGCGACCTCGCCCCTTACACTTGTAACATTACTTCTTACCAATCCGAGGATGTTGCTTTAGTGTTCATCTCCGAAATTAATGTGGTTAGCATTTGAACCTACTCTCTAAGTTCAATAACGTCTGATTTAATGCGCGAAACATTGAACTGATCACTACTACCAGGAAAATCATTCCTACAAGATTTATGGTCACTTACAATCTTAGTGTTTGACATTTAAGGTATTGAATTTCACTTTGACCAGTACCACTTCTATTTGATTTTGGCCTACATACCCCAATGGCATTAATGATCGAATCATCATGTTTTCGGGACCCACATACCTCTGCCATTTTTGCTAAGGTAAGTGCAGACTGCATATCTTTAGGTAACCCTGCACAGGGAAAATGACATTTGCTCAAACCACTCGTAAACTTAGTGAACATTTCATGTTCCGGCTTTTCTAGCAATTTCCCTTTTTTCGTATACCTGACAATAAAAGTCATCTACGTGTTGACCTGGTGATAAAACAATATTTTTTGGAAAATTTCACTGTGCATTAAGACACAGGCACTATGACCGCTATATGAAACAAACTTTTCAGTGAAAAGGTCACGTAAGGTTTTCCAAAGAATTTTATTTGAATCCCTTATAGAGTTGTACCATGTCAATGCAGGTCCCCGGAGGTGGAGATGAAAGGCGGCAATCATGCGTTTATCGTCATATTCATGCAACAGTAATCAAGGGAACCAAGGTTATAGCGGTAGTCAAAAGAATGTAATCCAGGGACAAAGACCAGACATGGAAAACAGACATACACAACAAAAAGAACATAAAGTAACTAAAGCAAATGAGCAACTCGGACTCCACTAAAAATTGGGAGCATGGACCAAGTGCACCGGTAGGGTAAGCGTCCTCTGTTTTTCAAGAAACACCCGCCGAGTTGATCATAAAAAGTCAAGTCCGGGAGTAGACAAACGAGGAAAGTAGCAAACGACTCAAACTTATCTAAGAATATTTGTCCGTTATCTTGTGGGTATCCAATAAATTCAGTGCATTTTGCTAACCGTTTTATGTGAATTTTTTAAACAAGTTACATGTACATGTAGGAAACTAAAATACGTCACTTTGTTCTGATATTGATGATAAATTTTGGGATCGGTGTATTTTGTGAAACGGGAAAACTGAATTTAAGTTTTTCTGTCGTAAACTGTTGAAAAGGAAGCCTGTGTGAAGCAGATGTTGGAGTATTAGTTGAGTCAGAAATTGAAATTTCGTTTTGTCTAAAAACGAGTCATCTAAAAGTTATTTTGATTTATACTGGATAGGAAGTTCTTGGCATGTTTCAACTGAGTCAGAGTTGTCGCGCTTTGAATGACAATTCATACCATTTCAATACTGTGAATCTCACCTTGCACCTTAAATTTGTTGACTAACAATAGCGAGAAAGATCTCTCCGAAAAATACAAATATATGTTCACTCAGCTTGGCGAGACAAATCTCACCGATTTGGAACTTTATTGATATTACAAATATAAAACAGTCATTCAGCAATACTATAGGGTTATTAAATGGTTATTTTCATATTAATCCTGTATTATGTCCTCGTACAGTCGTATTGGGTTTCGACCACTTGTATTGGCCCGAGGCGAAGCCTCGGGCCAATACAAGTGGTCGAAACCCAATACAACTGTACGAGGACATAATACAGGATTAATATGAAAATAACCATTTTATGATCCCTTTATTAACTGATGATTTAAAATAACAGGAGTTATCTGTACAAACCTTTAAATACAGCTCAGTATGACATATTTCCTAGTGAAGACTGTAACACTCCAGATCTCTTGATGCATTTATTCACCCCAACTGTTCTTTTCTATATAGATCTATATTAATATACCAAGTTTGCTGATACCTTCTCAAATTAGGTTTTTAATGCATTCTTCAGCTTTTCCCACGAATTTTATTAATGTGTAGATCATTATACAGTTTTGATTTTTTGTGTGTTAATGTGTTTTTTTTTCACATATAGAACTTAGCCATAAAGTGATCCCTTTATGAAACATACATGTAGATCAATTAAATGTATGAAAAAAAGACATATTTTTTCAATTTTGGCAAACAAAATTCTATAGTCTGTTTCAAACAAAATAGCGGACAAGTTTAACTTTTATACAGGGCCAGAATTAATACAGGGCATGTGCCCTGTATTAAATTAATACAGGGCAATTGCCCTGTATAAATTATGGTTGCTAAAACCTCCTGTTGTATTATAGGGGCAATTTACATTGTATTGTAAGTCATCAGTTAATAAAGTCAATTATCACACACTTGTGAAATCACAACAACCATGATTGACCTAAATGCGGGATGGATGCACCCACGTGATTGTACCCCATCTCAGTAAAACAATGAATCGCCCGTTCAACATTACGGTCAACCGCATCACTGAAGTAGCCAGCCTTATTGTCTGATAAAACGACTAGGTTTTTTGTAAGATGAACTGTGGAGGTTGAAAAAATTGAATTAAATTCAAATTGATTAAAACGTCTACAACAAAATTTCACCTTACAAATCACCGACCTCGAACAGCGATTCTGTCACATCTTCATAAGTTTAAATTCTCCACCATTTTGTGTCCTTCTATCAAATGGGGAACATTCGTTTAGGATACAAATAAACAAACGAAAGGCTATACGACAAATTTAAGCTTCCATAATGTTATTACACAAAAAAGGAAACAATAAAAAAAAAATATACGTCTGCTACCGGCAATTTCAAAGCTCAACCTAAATTTAATCCGAAAATCGGAGGAGACATCGAATTTCCAGGAACGTAAAGTACCGTTATGTGAACTGACAATCATCCAAAATAGACATACATCACACCATATCTGCTGAAAACGGACAAAAATGTCGAAAAAAATGTCAAGAATTACCTTTTTTCAGGTATGATAAGCCCAATTTTGCACCTTTCGAGAACTATGCCAAAAGTGATAAAAAATGACAAAAATCTTTCAGAAACAACCATTTTCAGGTGGGGCGCGCCCACTTGTGGCCTTAAGGACACCATTTCTACCGAAAATTGGTCAAATATGACGATATGTCAAAAATTTCCATTTTAAGGGGTGACAACCCATTTTTTTACCATTAATACACCGAAAACAGACGAAAAAATGCCGAAAAACTGGTTTGACACGCCCACTATTGCCCCTTGTGAGTAGCATATCTGCCGAAATCTGACGAATAATTACTAAAAATATATATTTTTTTAGATGTGGACATCCCCCCCCCAATTTTTGCCTCTTGTGAGCA
Organism: Perna viridis; assembly: GCA_037379345.1. NCBI lineage: Eukaryota > Metazoa > Mollusca > Bivalvia > Mytilida > Mytilidae > Perna > Perna viridis. The sequence continues at coordinate 28,759,466 of CM074523.1, forward strand.
GTATATCTAACAGAAACGAAAAAAAATTAAATCACCAATTTCTGTAGTGAAATGCCAATTTTTGCGTCTAGCGAACCCCACGTATCCTAAAAGAAATATTTAATTTAGTTAAAATCACCACGCTTTAGGGTTACATCTCCAGTTTGCATATTGTGATCTATATGTGTGCACTTTAACGACTATAAATTGTGAAAATTAAGAAAACTTGTAAAACAATTCGAATGACACGCCGTTCCCACAGCGAGCCCAAGGCTTCATTTCTGAGTAGACACGCCGATTTTTTTCACATTGTGACCAGCATCACTTTAAAAAAACGACAAAAAAAATGTCAAAAATGTCGAAGAAGGTAAAAAATTACATTTTTTTAGTTGACATGACAATTTTTTCACATCTTGACAAGTTTATATGCCTTTAATGACGATAAATGGTAATAAATTGCTTTTTAAGTTGACTCGCCTATTTTTGCACCTTTTGATAAGTATACATTGCCTCTGCAATAAACGACGAAAAATTGTAACAAATCACCACTTTTTTAAATTAACATGCCCATCCGTTCACATTTTGATTACCATATCTTGTAACAAACAAGGAAAAGTAGACGAAAAGGACGAAAATATGTAAAAACCACTACTGTTTGTATTGAAACGTTCAATTTTGAAGAAAAAATTCAAAAATGACGAAAAATGGTTGGAAATAACCACATAGTTAACACGCCCATTTTTTTGACATTGTGAGCTCAATGTCTGCCAGATAACGATAAAAAATCACCACATATTCGGTTGACGCGCCCTACTAGGTCTCAGTATCGTATTAATTTTCCCATAGACTTCTATAGTGAAGTGCATATTTTTAGGATTTTTAAAAAAATATGCAAATTGATTCAATAAAACTTTCACTTATGTAGCATTTCTAAGGACATGTGAAAAAATAATTTCCCGCAAAGAAAATAGGGTGAGTCCACGAAGATCGGACAGAAAAGTAGTCTTGAACTAAAAATAGCCATTTTCCCTACTTTCACTTTCGTTTTGCACTCACCAAACCAACCTTTTCAGTGGAACATTTATATGATATTATGTTAGATTTTCTTTTAAAAAAGTTCTTCATGTTACAGTGTGATGTTTGCTCTATTTTATAAGTCATTGTTCATATCTTTTGACAAAACATTAGTTTGTAGAGAGGCAAAAAGAAAATGCACTATATTTTTATAGCATCAATGTTTTGACGTACACCCACTCAGGGATATGCAATACGATACTGGTACCATAATTGCATATTGTATAAACAAGATATCTGCCAAAAACCGACAGAACATGGTAAACAATACCACTTTTCTAGTTGTCACTCCTGTTTGCATCTTCTGATCAACATATCTGCCAAAAAGACCACAAATGATATAATAAATTATAAAACTGGTGAAAAAAAATCATAGCTTTCTTTGGTGAAATACCAATTTGTTTGCCCCTGTTGAGACCCACATCTACAACAAACAACGACAAATGGTGAAAAGTAATGAAAAGGACAAAAAAAATCACGATCTCTTTGATTCACATCCATTTTTGCATACTGCTGTTTTTAAGGTAATCCTCATATTTTGCTTCTAGCGTGCCAAATCTCTGTCAAGGAACTTCTAAAATGGACAAAAATCACCATTTCTTTATTGGCACGCCTAGTTGATCCATAGTGATGTCTAACAGCTGCCATATAGTGATGAAAAATGGTCAAAAATGACAAAGATGTGGTAAGAATTTCATTGGGGGTGAAACACCCATTTTTGCATTGGACAGGCCCAATTCTGCAGAAATACGACAAATGCTGTAAAATAAAAAAACAAAAAATGGTAACAAATTGAGACATTGTGGCACGCCCATAATTGCCCCTGGTGAATCAAACATATAGTACGTTGCCTGAGAGAACCCCGTGCACCCCCTCCCCCCGGCCAATTCATCAACCAAAATATGAAAATATGATTTTAGGAACCCTTATACCTCCCACCTACGACTCTTTTTGTCGCCAAAAAAATAAACTGATTCATTTTTGCATTTTTTGGCTACGTTTTGTGCATCGTTGAGGCATAAGTCCATTTTTAACGTAAACTGACATATATACGTATTGACATATTATGCCAAAAGACGATAATGGTCAAAACCTACTTTTTGGTGACATGTGATTTTTTTTTGCCACTTGTGAGCCAAATACCTGGCAAATCCACAGCCTTTCCACGCCACGCCAGACCTTTATAAAGTAAAATGTGTATGTATAAGGTCTTAAATAAGCCCTTTATGTAGACCTGTTGAACATAAAAAAAACCTAGGTAAATACAATGAAAACTTTTGACCAAGTATATGAAAAATTAGGCGGGATGGGTCAGTTCGAGGCAATTTCGCATTCTGTCATATGTCTGAGGGTTATTCAGCAAAAAATAGTTTAGTCCCGATATATCATTTTTCATACTAGCACAAATACTGCATTTTTGTCAAATGTTGAAAAAAATACAATATCAATAGCATATTCTACAACTCGCAAGTTTTCAAGCTCCACGCAGCGGCAGACGTTCGTGTCCTCTCTTACTAACCGCTGCAGAGAGACCTTTCGAAATTATACAATCGCGTAAATTAATTCAACTTTTCCCGACTTTGCACAGTTCTTGCATATTCTGTGAGGACTGACTGCAGCGTCAAAAGTGAATTTCGAATGTCAGACGCTGTTTCGGAGCTTTTAAATTGCAAATTTCTTGTTTTCTTGTTTTTTTAATTTTTTTTTTTATTTGAATCGCATCACATTGAATGCATGCGGTGTAATGAATTTCTTTTACCTACATTCTTAGCTGATCTAATATTAATATATATATTATACATACGACCAAGTTCAATGATTTTTTCATCATATAAAATGGTACACATATAAAAAACATTTGTTGACACTGACAGTAACTTTAAGCCAAAATAATCAACACATATTAAATGCACACAAATCACAAGACTCGCAGTCTGTAAGGTGTCCCAGTCGGATTACATGCCTTTTGTCATTACAGTTTGATACAAATCTCAATTATGTATATAATTACTTGTCTAGAACAGCATATAATTCTAACCAAAATAAAATTGGTCAAAGAACTTTTGTAAAGTTGAACAAAAATGTTCCCTTTTACCCTTTTTATTTCCTGGTCCGTAATTCAATGTAAGGACCATGCCTTTTAAATCCATCAATATCTATTGTAGAACGGAACCTTGTAGTATAATTTCATAGAGCGCCCTGCAAGTTTATTAAGTAATTGATAAGAAACTAACAAATTGATTCTTTTTGTCCTTATGTTTCCTTTTCATAAATCTAAGTCAAAAATATATTATTTATATATAACGATGAATAGGCATTTATATTTGATAGACACAATGCATACTGTAGAAAAGTATTTATTCGATGAAACAGACATTAAACAATGGTTAACACTTGTATAACTATAGAATGTGAGCAATATCAGAAATTTAATACATTACACCTTCCGACCATTTTATGAAAACAATCTACTTATATCATGGAAAAAATACGCCTGGATAATCTAATTCACTACATTCCTGGCTTAAATTTGCAATTTTTATAAGCTACAAACAAAAAACAGGAAGTCTTAATCTTTAAGTTGAAATCACAAAAAAAATACTTAAGTAATTTAGATATAGTCGTATACACAGTGGCCCTAACTCGTTGAAATCATCTGATCTTAATGATATGTACAAATGATATTCGGACTTTCACGCCAGGGTTTCAAAAAAGCTGTATTCCATCTTCGACCTGATACTTCACAGTTCATACCACAACACCCAAATTAACCTCGTGTTATGGCACTTTGTCGTATGGTTTCAAAGAGATCCATACTTTTACTTTTACTTAAATTATTGTCAGAGCACCAGGAAAATGTTTTTGATCCTTTTTGCTCCTATTCCTAAACAGTTCAAAACACAACCCCTTAAATATATCCCATCATTCCATGTGTGGCACTATAATATCATAGAGATTTATCTTATACACTTATACTCAAGCCATTGTCAGGGCACAAAAGCGACAAAACCCCAGACCACTTTACGGTTTTTAATGTTTAACAGTCATTTCAAAAGATATCTACAAAAAATAATAAAATAAAATCATATTGAGATTTAGTTTTTCCAAGATAAAATAATCCCATAGAAAATTGTCAAGAAATAAGTTTTTTAAACTAAGTGAATTAATGGGGGACTTGTGGGGTTCAATTTTAAAGAGATCCCTGCACTGTTTTAGAATTTGTACTGAAATAATAATAAAAAAAAGACTTTTATATTTAGTCCCTTATTTTCAAATGGTTAATTACATGTTACATCTTGTATAAACCCCTTCCTAATAGTTTCAAAGTTTTAAATTAACCTCGTGGTTGTTTTTTACTGACTAACATTGCCTTAATAATTCAAGTCGCAGTCCCCCAACAGCTTCTTTTCGTTGAAGCATACACTTTCCTTCAGTTATTGTAGGGACATAAGTAAATGTCTATAATACCCCTTATTTCTAAACAGTAAAAGTAATAACCCCATAATGTTACTACATGTCCCAAAATTGTCAGAATGAAAAGGTTAACAACAATATAGCAAAGTTGGTTCATTTTAGATATATTAAGGAGGTAGACCTAGGGTTAGGGAAATAACTCTTGAAATCAATGATATGTTTATATCATATTCAATTTCACCAAAGCCTATCAACATTTCATTTGAAAAAGAATGAAAACAGTACAAGTTACTTTGATGCTTAAATACAAACGTTCCAATGATTTGAATGAGTCGTATCCCTTCCCCTAGGTCTACCTTCTTAAGCTTCTCCAAATTTGAAGTAATAACTATGTTTGAGATTTGAACATCTACAAAAATGTTACAAACAGATTATAATGAACATACAACTTTGATTCGAACTACATATATTGAGGACTGCATAAGTAAAATTGTTGAAGTTATATGTAAATATATATATATAATTTTATCTCATTAAATGGTTTATAAATCATCAAAGAAAACAATTCGACTAACATTTAAGACAATTATTACACAATTGTTGATTGCTAAAATAAAAATAGTTTATGAAAAATCAGAACTAAAAAGGTAGTAAAAAAAGGTACAACGTTTAAAATCAGGCATTGGGAAAGGTAAATTTTGAAATCTGCAGGAAGCTTTTTAAAATGAAGCTTACAGACTGCATCATATGCATCATGGAGTCCTCTAATCAAATTGGTCTAATGGACTGTGATCAAGTTCTCCCGATAACAAATACTTTTTTTATTATTATTATTTTAATTTTATGTTTTTCTTCAAGATATTGATTATTACTGATGAAGATATGTAGGTTAAAAGGTTAAAGATACTAAGCTATACAATCAATAACAGAATACTGGGATAAATAACTATTTTCATTTATATTTTAAAACCTAGTCTATTCCAAGTGTCCAGACTAAGCTTTATATATAAAGTCAGAAGTCATGCCTTCCAAGGGAAGTCATAGTCTCGAGAAGTTTTATGTCAAAAATAAACAAAGACTTAGGTAAACAGGAAGTAGGTGTCGAATTTTCCGAAAATAAATCCCCTCCTATGGCATACATACAGAAAGAATATTTCAAACGCTGTGATGAGTAGTTGCTGAGAAAACTGTGACGGAAAAAAAGTGTCTTCCAAAAATTCTTACTACATATAAACAGACTTTAAGCACTTAACACGCATTTCTTCCACAAAAACATACTACATTACAAACTGTACGCAAGTAAGTCATGTCTTCCGGAAATTTACTACATACAGACAGTCAAAGAGTAAAATCAAGGGAACCAAGGTTATAGCGAAAATCAAAAGAATGTAATTCAGGGACAAAGACCAGACATGGAAAACAGACATACACAACAAAGATCATAAAGTAACTAAAATCATACATACAAATTAACAAAAGAAATGAGCAACTCGAACTCCACTAAAAACTGGAAGCATGGACCAGGTGCACCAGTAGGGTAAGCGTCCTCATATAATTGAGTTGTACTCCATCTCGGAATCCGATGAAAGTGTTGTATATCCTCTATAAATACATTTTTTTTATCTTTGAGTCAAAGTTCAAGGTTAAAGACCACGTGATTCTTGGCACATCGTCTCGTCCATCATGCAAAATTTCAAAAGCATATACCAAAAGACAATAGAATGCTTCGCATGGCAAAATTGATATGACCACAGAGGTCGAAGACTTTACGTTTAGGGAAAGTAGGACAATAACTTGACTATTATTTAATTGGTATCTTTTGACATTGTATTACAAGGTCCCATCACACCACAGAAAAGAAGTGCAAGATAGATTGTTTGTAGGGATTGTGACTTGAGTTAAGTAAGAATAAGAACACAGAAACCGTTTTTTTCTGACATCTGGATGGTAACCTGAGTAAAGAGAATGGAGCGCTTTGAAATTGTACTACAATTAAGTTGCCGTAACCCAAAAGAAGGAAGGGATTGATTTTAGAACCACATAGGAATAAGGGACCGAAATGTGGCCACTCCGATTCTAGTCAATTCTTATCCTGTGTCAAAAGTCTAATAGCAATAAAAATTTTAAATATAGAAAAAAGTTACAGCTTGGACAGGAATCAGTCATGCAAAATTGATTAATTTAACCTTGAGTTCAAAGTCAAAGCTTAAGGTCACCAATAATGGACCGCAGCACATCAATTTAGGTTGATCTACCTAAATCCTTCATATCAATACATTAAAGATGAGAAAACTAAGGTATATGCAGAATGTTTGGTTACAGTAAAATGAGACAAATTTGCAGATTATCAAGTTCAAACAGGGTTGCTGCTACATTGGATTTGTATGACTGGTCCTCGTTCAAATTGTCACCAATTCCAATTTCCACTCTTGTTGTTTTTGTATTGCAGTGTTTTTCCAGTGACAGGACAGAGGGTTGGTATATTACCTATTTTAATTCAGTTTTTTTTCAATTTAACTTTTGAATAACGAGGAAAGTAAGAGAAAAGGTAGGAATGTAGGGATGGGGGAAGGGTTTGAAATTCCCAAGCCACATTGATAAATTTCCAAATAATTTTAACATTACTTTTTTTTATATTTTAGTCATATATGTCATTTCCAGAACACAATATTTACTATCAAACAGAGGACAAAAGGTCACTCGTGGTTATATTCATTGCACCTTCATTGCATTGAATCAAGGGACCTAATGCACAAGTATCAGGAAAAAAAAAAGATATCATAGCTCTATTTCTAAGGAGACTACATTGACTTTCATAAATAGTTTTATGCCTAAATCCATAAATAGACAACAACAACTGTGTTTAACATTAGACAACAAAAGTCAATGAATGACAACCATGTTTAACGGTAGACATCACAGATCAATGAATGACAACCATGTTTAACGGTAGACAACAAAAGTCAATGAATGACAACCATGTTTAACGGTAGACAACAAAAGTCAATAAATGACAACCATGTTTAACATTAGACATCAAAAGTCAATGAATGACAACCATGTTTAACGGTAGACATCAAAAGTCAATGAATGAAAACCATGTTTAACGGTAGACAACAAAAGTCAATGAATGACAACCATGTTTAACGGTAGACAACAAAAGTCAATGAATGACAACAATGTTTAACGGTAGACAACATGGTTGATAACCATGTTCAATAGCAAATAACAAAGGTCAATGATGGACAACTGCATACAACAACAAATCAAGTTTTAGTTTCAATCACAATGTTAATATTAATATCATGATTTTTATACAAACAGTATTTAAAACAACCATTATCAACCCCCATCCCCCATCACCCCAACCAAGAAAAAACTGAAAATATAAAAATTATAAAATGTTTCACAAAGTGCACCTAGAAACATCCTCAGAGGTCGAACTCTGAACAAATGGGACAAATATGGACAAAAAAAATAAAAAGCTTGATACGGCTCTTAATTTGATTGTGATTAAATATTTGACAGAAAATATATAAAAGACTAAAAGAAGCTTACATTAATAAAATAAGAAAAAAAATCCACAAAGCTACATGAAGACTGATTGAAGTGCTTTGACTTTATTAAGAGAAATTCCCACTTTTTAATGAATTAAGTCCAAAAACTCAATAACAGAAATTCAAAACAAATAAAAGAGGAGTTAACTTCAACAGTAATAAAGTATTTTCAAGTTTTATGAAAATATGTGCATCCACTACTGAGTTATAACTGAAAGTAATCAAGGGAACAAAGACTCTAGAGGGAATCAAAATAATGTAATCCAGGGACATTTTAAGACCAGACATGAAAAAGAGACAAACACAACAAAGAACATAGAAGAACTAAAATAATATATACAAAGTAACAAAAGTAAATGAGCAATTCTGAAATTCCACTAAAAATTGAAATCCTCCCCTTTTTATAAATAATAAAATCAGAAATCTCCAAAAAAAGGACCATACATCAATACAAGTTAATAATTCACCCAAGTTTAAATGACACTAATGCTGGGGTTGTTGAGTTATATTCCAAAAACATAAAACCACCCCATTTCACGAAGTTTCACGAAAATTGGTGACAACATTTTTGAGTTATTGTGCAAAATGTGAACAATGGACGTACGGACAGATGAACTTACACCAGTATCATACGTCTAGACAGACTGGCCTACAAAAATGATCTTGATGTTGTAACAACTTGTCAGAATTTTATTTTGATAACAGAATAAGTTTACTTAAGGTAAGGATTCAGGTGAGGATAATTAGGATGTCCATTTAGTTTTCTTCTACAAATTAAGTACAAATTGTAATTTTATATGTCTTTTATCAAAACATTCTTTAAAAATAAATATTAGTAGGTCATCAGGCTATATATAATCTATCTAGCTTGGTACTCACATCCTTTAGACACCACGAGCTACATTATTATATCTCAGAAAGAGTAATCAAGGGAACCAGGGTTATAGCGGTAATCAAAACAATTTAATCCAGGGACGAAGACCAAATATGGAAAACAGACATACGCAACAAAAGAACATAAAGTAACTAAAATCATACGTACAAAGTAACAAAAATAAATGAGCAACTCGGACTCCACTAAAAACTGTGAGCATAGACCAGGTGCACCGGCAGGGCAAGTGTCCTCTGCTTTTCTAGAAACACCCACCGAGTTGCTAAGTGTCAAATTAATCGTAATAAATGACATCATGATTGAAAATATCCTTGTGAGGTCATTGCTGAAATTATGATCAATTTTACACTTACAGCTTTTAATGAAGTTGACCGTAGCTTAAGGCCAAATACCTCAATACCAAACCTTACGTTTGTAGTATGGAACCTTCTGGTTCCATTTCTGAGGAATCCATTCACTTAAATTAATCTACAAACTATCCTTAAACAAACATCACATTTTCATTTTATACAGATACATATATTTAGTAACAAAGATTACAAGGAATGTTACTAATGAGCAATCATAGTTTACATTATAAATAGCAAAACAATGCATTAATAGTTGTGAATATTAGTAATTGAATTAACATGTTATCATTTAGTTTTGACAGAAGAGGAGAAACAGCAAATGATTATGTACTCGATATTATATGGTAGGTCATTTTCCAAATACATGTACCTATTTTTATCAGTTATACACAATCTATCACAAAAAGAAACACAAACATCTGAAAAATAACATGCTTTGAAGGGCGCAGCTTGATGCAACTCCTGACCAGTTGGGGCAAGTATGGACACACCATTCATACTTGATATGGCTTTGATAACAATTAGACACCTGACACAGGATTTGACCAGAATCGATGTTGTCACATTTTGGCCATTATTCCTAATTGGTTCGAGTTAAACATCAGATCAATCCCGACCTTCCTTCGGGGGTATGGCACCTTGTAATTTCCAGCCCCTTAGTGGACACCAGTTCTTACTAGGCTGTCTTAACAACCACAAATATTAATCACAGTCTTCATTTTGTGGTATGACACCTTGTAGTAAAATTTATATGAGATCCATTCACTTTAAATTCAAGTTATTGTCCAGACTTAAGGCAAATGCCTGTTTCAGGCCTCTTTTTGATAGACGTGTCTTTGAATGAAAGTCCAAATACAATGGAAAATGCCCAATATTTGTATGAATTAATTCCCATAATTTGACTTTAATTATCTACAAAAATAGAAAGGGATATCTTATATAAATAGAAATAAAGATTTTTTTTATGAATAAAATCCTTTAACTTGAAAACATAAAATCAGATATTTATATAAAACCTGGCAGTAGAAATAAACTATTTCAAATGTTTTTGAAAGTCCAACAACAGCAAATCCTTTTTATGAATTAATGAAGTCCCTGTCTTCAAAATGAAAACTCTGAATTTCATAAATATTGACAATAATAGAATGTAAAATTCCCCAAAACTCAAGCAATTTGGTAGAAGTATTTTTAAAATATGGTGTGAATTGAGAAAAAAGAATGTGTGGACAAGGAAACACAATAATAAATCCTGCCTACAAAAATAGGTGTATTAATTTTTCATTACTTCACCTCAATTGAAAATATCTTAAATAATATTTACAATTTGAAAATAATTTATTAACTCTTGCAGTAAAGTAAAGTACTAAGTTATATGGAGGGAGTGTCAGTGATGTCCTATATTACATGTAGACTGTAAGACCAGAACTATGAATGGCTAAAAACTATTGTGACAGAAGTGACGAAAATTGTTGAAAAGGAAGTAGCTGAAAGTGCGGAGGCGCTGTTTTGTCTAAAATATGACATTGAGCTTTGTCCATCATAGGGGTACCCTAAGACCATATTTCTTGAGTATATACACATGTACAAAATAGTATTTAACAAAGTAAAGATTTTCACCGGATAAACTGTAAAAAACATGGGTATATCAAAAATCACCAGGTTGATTATAACAATAACATGTAAAGTACCAAGCTCCAAAACAACGTCTGACGTTCAAAATTCACTCTAAACACTGCAGCCAGCCCGCTCAGAAATTTCAAGAATCTTGACCAGTCAGGAAAAAGTTAATGATTTTAGGCGACATTCTCCAATTGTCAAACAACGTTTGATTTGAGTAATGTCCGAGAATTTCAAAAGGCCTGTCGGCAGTGGTCAGTAAAAGAGAAAACGAACACCTGCCGCTGCATGGAGCTTAGTAAAGTTAACAAATACAAATAATACAAAACATTTTGTCACCGGGAAGAATAGATTGCACTTATCTAAATATCAACACCAATATTATTATACAACTATTGTAGAGGTATATTACATATATTTTACACACAACATAAGTAGAAGACTTTTTCTACGCAAGCATGGACGACCCACTTATATACATGCTCCTTGTTACAAACCCAAATAAGATACTAAAACAAAAGCATTTTCACATAATCACAAAAAGTATCTAAAAATAAATATTTAACTTATCTACTAAGTAATTATTTCACTGTAAAATGCCTCTTTGAGGTAATATGTCTGAGGTCACCAGAACTTAAGATCAAACATGGCAAGGTCAGGGTCAAATTACGACCATAGAATCAAGATATCATATGAAGCTTGAGCAAGTTATATCACTATCATTCCTCAACTGACTGTTGATTTCAGTTAATTATACAGTTCTCGTAAAAAGTAATGTTTATGGCAAGCCAAAGTGGACAAAATTAGCATTTTCTAATATTACAAAATATTGATTTTTGTCCACTTTGGCTTGCCATAAATGTTTCTGATAAACTATATTCATAATAATAATGACAGTAATTTAAAGATAGGATCTATCTGATCTTGAATCTATGATCTGTTTCACACATAAATATAGCACTATATATATATTAATGTCAAATGCAAGTTTCTGTTTAAATCAATGATATATGTAAATCAGTAGCAAAATAATTGTGTGAGGTCACCAGTTCATGATAAATTAAACATTTCTTTGATAAGTGGAGCAGTATCTGAAAGATCTTCTGTTCTGTCTATGATGCCAATCCTAATATTTTGTCCAAAAGCTTCAACTGTCTGACGAAGGTCTGTCACAGTCATCACCAAATTAGGAAATAGATGACGTTGTTTTGGATGATTGTGTTTGAGTTCTAACCTCAGTGCCTGCAGAAGTTCTTGCTGCATCTTATCAACTGTCTCAGCATTTTGCAGGAATGGATTTTCTACAAAGCAAATGAATATATATTATTTGTATAGCAGACATATGTATAAGCTTGGCATGATTATAAACACATTTAAACACATTTATACAGTACCAATTGGAATCTTTCCTCTTGAAAATTCTGAATTGTAAATATAAAAGTGACTTTATTATATCCATGTAAAAATAACTTTATCCTTTTCCTAATTAGTACATACAACTTTACTTTACTATTTTAATATCATCCAAATTATGCTGAATAATAACTTCAATTCTATTTTCCAAGATTCTAATTTATAATACTGTATTGTGGTAGTGAACATGCTCAAAGAATTCAAAGGTTAAGGTAATCTTTCGGTAAATATTTACTGAAACATCATCCGAAAGTTACACTGTTGGCTAGAAGAATATGATGATGTATGGGTGTCATGGCGAACTCCCAAGGTTGGTTGTCATAGCAACGGTAGGTTTTTTTTACTTATGAAAGTTTTTAAGTTGTTACATGGAGGTTACAGTTAATGTCTGACCCCATATGTAAATAGTCTGGTCCTTAAAGAAAATTTGTCTTAAGTTGCATAACGAACTCGTGGATAGTTACAATGTGTCCATCTGCACCTCGAAAACTGATTTGTTCAACATGTCATAGTTTTCCTTTCCTCTTTCGTCTTCCCCGAACTCGACTTTTTATGAGCAGAGGATGCTTACCCTACCGGTACACCTGGCCTATGCTCCCAGTTTTTAGTGGAGTCGGAGTTGTTTATTTGCTTTTGTTACTTAGTATGTATGATTTTAGTTATTTTGTGTTCTTTGTTGTGTTTTTCTGACATCCATGTCTGGTCTTCGTCCCTGGATTACATTCTTTTGATTTCCTCTAGAATTTTGGTTCCCTTGATAACTCTTTAACAATATACATATAATGACTGAAATTAATTTTAAAAACCCATTCATCCTCAAAATCTTCTTCAATATTCTTTGTACTGTGTGTCCCTTAGAAACAAATAAATCATAAAATTTGTCCCTAACCAAAATAAAGACATCAATCCTCCTTTTCTTGTTTTAACAAAAAAACCCTAACATTTATGGAAAATATTTTGATTTCTTCTGTCATGACTACTATAAACATAATAATAAAGAGCAAATACAAAATAGGAAATAACAGACATAAACACAGATACATAAAAACAAGATGATGCATTTGGCTATTGTACATAACATTGAAATTTGATTGGAGTACCGGTATTCAAGACAACTATTCTATATGGAACTTCAAAGTAAACATTGTTGGATTTTTGTTCTGTGAAAAACAAGACCACTTGACTAAAAAAGAACATAAGGGTCAAAAGGCAAATTTTGCCAATAACTCAAAACTGTAGCTGTAGCGACATTATTGCAGATGATAATATTGTGCAGCATCATGAGACAAACTTAGCTATGCTGAAATTTTCAAATCCATTCGCCAACTGATTTAGGTGTTACTGCCCCCGAAAGAGTTTTTGTTGGTTTTTTTTAAGATCATTTAATGAAAATAAGCATATTTGTTCTTTAGTGTATTGTGTTCAAAATGACTGCAGCTGTGATTTTTAATCCATGAATAGATATGGCTCCCTATACTAAAAATGGAACATAGAACATGGAAGACAGTTTTTTTTTTTATTTATTCATGAATTGTTGCCTTTAGCAGAATTCTGGTTCAGGTAATAAAAATGCTATTAAAAGCATTTCCTGCATATGACAATTTAGTTGATTTTAACTTAGCCTGTATCATTCCTCAAGTTTTTCAAAAAAGCAAATGGTTAACCTGGTGAGTGATTCAGGCTCTCTTGAGTCTCTAGTTTATTAAATGAGATGATGGAGAAAGTTTTCATTACAAAATCTTGCTTCCCAATGGATCCATTGATTTCAATTTTGATGTGAGGCTTTAAATAGATGGGGAATATGCTGTGATTTAGGGTGCTTTCTGTAAGAGTGGGGATACAGCTTTCTGATATCAGCTTCTTGTAAGATACAGCTAGCAGAACAATGCATGCAAGAGTAATCAAGGGAACCAACATTCTACTGGAAATCAAAAGAACATTATCCAGGGACAAAGACCAGACATGGAAAACAGACAATCACAACAAAGAACATAAAATAACTAAAATAATACATGCAAAGTAACAAAAGTAAATGAGCAACTCAGACTCCACTAAAAATTAGGATTATGGACCAGGTGTACCGGTAGGACAAGGTATTGATGTAGACATCCATGAAACATTAGTTGACTCTGGTGGTGTATATATTTTGTTGGATCTAACTTAAAAAGGCCAAAGATTAACACTAGGATCCCTTTATGCTTACAACAATGATGAATATGAAGTGTTTAGTAATATTTTCCAAAATATTCCAATTATTTAAAAATTCATCTTTTATATTATGTGGTGATTGAAATTTTGTACAAGAGAAATAATTAGACACAGAACAATTTACATGATGGACATAATTTGAGAAGAATTTAGGTTGTTCAAGAAATTATGGAAATATCTTAATTAGTAGATCCATGGAGGACTTGTAATCCTCAGGTAAGAAAAGTTACATAGCGACAACATTCTTAAAGTCGAATAGATTATTTTTTGGTGTCAGCAGATTTCTATTCATTATTAAAGAATGTTGATATAATACCTGGATACAGGACTGATCACTCTGCTATTGCATTTTCTTTCTCTGTGTCATTAGCTAAATGGGGCAGAGATTATTGGAAGTTTAAACACAACTTTTATATGATATAGATTATAATGGTTTAGTTAAGGATTGTTTACTTGAATACAAAACTTCTGGTGATATAAATGATGCTTTAAATGTAATGATCAATTGTTTTTTGTTTGTTTTTTTATTTTTAAATTTTAGAGATGAAAATACATAGCATTTCAATTTCTTACAGTATTGTAAAATCTAAAGAAGAAAAAAACCATATGAAAAATATTGAGGATGATAATCTATGTTTAGAAAATGAGTTTTATATTAATCCATCAGATGAGGTGAAGGTCAAATTATCAGAAAAAAAATTAAATTGTGGGAGAAGATAGTAGATGGTGTAATATTTACATTTAGATCAAAGGCTAACTGGTATGAGAATGGAGAAAAATGCTTCAAGTTCTTCCGTAGTTTTATAAGAAAGAAATTTCTTATCAAAAACTGTGTCTGAACTCAAAAAAAATTAAAATAAAGTCAAACGGGAAGAGTCAAGGGTCAGATGGATTCACTTGTGAATTCTATGAATTATTTTGGGGAGATATAGCTCCATTTGTATACAGATCCCTGAGTTTTAGTTATGAGGAGGGATGTTTTTCAGATTTTCAATATCAGGCCAAAAAAAATATGTGTGTTTATGGTCACCCAACCAACTCTCATTTCATCACCGTGACCCGAAATTTGTTTATTGGCAATTTTCTGAAATTCTGGTGTCAGCACTGCCAGCACTTTATGAAGAAGAAACTACAACTGAACTCCCCCCACCCATCCCCCGAAAAAAACCAACTTACTAACCCTATTTTTTTTTTCAGCATGTGACAGTAAACACACATTTTTTATGGCCTCAGAGAGTGTGATTACATGTATTCCAAAAGAGGGGAAAGATTAAAGAGATATATGACTTCTAAATGATCTTTTGATGCATTATTTTGGAAGAAAATAATAAGGAAGGTTTACTTTTGTTTATAGACTTTGAGATTTTGATTCTGTAGCATGAGATATTGTTATAAATGCACTAAAAAGTTTTAACTTTGGATTTTCCATTTGACACTTGTTTGAAGAATTATATAAACATGCTAAATGTTGTGTTATAAATAATGGACACATATCAACCTCTTTTGATTTACAGCCAGGCTGTCACCAGGGTGATCCATTATCTCCCTACCATTTTATTATTTGTGTGGAACTCCTATCTTTAAAACAGAAAAAAACTGTCAGATCAGAGGCATTATGGATAATAATGGGGAATCACATGTCAATTGATATGATGACAACACTTTTTTAACAGTATATGGTTCAGAGACATCTTTAAGGGAATCTTAGATGTCAGATTTGAAAATGAGTAAGAGCAGCCTGGATTGGCAGCAAGAAATAAGACCTTATAAGACCAATACCTGTAAATCAGTTACTCATTGACTCCTTTTGCCTTTTCCAATGCAAGATTTTTTTAAGAATGTTGTGTTAAGTGACTTAAAGCACCCAACTGATCTTCTGCTCATGCACATGCACACAATATGGCTTCAAAGGGAAATTTTCTAATGAAACTCACTAATGTATTAATGCAGTTTGTACAACAGCCAATCAAATAAGACTTGATGCACCAGCTTGACCTAATGCACCTGTTCATGTTCAGATATTAAGTATGTCTGAATAAAACCCACTGATTTATTTGTAAATGGAAAAAAAAATAGAAAAGATTTAACTTACCAGAAAAACATATAGTAGCACAGAACAATGCAACCTCTGATGGTAACAGGTCAAATTTTTTCAATTTATCATAATATCTGATCATCTGACCATAAGCTGCTCTAATGAACCGACTTTCCTGGATAATGTTTCGACTAAGGACAAAATTTTCCTCCTTTGATGGAATCTTGAAACTTGATTCATCCACCAAAGACATCATCTGAAAAAGGAAACATATTATGAGGAAAAACAAGTACTGTCTTAAAAAAGAAAAAGACACAATAAAATTTGTTCTTCTTACATTTCATTCAGGAAATAGCACATGGCACGCAATTTCAATTTTCCATAGTTTTTTTGAATGCCACTCGGTTACCAGTATTTGTCTAAACAAGAAACAGAATTGCGACGTGTTTCCATGGAAGAGCGTCTTTAAGGACAAAGGGTGAAAAGCGAAACTATACCAACTGCGTCTGCAGAAAAAAACAGCTGATTATAACTCTATGGTGAAGTTGTTATCTCTATGAAATATTTTCTGTTTTAATTTACAATTACTTATAGTAACGCTCCAAACCACAAAGGGGTACTTACACTTGGATGAGACAAGATATCACCAGTTAGATTTCTTGTCTTACTGCATGACAGACAGACGAGGTATAGACCCCCTCAGCATAACAGTCAGATGGGGTGTAAAAATCCCTGAGCATGACAGATGTTAATGGAGTGTAGTGTCTCTCAGTATGACAGATTCAATGAATGTAGATACCCCTCAGCCTGACAGACAAATTGTGTGTAGACACTCCACAACATGACAGACAGATGGTGTGTAATCAACCCTCAGTATGACAAAGAGATGAGCGTAGATACCAATCAGAATGACTGACAGATAGACGTTGTAACCCCTCAGCAGGGCAGAAAAATGGAGTGTTGACATTCCTCACCATGACAGACAAATGGAGAGTAGAACCCTCAGCATGTTAGACAGATGGAGTGAGTCACCCCTAAGCATGACAGACAGATGGAATTTAGACACTCCACAACATGACAGACAGATATAGTGTAGATACCCCTAGGCATGACAGACAGATGGAGTATAGAAACCCCTCATCATGGCTGACAGATGGAGTGTAGACATCCCTCAGCATGACAGACAGACGGATTGTAGACAACTATCAGCATGACAGACAGACTGAATTTAGATACCCCTAGGCATGACAGACAAATGAATTGTAGACATCCCTCAGCACGACAAGACAGATGGATTGTAGGCAACCCTCTGCATGACAGACAGATGGATTGTAGAAACCCCTCAGCATGACTGACAGATGGATTGTAGACACCCCTCAGCATGACAGATAGTTGGATTGTAGACACCCCTCAGCATGACAGATCGTTGGATTGTAGACAACCATCAGCATGACAGACAGATGGAATTTAGATACCCCTAGGCATGACAGACAAATGAATTGTAGACACCCCTCAGCATGACAAGACAGATGGATTGTAGGCAACCCTCTACATGACAGACAGATGGATTGTAGAAACCCCTCAGCATGACAGACAGATGGATTGTAGACAACCATCAGCATGACAGACAGATGGAATTTATATACCCCTAGGCATGACAGACAAATGAATTGTAGACACCCCTCAGCATGACAGACAGATGCATTGTAGACAAACCTCTGCATGACAGACAAATGGATTGTAAATAACCCTTAGCATGACAGACAGATGGAATTTAGATTCCCCTAGACATGACATACAGATGGATTGTAGACACCCCTCAGCATGACAGACAGATGGATTGTAGCAAATCCTCAACATGACAGACAGATGGAGTGTAGACATCCTTCAGCATGACCAACAGATGGAGTGTCTACACCTCTCAGATTGACAGACAGATGGAGTGTTGACATCCCTCAGCATGACAGACAGATGGATTGTAGAAACCCCTCAACATGACAGACAGATGGATTGTAGACAACCCTCAGCATGACAGACAGATGGAGTGTAGACACCCCTCAACATGACAGACAGATGGAGTGTAAACACCCCTCAACATGACAGACAGATGGAGTGTAGATATCTGTTATTTGTTATCTGAAACCCCTAAAATTGATTTTGATCAAAATCTTAAATAGGAGTTGCAGAAAGTGAGAACATCTCATAAAGATTTTGTGAAAGTTTCATTCAAGTCCATTCATTGGAGTATAGGAGGAAAAATGAATAAGAGATAGGTTCCCCATGAAAGGGAGGAAAGATGGAAGACAGTAAGTACAAAGGGCTGGACACTCCTATCACTTTGCAAGTGGGGATATAATACAAGATTTTTTGTCTACAAATTTATTATTATATAATACATAGGCCTATTCATAAATCATCATATCAAATCATTAAGGATCATGATTGTAAGATTCAAATATATATACATGCATGATTGTGTAGAATATTAAAAAAATAGGCATGTAAGCATATGCTTAATTCGATATATGCATATGCTTAAATCAAATTTTGCAAATGCTTAATTATCTATGTATATGCTTGATTCAAATTTTCCTCTGCTAAATTATTCATGCATACGCAAACTTCAACTTTTGCCTTTGCTAAATTATTTATGCATAGACATAATTCAAATTACACATATGCATAAATAATTTATTTAAGCATATGCCTATTTTATGATGGTTTGTGTGCATTTGTTTTATACATAAGGTGGGGTACTTTCAGGTCCCAAATTTGAACCTTATTTTGTCATTTATTCAAAAATTTTAGACAGTATATAATTAATTTAATATTTTTTTTACTCACAGCAACCAGAGATACAGACATGGAGGCCTGTTTCATCAATGTTATTTGATCATATGTTGACAGTTCTGTGAATCCAGGCAACTGTTTAGCAAATCTTATAGTACCTTCCATTAGAGGAAGTAAAAGCTCCTGGTATTTACGATAAATTTTGAATCTTTCAAAATCTTCGTCACTTTCTATGTCAGTCATTACCATATCTGCCTTCTCCTGGTTAAAAAATGTATATACAATGATAATATCTCCTGGTTAGAATATTGATACAGAATGATAATATCTCCTGGTTAAATATTGATACAGAATGATAATATCTCCTGGTTAAAATATTGATACAGAATGATATCTCCTGGTTAAAATATTGATACAGAATGATAATATCTCCTTGTTAGAATATTGATACAGAATAAAAAAAATAAAGTATTAACTAAACCATGTAAAACTCAAGACATTTTTGCCATAAATAACATACAGCTTAACCATACATCAATGAAACTGATTCCTAATCTCTAATTATTTTTAGATTGGCTGTTAAATTGACAAATGGTGATTTTTTTTTCATAATTCGGATGCAATTCAAAGTACCCAAAACTACAATATTTGTGATGTAAGTTCAATTTGTGTCATTGCACAAAATGTAGCAAGTTGGAAATAAAAAAAAAAAAAAAAAAAAAAACCTTATTTTCCAACTACTCTTTTTTCCATCAATACACTGCTGGCATGGGCGAATCACTGACTTCATAGTAACTAGTATAATCATAAATAAAAAAATGAATGAAATAAATCATAGCTTGTTGTGTAAAGACTTTCAAGTGTCTTCAGAAATAAATCATAGCTTGCTGTGTAAAGACTTTCAAGTGTCTTCATAAATAAATCATAGCTTGCTGTGTAAAGACTTTTATGTGTCATCAGAAATAAATCATAGCTTGTTGTGTAAAACCTTTCAAGTGTCTTCAGAAATAAATCATAGCTTGCTGTGTAAAACCTTTCAAGTGTCTTCAGAAATAAATCATAGCTTGCTGTGTAAAACCTTTCAAGTGTCTTCAGAAATAAATCAAAGCTTGCTGTGTAAAACCTTTCAAGTGTCTTCAGAAATAAATCAAAGCTTGCTATGTAAAACCTTTCAAGTGTCTTCAGAAATAAATCATAGCTTGCTGTGTAAAGCCATTTATGTGTCATCAGAAATAAATCATACCTCATTCTCATCATTTTGGAAATTATGTAAAACTTCAATGAGATGCTGATTAAACAACTGTTTAATACTATCTGCCAAGGACCGTAACTCTAGGATACGTGTTGTACTGTTTTCTTCTAATTCTTCTTTGTCAGCCATTAACTTCTCTCGCTCAACTTTAGGCATTCTACCAAATCTAACAGCTGAAAATTAACCATGTTTATAATTAAAAAAAAAAAGATTTGTACCCCCAAATTCTAAGTTTTGGAATATGGAAATATGTAATGTCTGATCTGTGAAACTAGACATCCCCTATCTCATAAAGCAGGGTTGATGATTAACTTCATTGATACTATTATCCTGGGTAAATTAATGCTCTTTTAAGTTAAAAAATATGAAAGATATTTTTTATTCAAAGAAAACATTTTGGTATTTTAAGTTATCCTCCTTCACATTTCCAATGTAAAAAAGGGCTTTCTAAGGAGTCAGGTATACATTTGGACAGGATTACTGTTGTTTTTTTTTTAAATATGCAGCCTAAAAAAGGGCACCGATAATAACTCCCAACATTGATAAACAGTTTCTAATGAATATTTGACCAATGATAAATTTCATCATGCTGAACACTATTACTCTATTTATCCTATGTAAGATTTTGGCTACACCTAATGGTTTTAGAGAAATATGTTGGAAATGGCTCACTGACCAGTATGTTCCTATTCAGTAACAGCAGCTTTGTTTTTTCAGGGATCAAAAATCCAAATGGTCATTTTGTTTAGAACACCTTTAGAAGCACTCATAACAACAGAGTAGTGTCTGAGGAGAAGATTTTTAAATTGTTAACAGACAACAGATGCCAACTGATGGCAATAGCTCACTCTGCTTTTGGCTAGGAGAGCTAAAAAGTCAATGAAATTGTTCATGTGGGGATTCCTCACTTCGTTTCAAAAATGGAAAAAGAGCAGTTATATAGAAACACAATAAACGCCCTAACGTATAATTTAATTCAAAAATAGTAAACCATAAGTAAATTCCAAACTTGTTGAAACGATTTAGCTATAACTTGTCATAAAAACACATCAGGATGTCAGAGGGAGTTCTCATCACTGAGAGTTGAAAAAACAAAATATCTGATTTTTTTTTTAAGTTAAACTTAATGTTGTACTTGTAACTTAAGTACTCTATCTAAGAATCAGGCAAAATGTGTGTAAGGTGTCGCACAAGAAGAAAAAACGCTGAGATTTTATTGCATTATTCAAGTATTTATACAGCATACCCTCCACTGAAGTGTATGTTATGTTCATAGCAGGAAAATTATCCCTCACTTTTTCCTATATGAGCAGTCAAAAAATACCTACATCACAGAGGCTTCATGGTTCATTTGAATACCTTTTCAGTTGTTTTCTACATGTATTGAATATATTTGAAAAAAAAGGCCAAAATGAGAAAAATAATGTGCCACCAATTGCTTGATTCTTATATGGAATGATACTTATGTTTAAAAGAAATTATGTAATTGTGATAATAGAGCACAATCTGTTTTTGTCACTTTTTCAATGTCCAATTAGAATTATCAATCATAATGTTTTATTAATGGACAGTAAATAAATTATGGTTATTTTAATTTTTATATGATAAAAGTTTGATTGACCTAGTATGTTAGAGTACAATAGTCTACTACTAAGACACCCCATCATTCAAACCTTTATCTATCATATGGAATTTCACAACACTGCCATAATATCATATGACTATGAACTTATTTATTAACTAATGTGTTTAAATACAATAAAACTTGACCGATTTATAGAAAATCATCTTTCAACTGTTGTTTTTACGAAAAAAATTCTGGTCTTTATACAGAATTTACTGGTCTAAATATAGATTGTAGTTGGAATTTATCAACTTCCAGTAGAGCAGCTAAAATCCATATCAAGACCAGTAAATTCTGTATAAAGAACACTAAAATTCATATTAAGACCAATAAATATGTATATAGACCAGTATTTTTTCTCTCAAAAGAAAAAGTTGAATTTCTATGAAGTGTGTCCAAAATCTGTATTTCCATATTAATCCTGTACAAAGTCATCATACAGTGGAATTGGGTTTTGATCAGCTGAGCCTCAGTCCAAAACAGGTGACTTAAACCCAATACTGGTGTACTTGGACTTTAAACAGGTTTAATATGAGAATACCCATGTGATATCACTATAATATAAATCCTACCATCCTGTGACATGCCAGCCCGCAGACATCTTTGAAACCTGCAATACTGACATTTGTTACGAGATCCCATTGACAGTTTACACTGTTTAGTTGCACGACAAGGCTTGTAGACCAGACTTTTCTTAATGGTTCTACGGAAAAATCCCTACAATTAAAATCAATCAGAGTTTAAGCAAAAAACTTATTCTATTTACAATAATTTTATAGATTTCATAACCCACATGCGTTTTGGAATACAAACTAATGGCTCTAAAGAGTCTGAATTGCTCACCTTGTTTTATAAAGCAACATTCTATTTTTGTAAAATCAATTAGGTTTTTTTCTAGGATAAAAACTCCTTATGCTCAATTACCTTATGAACAATTATATTAATTTTCATAAAATCTGTCCAGTAGTTTATGAGGAAAAAAAATTTTGAAGTACATTATTATTTATTGATAAAAGAACAATACAATGTGAAGGTCTATAACAATTAAATACCAGATCAGAAATGTTGAACAGTGATATCCCTGGTTGATCCACAGTATCATCGTCTTACCTGAACTCACACTTCCGGTAAAATCGTAATTTCGGTTATAGGAATAGCCCGGTTATTTGCATAATTTTTACTGGCAAATAGGCTATGCAATTAAGCGGAATCTACTTGTACATGTAATTAGTGAAAAAAAGTGACAAAATGTCCCTCCAACATGGCTGAACAGATCAACACAAAAATTTGACCACATAGATCTCATCATGCTAAACATTTTTACCCACAGTCAGAATTTAGCCAAACCTAATGGTTTTAGAGATAAATGCAAATATTTTCTCACTGTCCCATATATGTTCTATTTTTAGAAACAGCAGCCATGTTTTTCAACAGATTAAAAATCCCCATATCAGTTCTATGTAGAACACCCTTAAGAACATTCATACCAAGCTTAGTTCTTATTGGTCTAGTAGTAGTGCCAAAGGAGAACATTTTTGAAAGAAATAACATTAAAAATAGCAAAAAAACATTGGAAGAGAGCAATAATTCCAACATGGCATAACAGATTTACATGAAAATTTGACCACTTATAGAAATTATCATACTAAACAACTTTACGCAGTCTGAATTTAGCTAAATTTGGTTTTGTAGATATATGCAAAAAAAAATCTGTCTGACCCCTATGTTCTTTTTTCAGTAACTATGTTTTTTGAGTAATCAACAATCCCCACAACAGCTCTATGCTGAACACCCGAAGAAATATTTATACCAAGTTCAGTTCTAATTGGATAAGTAATGTCAGAGGAGAAGAGCATTGAAAAAAAACGGCAGACGACAACGATGAATGCCAAGTGATGCAAATGGCAATAGCTTACATGGCCCTTTGGGCCAGATGAGCTAAAAAGGGCAATAACTCCTACATCAGTCAATGGATATTAACAAAAATTTGTACACAGATAGATCTCATCATGCTGAGCACTTAAACCCTTTTCAGAATTCAACTAAACCTTATGGTTTTGGAGATATTTGAGAAAAAAAAAAACTAGAGATTGACCACTATGTGCTATTTGTAGTAATGGCGACTATGTTTTTTTCACAGATAAAAATAAAAACAACAGTAATATTTTGCAGAATACCCTAAAGAATAATCATGATAAGTATCTTTCTGAACAGTGAACAGCCTAGTATTTTCAGAGAAGATTTTTGCAAATGTGTCCATGGACAACGAACTGACAACAGATGCCTAACAACAGATGCAAAGTGATGGCATAAGCCTTCGGCCAGTTGAGCTAAAAATGAATTTTCATAAATGCATTAAAGCTTTTTATTTTGCCAAAAGTTTAGCAGAAAATTATTAACTTTGTCTATTTCTCAGCAACTCCATATCTGTACATGCCTAGAAAAGTTTGATGGAGCATATAACAGGGTGACAGACAGGCAGACAAATAGACAGAATAATAAACTGACAGATAAACTGAATGAAGGAAAAGGTAAGTAGACTCCCTCTCTAAGCTAGTGTATGATTAAAGTTGGTTTTGTCCTCAAAAACATATTTCTCTCTCATTCCATGACATGACAAAAAGGTAATGAAAATGAATTGAGTTACTATAAAAAAAAATAACTTTAATAAGTAAAAAAGAAGCATCTGTAATTCCTGGAACACAAAGTGTATTAGCCAGGCTACAGGTCCTATTTCATACTGTGCTACCTATAAAGTTTCATTAGATTATGTACAGTAGTTTCAGAGGAGTTGTGAGGAAAAGCTGCTGCAGTTGTATATTTTGGGAATTCTTAAGTTCAAAGGGGCATAAATCAAAGAATATTTATAGTATAAAACATCTTGGTAACATGCAAAACTACATGTCATGTCCTTCCTGCCTTCAAGCAGTACACAGTTTTATGCCATTTAGTTCAGTTGTATTCAAGGAGTAGTGCTTACAAAGGAGTGACAGACAGTCTGACAGACAGGACAAAAACAACATGTCTCTCCAACAAAGTGGGACAGACAGTCTGACAGACAGGACAAAAACAACATGTCTCCCCAACAAAGTGGGACAGACATAAATACCAAGTAGTTGTGACAAGTAGCAGAAAAGAAAACATTCAGTCATTTTATATTATCAATACCATAGTATTAAAACTAACAAAAAAAAGGAAAATCTGAAATTATGTCCAACTATATGCCACACCCACTATATACCACACCCATATATATATGTTTTTTGACAAGTAAAGTAGTTGCTGATCAAAACATTTTGAAACTAGACAAAGGGCTGCCCCTGCACTCCATTTTAACATAGCTACCGCATAATGTCTGGTTGTCAAAATTCATTTATGAGAAAATTGAAGATTGATACCCCCGCATGTATTGACATATATGAAAGCCAATTTATACTTACATGCTTAAATTCTTTAGAATGGCGACAATTTTTTGATCAGACAACATGACTAAGTCTAACTATTCATGAAAATGTCAAATATTGAAAGAAATCAAAACCCTGATAATACGCACATTTTCTATCTATATATATAATCATTCTGCAAAGTATCAACTTCCTAACCTAAATACTGTAGGAGGAATTACCTGGAATAGACATGTATCCTATTTGCTCAAAATGGTGACAAAATGACTAAATCCAACTATTCATGAAGATGAATTATGGACACACGGACAGGGGTAAAACAGTATGTCCCCCAACTGAACGTTACAGGAGCATAAAAAAGTGTCAGACATACAAAGGTATAAAACCAAATTATACAAACCTTACAACCTTCACAGGAATGCACCCCATAGTGGAACCCTGAAGCCTTGTCACCACAGATCCTACATAACACAGCAAGCTCAGTCGTATACAGGGGTTTTACTGGAGGTAGCTGCAAAACAGGAAATAGATCAAACATTGTAGAAGAAACTTCAATGATTACAACTAGTATGCATACATGTGTGTTTTTATAAAAAAAAAAAAAAAAAAAGTAAAATGATTTATTAGTACAACTTTAAACAACTAAACCCTTTAATAGCTTGGGCATTAAGTGTTAGTCCCTGTAAGAATCAGGCAGTAAGTGAAACATGGTATAAAAAAACCATCATTTTGATAATGTAATTTGACTATTTGCACAATCAGAATCAAGGAAAGCAGACACAATTTTCCAAATCATGCTGGACAATGGTTACAGTTACAGTTTGATTGTAATGCATTGAAAATAAACATTTCAAGGGCAGATAACTACGTCAAAAATCTCATTTTTCTAAGATTCAATTGAACAATTTCTGAGCAAATCCAATGATGCAGAGATCAAATAATGGTCTTTTTTTTAAAGAGAGAAAGTATCCTTGAGTGATATTACATTATCAGATTGGCGGGGTTTTAATTGACATGCATGTTTCTGATTTTTACCATTTTACCTGATCTTACAAACACTTACACTTAAGTACACAGACATTGTTTACAAAATCATGGTTAACTTGTCACAAATTATCAATAAAAGTTTTTAATAGCAGCGGTTAATAATTAAGAAATATTAGTGGTAGAACACTTTCAGTAGGAAAGATAACCGTCAGATTTTGTAAATCACTATTGACTTTGTTTATTATCCATGTTTTTTTTATTTTTTTAATTGACTAATTTGAAAGCATTAGGGGCTCGACCCAAAATCCAATTGCCTAATATTCTATATTTATTGGTTATTTGTGATGTAATCAGATCGATAATGCTTGTCACAGCGTACTGGCCCTGATACAAAAAAACAGGCATGCATGAAAAATCGTAACGTATCAGTGGAGTTGAATGACATTGGCTCATCCCAATAGAACAGGTCTTTTAAAAGTATTATTTTTCATGGTCAAAATAATGATTTTTGCATTTTTCTAACACACAAAAAATGAAAATAACCTATAAATTACCTGTAAATAGAATATTTGGAAATTGGTTTTTGATACTGGCTTTCTCACAGGAATCTCAGGCTCAACCTGAGATACCTGTGATAAAGCCAGTATCAAAAACCAATTGTCTAATATTCTGTATTTATCTCTCTTTTACACTAACAGTAATTATATTCCTTCATGCATATCTACATATGATACCCAACCTTTCTATAAAATTTCATTAAAATCCCTTAAGAGGTTAAGGAGGAGTTGCTCTTACAAGAAATGGGGACAGACTGATGGACGGACGGACAGGGTGTATCCTATATACACCCAAACTTTGTTTGCAGGGGTATAATAAACATCTATTTTATCACTTTTGGCCACTTTTTTAGAGGCCTGAGTGACCCCATTTTTAATAGAACACTCCCTCTAGCAACAAGTAACAACATATCAAAATTTCATGACATTTATTTCACTATGCAACTAAAGTTATCACACAGAATTAAAAAAAATAATAATGACATAGAGAACGATGACAATGACGACAACAATGACAACAGCATCATAACATAATACAACTGCAAAAAATGTGGTCATATAAAAATATATATTATAAATAGTTATGGTACCTTTTTCTGCTTAACTGATTTTTCTGTTGACATCACAACATCCTCTTGTGTGGAAGGGTTGCAGGAATTTATATCTTGTGGACAGGATGATTCAGTATGTGGTGATGCAGGGGCTTTCTCCTGGAGATTAAGTAATAAGTTACCAAAGTATTCAGTACTAGTCTGATCCATGTCAAATTCTGTAATAAAAAAGCAGAATAAACGGTAGGACATCAACTATCTTTTCTGGTGTTAATAGACCAAAAACTTTACATCAACATTAACATTCTACATATATTATAAAATCCCTCAAAGCATTTTTAAGTCACAATATTGTTTAACATGTCCAAGGGCTAAAAAAATGGGAACTAATTTGAAAACTACAGTGAGCAATGCATCAATGCTCAATAACTTGATACCCACAATCCCCATTTGATAATATGCACATCCAAACCAATTTGAATCAAAATCTGAAATAGGAGGTGCACAGAATATGCAATAAAGATTATGTGAAAGTTTCATTACATTCCATTTAGTAATGCAGGAGGATTGGGTAATGAGATGGGTACCCCTTTGTGTAACGTAGAGAAGGAAAGAAAAAACTCTATACAAGACATATTACTGTCCAGATGAAATCTTATGCTATGGAGAAGTTGTCCCTTGTTCCTAAAAAGTTCTAGCCGTAAATTACATCTTGTAGTACAAGTAATATCAAAGCCATCCATATACTTTTATTCAAGTTACTGCCAAGTCAGGAAAATTTCTAGACAGAATGAGTGTGATCAAAGAACTTACAAATTCATCCCTTTCACATTGTCTAGCAAGTAAGATTGTGATAACAGCCGTCAAGTGTTGCAATGTTAAGGAGAATTTTAAGGAGATGTATATTGAATTATCTATTGGAAAATCAGTATCATTATATTACTGGATAACAATTTATCAAATGAGTGTGATCACAGAACTATCAAATTCTTCACTGTCACATTATCCAGCAAGTAAAATTATGATAACAGCCATCAAGTGTTGCAATGTTATGGAGAATATTTAGATCCATATTGAATTGTCAGTTGGAAAATCAGTATTATTATATTACTGGATAACAATTTAACTAATTACGAAAGGAAAAATGCCTTTTATTGTTAAACCAAAAAAATGTTACGTATATATAAGTCTTAAGAATCAAGAAAAATATAAAAATGGAGATAAAATGTGTATTAATATGTTGCTAACATATTTATTCCTTAGAATATATCAAAATAAATTACATATACAAAGCATTCATAAATAAGTAATATACTAAATTGTCAAAATTTACAAAGACGACCTGTACTGGACAAGTTTTCAGCTTTAGTAAACTAAATCTATAAGAAAATTAGTACAAAAAACATGGCAGGGTAAAACTGATTGATATCACCTTTTAGAACTTAGTGATATATAGATAACATGTGTTACCATACAACCTGTGCACAGATAAGTATGTCACTTTTATCATAACAAGATAGCTTGGCATACAAATTTATCCCCCGCAACTAACCAACCGCAAAAAAGTTGAAGAGCAAAAGTCCCATAACTCAAGTAAAATTTGTCAAACCAAAATGGTAGCACAATAAAATCAACTACATATATTTTATGATGGACAGACACACATACGGGCACCAGTATTTATATGTCCCCTTTGCATTACAGAGGGGAGGGGATAACAAAATGTATTATATCAAAAATTGGGCATATATAAATTGAAGTGATATCTGAATAAAAAAACATGTAGTCCCTATTACTTTCCCACATAAATCTAATTTTTACCCCTTCTGGTTCATTGGCCCCCAAGCAAGATGCCTCTAGGCAACCTTGTCCTTATTTATTCCAGCTCTTCTCCATTTTTTTTAATTTCTGCCTCCTAATCCCTTCTCCAGCTGTTGCAAGGTATTACCTCTTTTCTTTTCTCCTTGACAATTCCATGGACCTGCCATGTTATATTTGTGTGTGACTTCCTTAATGTGTGGCTTATTCACCTCCACATCTTTGCAAAAGTTCTTAGTCTACAGGAAGCTTTTGTGTGATTTCCCATAACTCCTTGTAGCTGATGGTATTTGGACTTAGTGATAGGTATGTTGTTTTCATGATCCAAATATTGTCAAAAGAAAAAGAAAAGATTTATCTGTGTTTTGTGATTGGTTCATTGTTGTTTTTATGATCCAATCAGTGTCAAAAGAAAAAGAAAAGATCATCTGTGTTCTGTGATTGGTTCATTGTTGTTTTCAATATCCAATCATTGTCAAAAGAAAAAGAAATGGGGAAAGTAGGAAGCCTCATCAGACTCCAGTAAAGACATTGAATGACTCAGTCAGTTGTTCCCATTTATAATTCTACGCTTAAGTCCTTCATGGAGCTCCTGATAATGAAGGCCGAGATGTCCTTTCCAGTTAATAGGTTTGTGTATTGATAAGTGCAAAAATCCTTAATTTTTTAAAAACTTTATGAAATAATATATCTTTGGCCTTGCATGCACATCTCAAATATGTGAATAAACATCCTGCAAAATTTCAAGGTCATGGCTCAGAATCTGTAGGTTGAGATAGCTGGACAAATCAAGTAACACCTATTACCCCAGGGATGTCAATAGAAGCTGTCAGCTGGTAAAAGTAGATGGCTACTAGCTCATCTTTTGAAGGCTACTCTTTTTTTTTCACAAATGGGTGAACTCTTGCAAAATTTCATCAGTCTACCTCTGCTACTACTGACATCTCTGTACCCATATGAAATATTGAAATCTAAGTTCAACTATCTTTAATCATGGCAATAATTTATGAAAATCAACCTTCTTTGGCCTTGTACATCTCCATCATGTGTAGAAACATTCCACAAAATTTCAAAGCTGTATACAGCTCAAAAAATGTGAGAGGAGATAGCAAAACAAACCAAATATCCGCTACCTGGACAGATGAATGGACAAACCATATATCCACTACCTGCACAGATGAATGGACACACAGACAAATGGAAGGGTGGACAGGATTAAATTAAGATACTTTTTGACTTTCAGTTACAGGGCCATAAATTTCTTTAAAAAATTGAAAGGTTATTTTCTAATTCCTTCTAAGGAATTTAAAACAATTTGACAGACCCATCTGTACTTAAAAGCTTTACAGGAGGCATATATTATTAATATAACCACATGGGTAATTGTAACCTTGAGCAGGTAGGACAAGCATACAGCTCTTTATTTGAGTTTTGATAAAATATATGACTAGGTTTTGACCCTAATGGAAGTGTTCTTAGTACTTTAGAATTTGTATTTAGAGATAAGAAATAAACAGACTTTACAGTACTCAAATCCTGTAAGAGTAATCAAGGGAACCAAGATTCTAAACTTTCCTTTCAGTCAGATAAGTCCTGTATTGTACATCATTTAACATAAATCATGCATAGCACATCATGCATTGCACATGGGAAATGTTAAAATTATAAAAATTTTTAACTGGTCAATATATAATTTTAAAGCCATATTTTATATAGATTGTTTACATTTTACACGAATCTTTAAACATAAAAAGGGTACAGCTTTTATAACATGTGTAACATACCAATTTATAAATTGTAAAATAGAAATTGACCATCAACTTTACATGTACCTTAACTTTCAATAGGCTACAATGGACAGGTTACTCACATTTGTATCCAATCATTCTTTTTTTATTATCATCATCTAACAAATTTAATCTTTACTCATGTAAAAAAAAAATACTGAAAACCTTAAAACCACAAATTCATGAATCCACAAACTTGTGTTTCTTTCCTAATCCACCAAAAGTCATATCCATGAATTAAAGTACTTTTACAGTATCATGTTCTCCTAATCCAACAGGGTTTGACATGAACTTCATTTGTTTGGTGGTCAATAGGACTACTTCAAAGGTAAAACAGGAAGTCTGCAGATGGTAATGACGGTTCGGTTCTTAGATATTGTGAAAAATAGGACAATATTTAGATAGCCCAAAGGACTATCATGAAAATTTTCCAGTAGGCCTCTCCAAAAATTAAGGTGGAACAGGACTACCGGACTACTGATAACATTGATCCTTGCATCCTATACTGTGTATCCCACATCTTATGGTGTATCGTAAATCGTATAGATGAGAAGGTACTGCACAAAATGCAGAAAATGCTAACTTTAATTCCTAAAAGGTATGGGATATAACCCTTGTTCAGTACTACTTCATAGAAATCCATACACAATTACTCAAGTTATTGTTCAAAAAGCAGAAAAATATATTTTTTGGCACATAATTCTGTTATACGGTTATAGTTATTAAGCTAAAGTCAGTCCCACCATTACTTTGGTGGTATGGACCTAAGTGAAACAATTTCAAAGAGATTAAAACACATGTAGATAAGCTATAGATATTTTTTTTTTATTGTTAATAATTGCCATAAATCTGATACCCTGTATTTATCATTGCTGTTGGGACAATTCAGAGCTTACTTAAAGTAGAGTTTACATTTGTTGTAGATCTTATAGTGACTTAATTTACTGTTTAGACCCTGGCATTGATTTCACAAAAAGTCATAAGTGTAAAATTGATTGTAAGTAATGATGTCACAACCTAAAATAGCTATGTGATATCATGATTTACGATCAATTTCACAAAAATGACTTTTTGTGAAATCAACGCCAGGTGTATTTGTTGCTTTTCACCTTATCCATATCACACCCAGTCTGACCTTTCTGGCACAGTGCATTATGGTATACATATGCTTACACTTGAGTTAAATATTTCAATTTTATAAAATGCTTTTTTTTTTCCTTTTTTACTTCTAATTCAAAAGCAGTTGGGATCATTTTCATATGATATGGAAATTATAGGAGTACAAAGTTTAGTTTATATTATCATGCCATGTATTATATAATCTTTGAGGTTGTACAAAAATCTATGAAAAAATATCAAACTTCAAAATGGCTCATATATGGCTTACATTTCTTTAATATAAAATTGTTTTTATCTGAAGAGAATGAATATTACTATTAAATAATTCAGACTTCTCAAAGATTTCATAAAACAATTTATGTTTATTTACCGGTACTCTCCATGAACTTTTTTAAAAAGGTTGAAAATCTGGACTTTGGTCCTCAACACTTGTATTCAATTCTTTTATTTATTACATGAATCAAATGATTATATATTTTGTGTCATATTCTCTGACACTGCCATGTATGACGCCATTAATTATTACCATAAGGATCAACTGAAATAAATGTTCTACCAAGCAAATCTGTATTCAGATTGAGATTGATCTTGGAATTACTGAAGCAAAAAATGTGATAAAGTTCACCAAAACTAAAGTTAATATGAGAGCTTTTAAAAGTCTGGATTAATCATAGTAATATTCTTCCTCTCCAGATAAAAACAATGTTTACATTAAAGCCATTTTTAAATCATATGCATGCATGACAGAGGTTTCATTTAGGACCGGCTACTGTTCAAATGTTTACCGTTCGAAAAGTGAAAATGAAATGTTCAAAATCACAATTGGTCCCATTCCCCCTTTGGTACATTTTGAAAGTGTAGACAGTCCATTTTCTCTAATAAGCCAGTGTTCACTGAAAAGATAATGAAAGCCCTAGCTACATGTACTTAAAACTCATCCATAATGAATTCAAATCTAAATCTCCGCAGACCTCCAGTAAAGCAGATATAAGGAGTAATAAAAGCCTTGGGCTTTAGACTACTGATTTATAAAATACACTCAGCTATAGTCCAAAAAATTTATAAATTTGAGTAAAAAGGATGCTCAACTTCTTCTGATTCTACAAACAAATTCCCAATTAAAGTTAAAATTTTGCCTATGCATTTCATAGGTTAACCAATCTTCAGCTTTTTATCATTTTGATTAGCTATACAAGTCTAATATAGATAGCAAAGATTACAGACTGTATCATTTGTACAAGGTCATTTGAGCACAGAAATCAAAATCAATAACCTGTCCTCATTTCAACTCTTAAAACATATGCTGAGATGGTCCCTTGTATCTATAAACAGCTATTTTTAACCAGAAAGGTAAACTAGCGAACACATATGCTCTGTTTCATGTAAGTGATGTCAGTCTGACACTTAATATGTGGGGGGCAATGTGACCTGAATGTGTAATAATTTTAAAGCACCATTTAATTTGATGAATTAGTATAAAACTGTCAAAATTAACAATTTACTAATAGTCTTCTCCTAGCTGGATCACAAGTTCATCATATGACTTTGATATACAGCACATGTCTCAGATGCTCTGCCTCTATCA
The DNA here is from genome assembly GCA_037379345.1 of Perna viridis. Lineage (NCBI taxonomy): Eukaryota > Metazoa > Mollusca > Bivalvia > Mytilida > Mytilidae > Perna > Perna viridis. The sequence continues at coordinate 28,793,479 of CM074523.1, forward strand.
TTCTTTAATGATCTTCAATGTGGTCTCTTTGCCTGTGGTCCATTGAAAGGCAACTTCATTGAAAAATTACCAGACATCCACTGAACACATCTTGATCCTTCATACTTTATGGCCAGATATATTTGGAATTTCAAATCATAATGAACATCTGATGTGGGCAGAAAAGTAGATCAAAATGAGACCATAATTCAGATTTATCTTATATGTCATTTTTGTATACATATGTAATAAACAAATTATTGTCTCAGTGTAAGAAAGATAGTAGTCCATCATTTATGTGTCACATTATTTCTAGGATTCTCCAAAACTTCTGAAGAGGGAGTACATGCAAAAACAAGGCATTGGCTTGCACATGTGAATTTGGTTTTAAAACAAACTCACCTATTTCATTTCACTGATGCATTCTTTCTCAAAGTTGAAAATTGTTTTTTAATCAACTTCAACCATTTTAAAAAAACATAGGCTATAAATTTTATAGAAAGCACTGAAATTCATTGAAGAAAGGGAGATAACTCTTTAATTTGAACAAAATTTTGTTGCTTTGTCCAAAGCTTTAAAAACATTTTCTGAATCATCCATTGTTGATTTAAAACAAACTTTATACTTTTTGACATAAATATGATAAATACATTACATTGGAACAATGAATTCAGTGGGCATCCTCTTAATAATTTTGTATGTCATTTTGTTATTGAAGATTTTAAATGACTTGTAGGAGAGAGAAATTCTGCTATTCAATTTCCTGTGGACTGATGTTTTAGAAGAGAAAAATACCACTAATCACATTCCTGAGAAAAAAAAACTTATGTTCTCCTCCTAGGTTCAAACACATCATTTCTCAGGTAGACAACAGAGATATGTTACCCTTACAAGACATCTTGTAAAATCAGGTTCACAATTAAAAATTGCACTAAACAGTACCTGAACCAATTTGTGCAACTAAAATTATCATTGATCAGTTTCCAATCAGTCATCAATCCACCAAACAGATTTGTACACTCAGTGATCACTTTTGGTATAACACTTATGACTGCTGACCTGTACATATACTTATGGAATGGTTTGTTCAATATTGATATTTTAAAAATGCAATTTACTAAACAAAATAGATTTGTAAGTAAATTCAATTACTTTTCTTTAATATTTGCTTTCTATAATGAGATACAAACTGTGAATGTCATGTTTAAAATTCAAAGTTAATTTACAAAAGCATTATACATGTATCTAATTCTTTCCAATGAAATTTTTTATTGAAATTTACATGAATCAATCATTTGTTATCCCCAATCAAATCAGTTTTCAATCAATCAGCAATCAGTCAATAATCAGTCATGAATCTGTGAAATAGGTGTGCAGATCAGTTCAAGGATTCTACTATTGACACATGAATATTGAAACAGCAAATTTCTACTGCTGTATGTGATCTTCCTTAGCATCTGAACTCATATTCCATTGCAATTTCAGAGACATCAAAGTTCACATAACTATCAGAATGATTTATCACAGACAGGGCTTACAAAAGCATTGATGAAGTGCCAAGTAATATCACTGTTGTATAGAATGAGGATGGTGTTCCTGTTTGCTTCATAACTTGACATTCAAAAGAGGCCCTTATCCTATCTTCTGAACTTAAACTGGCAATATCAGTTACATTCCTTGAACAGGCTTTGAAGTTCAATCGCATTGCCCTGTGGGCTAATCACAAAAAAGAAGTACTAGTCATATCAGCAGGATTATATATCTTTTAATGGGAGACAATGTCCGAACCATAAAAACTTATCCTTAACTTGATATAAGTCACAAACAGCAGTAAAGACTCTCTCACATTTGCTTGGCTCAATAAAGAAGACCTAGGCCTTGCATAGTCCATTGTCCTGCCCAAATAACTCCTAATAGGAAGGTATTGATCTGATTTACTCCACTGAAGGGTCCTATCACAGTAGGCTATATATCACTCCTTATGAAAGGCATGTTTTCTGTCTGCTTAAATTTCTTGAACAGACTCAAGTCCTGAATTCATAATACCATGTATATGTAAAAAGTAATTACCCTGTCTGTTTCACATAATAAAAGGGTTCTTGTCATAATTATATTCACATAGACATTTTAAACTTTAAAGGAGTCCTTTTCATAATTCAAGTCAAGGTCTTAATCTTAATTCACACTCTATTACACAAATAAAGAACAAATATAGTTTTGGAAGAAGAATGGATATATCCATTGTTAAATATGGAAGTTTCTGAAAATACTGTTTCCCTAAAATGTGTTTCAAGTCAAATTGATGCATGTATATAGAAATCTATATTGGATGGTACATATATATATATATAAAATTTCATTCTGATCCCCAACAGTCCATGCACTGGAAAATACAAAACTATAACACTTAATAAACAAACAAACTGTATTGACTAAATTCCCTGAATTTGTTTAATCATATGAGAAACTTCTCAATGTTGAAGTAGTCAAAAGTCAGGAAATATAAGTATATATCAACTTTAATTAAAAATGTATCAAATTATCTTAACTGATTAGATAAATTATTTTCTACTTTGCTAAACATTGCGACCTTACCTGTCATAGAATATAGATTCTGATCATTATCTCCAGGAACAATGTAACTAACCATTTTGTTCATTCATACAATAGCTGGACTAAAGTATGTCACCACAACTCATCACTTGATCTTGTGTCAATCTGACACCAAAATGAAGACCAATGTGACAAAAACTACTATTCCACAACAGACTATAGTAGAAATTGACTTTAGCTCCTCCTTCCTTCTATGACGTCATAACAGCATACATTGACCTGAAATGAACTATTATTTAGTACGCATGTACTATCAAAATATTCAAATCAATTTATTCGAAGGTAAAGTTTCCATAAGATTTTTTTTTGTCTAAAGATGCAATCAACAATAAAAAAATTTGAATTATTGATGGTTTATTCTATCTTTGATTAATTACTACATAGATCATGTCGTTGTTGTAGGCAATGAATTGTAGTTCTCATTCCTTACAAAATGATATGTATAAATGTATTGAAATAATCGTTTTGTTATAATCGCTTATTAACCAGTTTTAATCTGTTAATGTAGACTTTTGTGGTCATATCAAGACACCCAAGCAGTTTGACCTAGCTTTTCTCAAAATTTTCCATTTGCTTGACTTTTTACACAATTATTTACTTCTAATGTTGAAAAAGTTCAATAACAATGCTTTTAACTCCCTAGTCAGTCTGGGTGGGAAAATCATGTTTGAGATGTTCCAGTAATTCGTCGACTTATATACACTCACAAATTGACCAAAAGAAACTGTTTGGAGATCAAATATTCTTGATTAAGGACAGGGGCATTTAAAGGTTTTCATGTGAAAGACGAGATTACAACCAGTAAAATTATTTTTAAAGAAAAACTACCAATCATGTTTTCTTTTCTTTTTTTCTTTTTTTTTAGATATAATTATTTTCAGATAATATAAATAAACTATCCCCTTTCTGGATCTCCACCCTTTGATTTTTATCAGCCTTAATGAATAGCCTTCAAGGTTATTCATGGATCCCATATCAAACTCCCCTTTTGTACCTCTGAAGTCAATTCAGGTCACTGTCCATCAAGGGACGTAGGAGGTCAATACTCTCGAGTCAGCTAGGTCAATGACATTCAGACGATTTAACCAGATTATCACATCAATATCAAATGTTGAGATAGGCGGATCAGGAGGGGGCAGACCCCTTTTAGGTCAGAAAAAATAGTGGATTATATTGGAAATCAATGAGTCGTGACAGATCCTGGTCCGAATTTCCTCTGATCCTATAACCAATGGCAAGCCAAAGTGGACAAAAGCCGTCTTTTTAGCTCATCTGGCCGAAGGCCAAGTGAGCTTATGCCATCACTTGGCGTCCGTCTTCGTCGTCTTCGTCGTCATGGACGTCGTCGTGGTCGACAAATTTTCAAAAATCGTCTCAGAAACTACTGGACTGACAGGTTTTAAACTTGGCATAATTGTTCATTAGGGTGTTCTGCACAAAATGACCGTTGGGATTTTTGATCCATGAAAAAACATGGCCGCTGTTACTAAAAATAGAACATAGGGGTCAGATTGCAGGTTTTTTTTTTGCAAATAACTCAAAAACCATTGCCTTTAGCAAATTTTTGGCATGGGTAACATTGTTCAGCATCATGAGACGGACCTATGCAAAATTTTCAAAACAGTTCGTCAATTGATGTAGGCGTTACGGCCCCTGAAACATTTTTTTGCATTTTTCGCTTGTGTAACTTTGAAAATCTTCTGCTCAAAATCCATTGCACAGAATTCAATGAAAGTTGATATTTTGGCATTTTTGGCATGTGCAAAATGAAAGTTGGCATATGTTCCTTAGGGTATCCCACCCAAAATGACCGTTGGGATTGTTGATTCATGAACATAGAACATAGGGGTCAGATGGTAGTTTTTTGCAAATAACTCAAAAACCATTGCCTTCAGCAAATTTCTGGCGTATGGTAATATTGTTCAGCATCATGAAGCGGACCTATGCCAAAATTTTCAAAATGATTGGTCAACTGATGTAGGAGTTACGGCCCCTGAAACAGATTTTTTTTTTTTTGTATTTACGCAAGTGCAACTTTGAAAACCTTCTCGAAATCCATTGCACAGAATTTAATGAAAGTTGACATATATGTTCCTTAGGATATCCCACACAAATTGACAGATGGTATTGTTGATTCACGAAAAAACATGGCCGCCATTACTAAAAATAGAACATAGGGATCAGATGGCAGTTTTTGCAAATAACTCAAAAACCGTTGCCTACGCCGAAATTTTCAAAACCATGCATTCACTAATGTAGGAGATACGACCCCTGAAACAGTTTTTTTTTTTGCATTTTTTTTTTTTTTTTTTTTTTTTTTTTTTTTTTTTTTTTTCACATGTACAAATTTGAAAATCTTCTTCTCTAAAACCATTTAAGATCATTGAATGAAAATAAGCATAATAGTTCTTTAGTGTATTGCGTTCAAAATGACTGTTGTGATTCTTAATCCATGAATAGATATGGCTGTCTATACTAAAAATGGAACTTAGGGGTCATAAGACAGGTTTCTAAAAAAAAATTCAAAAATTGTTGCCTTTAGAAAAATTCTGGTTCAGGTCATGAAAATGCTATGAATAATTTTAGTTGATTTTAACTTAGGCTGTCTCATTCCTCAAGTTTTTCAAATAAGCAAATGGATAACCAGGTGAGCGATTCAGGCTCTCTTGAGCCTCTAGTTTATATTAAAAAAATCATTTTTAATATTAAAAAATATGACTTTTGTCCACTTTGGCTTGTCATAGCAACCCTCCTCTTTTTTATTTGGATATTGATATGTCGGGTGACGTATCAATATACAAATAAAAAGAGGAGGGTTACTGGGTCAGAGGAAATTCGGACTAGACAGAGCCGCCCCCCCCCTTCTTAGCCCAGTCAAGAGACAACCGCTTTTAAGAATCTCTGGATCCGTTTCTGGTTAAAAGTTAAATTAAACTTGTTATAATATATTGCTAATGATGCACAAGGTGTAACAAAATTTTGCATGCTAGAAAACCCGAACCCAATCATGGTAAAAGTCACCATACAATTTTTTAAGCATTACACCAAGTATCTAAGCATTCTAGCACTCTCAAAGGAGCTGAGAATTTCCATGAGACCAAATAAAATTATACCTCTGTTTCCCGTTACCCGACCGACTCGTGCCTTTATCCCCGACCGACTTTTTTAAGTTAACAAACAACAAAAAGTACCACCAAACGACCCGACATTTTACATATGGTAGTCAATTTTCGGTTTCCACAAAGTCAGGGTGGTTAATAAGATGTTTTTTAGTTGTTTTCCATGAAATCTGGAGAAAAATTGTACATAAATTCGAAAAAATTCCGATCAACGACCCGTTTTGTTTCTGACATGTAACAGAAAACCTTAGAAATAATTTTATTTGGCCTTATGTACATGTACCATGCGAAAAATTACTCATTCAATCGGATAACAGGAAGTGAATGAGCTTCCAAAGAACCTGAAAAGGGGAGACACAGTACAATACATCATGCAAAGGTATAATATCAAATATCTAAGCATTCCCTCTGACAGAAAAAGAATGCATCTACAAAAATGTCCATTATGTATATGTACCACCTGAAAAATTACTATGTCGATCGGTAAACGAAAAGTAGATAAGCGAGGAACCTTAAAAGGGGAGACAAATTAAGAGTCATCTCGCAGTAGCTGAGAAATCTGTTACGAAAAGTGTAATTGACGAACAGACTGACGAACAAAGTAATTGCAGTATGACCCTAATTCTAAAGAGTGGAGTTAATACAAAGAATACTTTGAATGTAACTATCCTTAACCACAAATATGGATCCTCATTTTCCACGTGAAAATCTGCACTAATTAGTAAAATATATCACATAATTAAACATGGTTACGTAGATGTTTACATAATATCTATGTAAAATGGTTTATACAAACGTGCAATTGATTTGGAAGAGTAATGTCCGTTACCCTAGGTCTGTCTCCTTTAACTAGTAACAGTAGTACTTTGAAGTTTATGAACGCTCATACATGTGATGTTTTATAAAATGACCGTTTTGAATTGCCTATTAAACACTTTATAACCCATTCAAAGAAAAGATGTATTTAATAATAGAGTAGAGCTCTATCAAAATATAAGCAAAGCCATCAAATAGAAAGTTGATGTCGCTTAAGTCTGAATTTAACATCCACAATACGGTATACCTCGAATAGGGGGGTATCACCCCTCCCCCTTCAAGTCTAAAGTATACTCTATATTTTGGGTGAAGTCCCAAGTACAATTTTACTTTTTTGGTAAAGTCCAAATTCCATGAAATTTGAAATACAAAGTACGGCTGTTTTGAAATGTTAAGTCCATGGACTTGTGTGCCTATGTCTAAACTACACTCTAAAAAATGAAAAAAAAAAAAAAAAAAGGTCCAAAAAGAGGGGTGATACCCTCTAATATCCATCTGTATTAATTAGTTAATACATTGTACAACCAAAAGGTGCGGACCAACGAACGAGCAAATAAACACTCTGAAGTATACAGAAATCAAGATATCTATTCCGTTTACAAAGCAGGCCTGTCTAGTTATAAATTTAAGAAATCATAAAAGTCCTTACAATCAAAATCCATGGGACAAAATGGAGTGTGAATTTCATTTGCATCAATTTCCACAATAAGAATAATTTCACTTTCATTTGTCATATATTGTTTTCCCCTTTTCCTAAAAACCAGAAACTTGGGTGTTCATAAGAACGCCCGACTCTTCCAATTCTTTCTCATGAAATACATTGTTTTCTATGCATTGTTTTCATTTAGGTTCCTTTATTCTGTATCTTGATTTCGTTTACCATGGGTAATGATCTTACCTGTGTATTTTAGTACAGCACATTATTTTTTTACATTTACAAGAAGAAAGAAGCATAACCATCAAAAAATAAAATGAATTCCATTAATTATTATAGTTCACAGTTGTACAATGAAATACTAATATTATCCAAAACGTGTAAGCTCTATCAAGTGAAAGATGTGCGCTCAATACTTAATTACATTTTCAACAGTAAATTGATCTCAATAATTACAATGCCTGGCATTTCTGCTTTGCGTAAGGGGACAATGAAAACTGTAAAACCTTCAGAAATAATGCACACATTTTAGTCAAATGTACTAGGCTTTAAACAAAACCTTTCTGTAGTTCTTACATATCATATCATCGAAACTGGAGAGCAAAAAGACGCTTAAATGCATTATTAAAACTAAATCATTAAAATACACAAAGTGAAAAATGCTTTTTTTTTGTTTCATCGGCGTGTAAATTGCGTTGACCATAGCACATTTTCAATGAAGTGCGTCAACGCTTCATGTCCAAAATTTTCGACTGTCAATTCTTTTACGCGCCAATGACATCGAAAAAATGGCTTTAATGGAACATTTAGTGATACCCCACTACGTACTATTGAAAAAAGGGGGATGGCAATATTTTCAAAATGGCCTAACTCGAACCTGATGGACATGTGGATGGACGAATGGACGCACACATTTTCGGGAGAGTATCAAATAATACATCGCCAATTAATATGGGTATAAAATGAACATTTATTTCTTATACATACATTTCTCTTATTTTACATATAAAAAGGGCAATACTTAATGATCAGTAATTCTTGGCGTGGCCTATATAAATAGCAAGAAGACGTATTTCATCGACTCATGAAACATCATTATTAAACCAAAAATTAAATAAGATTATCATATTTTAATATGCACGGTAAAGGAGGTAGACCTAAGGTAAGGGAGACAACTCTTTAAAATCATTGGAACGTTTGTATTCAGGCTCTTTATATCAATCTCATGCAAGCATCAAAGTAACTTGGATTGATGTCTTTCTAGCTGTCTCAAGTGAAAGGTGAAATTGAATATGATACAAACATATCACTGTTTTTAAGAGTTATGCCCATTACCCTAGGCCTACCTCCTTAATGAGATTATTTTATATTATTTCCATGCAGAAAATATTGGTCATGTGGGTTGAAAACTTGGACAAGAGACAAATGGACAATATGGAGACACTTCCGACGAAATATTTAGTTGGTCTAAGCGTTAATTGGTGGCCACTAGTTCCAGATTGAGAAACCTTTTAAACACGATACCTTTTGGTTTTAAAAATTGAATTGTCTCTGACTTGAACGGTACAAAATTCGTTGTGTCAGTAAGTTGTTTCATTGAATACGCTGATATTTTCAGAAAATAGTTGGAAACTGGTATATTATAAGTTACGTTCATATCCGTAGCCGGATATGGAGATATTTTACAGCTGAAGTACCAAATACGCCCTGAGTCTTGAATATCCTTAAGGATTTGTTCTTTTCAGAAACCAGACATTGATCATGGGATACTTAATTTTTGTTTGAAAGCCATAATTTCCACAGAACACTTTGATTCCAAAATACCATACTCACAATTTAACACAACTACAATTTCCACTTGACAAGAACATGCACTTTTAAAACCATAGATCAAAAACCTCTACTATTTGACATATTACAATTCATTTTTTTGCACGGTACGAAACATGATATAACTGTAAATATGTTTGGAAGAGTAACCAACGGAACCAAGATTCTAGCGGAAATCAAAAGAACGTAATCCAGGAACAAAGACCAGACATGGAAAACAGACATACACAACAAAGAACAGAGTAACTAAAATCATACATACAAAGTAACAAAAGTAAATGAGCTACTCGACTCCACTAAAATTTGGAGCATGGACCAGGTGCACCGGTAGTGAAGCGTCCTCTGCTTTTCTAGAAACACCCACCGAGTTGCTCATAACAAGTCAAGTCCGGGGTAGACGAAAGATGAAAGGAAAACTATGACGCGCTGAACAAATCAGTTTTCATGGTGCAGATGCATACACCGTATCGATCCATGAGTTCATGATGACGACCTTAAAACTTCTCTAGTGATGACTTCAATCTTGTAGCAACATAACCCGGTTCCTAAAGCCTATTTATTAGAAGTCTAGCGCGGTACAATAAGTCTGCGTAATTTCGACAAGCTCTGGCGTGACGTATGAGTTGTGATATGAAAACTCCATACGCAGGTGCTGATATGATGTTGCCACAGATGAAAGGAAGGTTGACAATTCTGTAAAAGAAGTCATCACGTTTGTTGTAAAGTTTGGTCAATAGTTTTCCTTTACCATCGATCTCTAAGTGTAGGTAAAGATATGAGGCTGACTTAACAGTGTCTGTAGTATCCTTTATATCAAGTTCTTTTGAATAGATGCCCGAAATTAGAATTGTTTAAAGATAATGTGTCATCTATATAGCGTTAATTGAGATTAAAAGATCTAGCTAAACGATATTCTTTCGTTCGGATCAGATCAGCTATAATGTCAGACTCATAATAGTAAAGAAAAAGATCAGCAAGTAGAGGAGCACAATTTGTTCCCATTGGAATGCCGACCGTTCGTTGAAAAACGCGCCCACCACAATGGACAAATATGTTGTCGAGCATAAATTCCAGTATTTTGAAAACATCTACTTCTGTATATTTGGAAGATGATTTGGAATTGTTTTTAACAAAGTCTGAGGAATCTCTACCAAGAACTATATATTTGTATCTAGGTATACCGTTTTTGTTTTGTTTTTGTTTTGGTTTTGGTTTTTGGAGAAACAACGATGTATATTTTGAGTCGGGATTTGAACTGAGGATGGGGAATAAATGTATACTGTGTTCAAAAATCATAGGTTTTAATGCTATTATATTCTGATAATAATCTTGAATTGAGGGTCTCCAAAAGATCTTTCGAATTTTTCAGGATTTACATTGAATTAATGCACTACGGGAGTAACAAGTGTCGTGGTAAGACCGGAGACTCTCTTTGACAGCTGTGAGTATAGAAGTTAAAAGTTTTACAAGATGTTTGATGGTACATTTTGCAGATCCAGCAATGTAACGTTGTTTGTATGGATTCTTGTGGAGTTTAGGTAGTACAATACAGTTAGGTCATTTCTGAATATTTGGTCTCATTTTGTTGAAATAAAACTGTTTTGAGGCATTCCGCACAGAAATTTCTAGTGTTTTGTCATAAAAAAGTGCATATTTTTTGAAATCCTTGGTGTGTGGAGGTTCAAGTCATTTATAAGTAATTTAGTGATTATTGTTATAAAATCCAGTAGCCATGGTAACATACTGAAAAAATATTACTGAGTTTTAGTACAAATCAGGGGTGCCTTTCCAAAACTAACAGCCAATTACTATGTTTTATAAAATATCAGGCACTTAGACGCCACCACAGGATGAAAGCATGTATGGAGTAGTTGGAAAAAGGGTAAAAATAATAAGAGCCTTTTCGATTCATTCTCTCACAATTTTACTTCCAAAAGTTCGTGCGAAATAAGGTTTGAAAATCAGTCGTCTGATGCTGAGGAGAGAACCTAATACGGCAGGGGACTGAAACGTTCCGGATACCATTATTCCTTTAAATTACACCTGTTTACCATTATATATATTACATCTGTCTATGTATAAATGCTTAACTACATTTAAACAATATATCTACCAAATTTCAACTTCTAATTTTAAGTTTTATAAACTTTGACCGGGGTAACTTGGTGTGCGAAACAGTGCGCCTTAATGTAACTGTATAGTGCACCCTTAAGAAGAAGGGGACTTTTTAAGTGGTGTATGTCTTGTGATTTTTGGAAAGCTCTATTTGTATGGAATTAAAAAATGCCAGATTTATTACAATTGAACATAGGATATTGATTCTAGAGCAAATCTAATACTTGGGTCTGCTCTCCCAGATCGGAGATAATTCTGCCTTGTGTTCTACTGCATGCATTCATATAGTGAAAAAGGCTGTATACATGGCAAAAATGAGAAAACACATTAAGACACAGGTTTTGTTCACACTCTGGGAACTGAAAACAGTATTTATTTGATGTTTTTTTAATCTCATCATTGGTTTTCATACCCCAAAAATAGCATATGAGTATGAAAGTATAGAAAAATCATGGAGTTTTCCCAAAACTTAAGATTGGGTACTAAAAGGCTTGTTTTGACTTTCTTTTCTGCATTGCAATACTTATTTGCACAGAAAAAGTTTGTTCGGTTATCCATTTTATTTATTATAAGGTAAAGAAGTAACATTTTTTACTTATTAGTGGTTAGAATAGACGGCGTTGTGACGTCTATTTTGCCTTTTACGGACTGATTTGAAGTTTACACGGGATCGAAAAGTTCCGGGGTCACACGTCATCATGAATTTTTTGTCCACATCACGTAAAGAAGAAATCACTGCACGTAAAGAAAAGAAAATGCACATAAAGTATTTAGAGATCGACATAACGTAAAGATGAAACGACCTCACGTTATAAGAAAACCACTGCACGAAAAGATAAATCCACATGACGTAAATATATGTTGACATAACGTAATCATGAAACGACAGAACGTAAAGACAAAATTACAGAACGTAAAGACGAAATGGCAGAACGTAAACACAAAACGACATAATGTAAAGATGTTCCTACATAACGTAAATACAAAATGACCACATGTAATTATAAAACCACAGCAAGTGATATAAAATTGACAATACGTAAACAAATGTGTATCTCATCAGACAGTTTAGGCGTTCCATAGCGTTCCATAATTTAGGGTAGATGTGATCACATTAGATCCGACGCCTATGTGCACCGTAGATCCGCGTACATATTTCGTATCTTTACCTACCACGGTTCGCATTTAGTCACATATTCTAGTTTCCTAAATATCTGTTGACACTAACGACCATTTAACTTTTAAGAAACAGACAGCCGAGAAGGTTGGCAGTATTAATATTAGGCACAGTAGTATTAGGTTGGAGTTGAATGCCTTTTTACATTTTAACGTTAAGTATACATACTGATTAATTAATGTACAGTTTGAAACAATTTAAGTACGGTGCGCGAAACTCGAAGGGAATCAAGGTAAAGACAAAAAAATGGGCAAAATGTGTAACCTGTATTCTGTACCTGTACCTAGTGTACTAACTTTTATGTGTACCCAAATACTATTTTGCCAAATCATTTGTTACGACGGTATGTCAAGTTCTGAAATTTGAATGAGATATGCATAAGTCCTAGTAAAAATTATGTATAGTTTTCTAATTGGCTTTCTGTTATCCAGAGGCCCAAAATGTATAACCTAAAGATATTGTTCAAAACTAATATTTGATTATTTCTCACTTTCCAGTCTGAATTTTATGTTTTTCTGAAAGCATTCACTGTGTATATACAATATATGTAGCACTGAAATCTATCCTTAGAACTGTTTTATTTTTTGACAGTGAACATGTATATTTTAATTCTGCTCCTTTTGTTCTAGAATTTTATATAAGAGGTTGATCTGCCCTATACTGTTCAGTCCCCAAGTTTATCTGTCCCAAGGTTCCCCCCCCCCCCACCAAGTTCATCCGTACCATCTATTAATTATAAACTTATAATGTATTATTAGCTTGGGACATGCTTGGATGCCACATTGAACTTGTAAAAATCTTGATCAAAAACAAGTAAATGAAAACAATAACCCTTTATACCCTTATAACTGAAATTGACTAATAATTTTTCATTTTATAATGTAATGATCACATATAATTACTGTAAAGTGTACTCAGGTCTAATTGTAGTGATATGTTAACCTACATTTTTATCTTACCTGGCCATACACCAGCTATTGCTATCACTTTGCATCTGTCGTCGTTGTCGTTAACAATTTCTTCAAACATCTTCTCCTCAGAAACTACTGAATGGATTTGGATGAAATTTATGATGATTGTTCCTTAGAGTATCCTGCACAAAATGATTATTTGGATTTTCATCTGTTAAAAACATGGCCACTGTTATTAAAAATAGAACATACGGGTCAGACAGCAGATTTTGGCATATATCTCCAAAACCATTAGGTTAAACCTAATTCTGACAGGATAAAAGTATTCAGCATGATGAGCTTTACCGGTGGTCAAATTTTGGTGAAAATCTGTTGAGGTCTCACTAACCACTTCAAATAGCCATCCCTATGTAGTACCAAAAACACGCTGAACCTAGATCTATGCATTGTAAGAATATTATTTGTGTGTATTCTGATCAAAACTAGTCAAAATAATGCTGAGAATGTGTACTTTAAAATCGTATTTGTAATTTACTACAAAATTGTATGAATATTGTTAACGTGTGAGTAATTTGCCTCCATGCTGTTAGTTAGCAGTAAAGGTAAAAATGTGGATTTCCAGTATAACTGATTCAAGTAAATTTTGTGAAGAATTTCTAAAATCATCATCCTATTTGCATATTGATTTTGAAAGCCTTATTTTCCAAGCTTTGCAATGGTATGCAACTTTTAAGATGACATTTGTCCTGGGAATTCACAGTGAAACATTGAAAATTACTTTTTTAACATGTAAAGTAATGGAACCGTTAGAAGTGGTCAGTGAGACCTAATGTATGTGAATTTACTTGAAATTTAGTTAGTACCGCACAAACTTTCATAGTAAAGAATCAATGATCTTTGAGATTGAATGTCAATTAAGTGTAAAGAATCTGTTTTTGTTAACTCCCAAACAATTTTTATGTTAAACCTTTCTTGTGTTTTGCCTACATAGACTAGACTGTATAAGTTGTGGTTCATATGTAAGGTTGGTCAATTGCAAAAGGGGTATTGATGTTAATTTTTACCATTTTCAAACTCGTTTAATTATTGAAAATTACAAACTGAAAAACCTATTTCAACATTTTTTTGTTTAAAAAATTACTTAACCCAGAAAAAGAAGATTTACAGGCTGTTAGAACATATATTTGTGTCAAAATAAGTATCATCTCTATGCAATTTTCTGAATTTCTTACAAAATCAGGAGGTTTGCTGGTGTGTTTTTGTTTCAGACATACATGTATGGGCAGTAGGTATGGACAAACTTAATATTTTGTCAAAAATTTGGTTGAAACAATAGGTTCTTCATGGTTGGAATATATAAGTTGTTGAAGCATGTTGGCAAAATTGCCTGAAAAAAAAATGCAATGAAATCAAGTATGTTTGCACAATTTAGCAGAAGTTACATATTTTGGCACCTTTTTGCACGAAGGTTTCCATGTATTACATAGATAAAATTTTGTTTGAAAGCTAAAAAAGCTCAGATTTTATATGATTATGCAATATCCTGATTTGACTAAGCTCATTTTCAGGGCCTTTGAAATTAACCAAAAGTAGCCCTTTGAAATGTTTGAATCCAATGACATTTTAATCCAGCATCACAATTATTTATTGTCAAATCATCCATGATTCTGCTTTTTATTTGTATTTCTTTACTCAGAATTTTTACAATACCCCCTACATCACCACTGGATTAAGGTGCTCAGAGGTATGGAGTATCTTATATTTATTGTTATACATTAGTATCTAGACTATTTTAAGCATATTAGCATACTAATAGCATATTCAATAGATAATTCAGCTTACAACAGGGGAAAAAAGGTATAGCAGGAAAATACACATGAGCAGTACAATGCCGTCAGTTATCATAGAAAAATTAAAGTAAAGAATATTACAACTGAGCATGACTGTATGTCTCAACAATCACAATGACATGTTGCAAATGGAAGGTACCGTAGTGACAAATTTCTAATTTCACTATACTCAAATTTCAGAAAACTGCAAAACAAATTTGAATCCACAGTTATCTTCTCATAAGTTCTGTTAAGAAAGTGTCTGTGGATGCAAAAAATATGGACTGCAAAAATTTTATACATGTACTCATTTTTATAGACAAAATTACAAAATTTGGAACCTAAAAAATGTCCCACTATGCTGTAACACTTAAAATACACAGAACATACCAAGCATGTCATGTGCTTAGGATAGAAAAAGTTACGGTAAATGTTTGTAAACCATGTTTTTATTATTATCTTTTGAAATGTTGTCATGTATGTCAATAAAGCTTAGGTACATAATATTAATTGCAAGAGACAACACTAGCATAAAGTTTCCATGCTTTTTTTTTTTTTTTTTTTTTTTTGTCTGTGTGTTTGTTTTTTTATTTTTTTGGTTTTTTGTTCGTTTGGTTTTTTTTTGTGGGGAGTGCTTAGGGCTTAAATAGAGGGAGAACAGATATACAATATATAGATTTTGGTTCCACTTTCTAATTCATTTTGAGTACTAAAGTGTAAGTTTTTACATATATATAAGACCCAAGTGCAATGTATACCACAAAAACAATAATTATTTCAAAATATACGATAACAACAATTTTAATGTATTTTGTTATTTTTTTTTCAGCTGAGATGACATCAGAGTCAGAGTCAGCAGAACAGCATCAGACAACTCAGGTAGAGTTTGAAGAAGAAGAGGAAACAATAGACCTCATAGATGGACCAACTCAAGGTTTACAGGGACACAATGTTAACAGATCAGGTACATTATTACTGTTTGGTATATATACTATAGATTTGAGAAATGAAATATACATCCATTTTTGTAGGTAGAAATGATTTACAGGCATTGACTCTTTAGAACAATGATATTGTAAATTTAAATTTAATTTTATGCATTAAAGAATCAAGTTGTTTTACTCATTCTGTTAAATTATTATATTTAAAACTGGTTTAAAAAAAAAAAACACAATTCAAAATTATTTCGTAAAAAATAAACTTTACCTGTTTTTGTGTATACATCGTTTTCATGAAAATATGCAAATGTCAGTAGAAATGAATTCGTCAGTACTATTAGTCAGAGGATGTTTTTTTTCTTTGATGTCATGTACAGTATTTATATTTTTTAATGCAGCTATGACAGTGGTTTTTGAAGGTAAATTAAATTTGATTTTGATGGTAGTAGATATTGTATTTGTATTAGGTGAATGAATATATCAGATTGGAGTATACAACTGAATACACTTTACAGACTTTAATTAGCATTTTATACTGTATTTTGTACCTATATATATGTGTTATAGAGATATGGTTTTATTTTTTGTTGCTTTTTATTTGTGTCATTTTAAATTTTGTTGGGTTTTCTTTTTTTCTTTTCTTTTTTTTTCCTTTACTTTATTACCCTACTTGTTGTGCAAATTTATCAGAAAATAATTTTAATTTGGTTTTAAACAAGCCTTCTGATTGGTTTAATTTGGTCTGGAACAATCCTTTTGATTGGTTTATTTTGGTCTGGAATATGTTCTGATTGGTTTAATTGTTTTCTATTTTGTATGATTTTGTTTGGTACTGTGTCCTTAACAAATTAGTCTGTTTTATATCGGATCAAACTAAATAAAGTTCTGAATTAAAAAAGTATATATGATGATTGACCAAGTTTTGGCATTAATTCTAAATTCTTTTAAAGTATAAAACCAAACAAGAGCAGTAGAAGCAATTTCAGGTTATATAATATGATAAAGCTAGAGTTTGGAGAAGCAAAGGATAGCATTGCAAATTTCATAAATCTAGTTTCAATTGTCTCTTGGGGTAAAAGATGATAAATGTGCAAAAAAATTAAAGTTTTAAATCCATATTTTAGAGATTATAGTCTTTATCATTTCCATTAATTAAATATATTTTGGATTTAAGACAAATCACAGATGAAAGTTCTGCGTGGAAGTAAGTGATGCATGACTTTTTTGGTCTTTGTTTTGATACTAATGTATGCTTTAGATGTTGATTTGTATTCTGTATTTTGTCTATTAAGAACCATTAATTGTTTCTGATACTGGTTTTGGTTTAATATTTAAGAATTGGCTATGATAAAAAGTTTGTCTATTGAAAAATAACATAAATTTTCCATGTGCATATTGTTTATTGTGCGAAGTGCAATAAACAAAATATGCACATGGAAAATTTATGTTATTTTTCAAAAGACCAGATTTTTATCATAACCAATTCTTATAAATTAATTTTAAAACATATTTTTATTTTTAAACACGAGAAAAGTAGCTATGAATTTAACTGAATAGGGGCATGTCAATATTTTTTTATCTATTGAGATATAACAAAATTATTTTAACCAATCAGATAACAGTATTTATCTCAAATTAATTTATTATTAGTTAATTTGATTGTTTCAACTGCATTGTCTATCTAACTAAAAGCTGTTTGTTTGTTCATGGTTGTTGTCTTCATCTGTTGTGGTTCTTATCACCTGAATTTCTTAAAAATTCCTCGCATATTTTCTCCATATAGAATAAAAACATGAAGTACTATAGGTTATGTTTTGTTGAAGTATCTAAGTAATAAGAACTGGTTTGCAGATTGATTAATAACATTTAATCCTTGCATGTTCCGTGGAATTTAGCTGTAACTGTAATGGAACATTTTAGACTGTGTTCAACATTTAATACCACTACAAGACCTTGTGGATGTATCCCCTAGCTCTTATGCCACTTGGCCAAACATATATAATAGGATGAATTGTTATGAAGACTGCATACAATACTGCATTTTTTTTATTGTTATTGTAATTTATTTGACAGTCTGTTTCACATTTCGCACCAAAGGCCATATGATTCTTCACATTATAAACTTGAAGTTGTGATAATCATTTGCACATTTTTATACCATTTTTAGATTTTTTTCTTTTTTAGACATTAATATACTATCTAAAATACCAATTGTCAATTTCAAGCAGACGAAAATTTCCATTTTCACATAAGATAAGGAATGTCAGTAGAAATCTTCATACCACCGCTTGCAGAATGGTGTATAGTTATAGGATTCTGTACTTTCATCTGTACATCTCATCCACTAGGAAGACAGATACTGCTCCCTTTTCTGCAACTTCCTCAACAGAGGCTTTCAAGCAGGCCCTCATTTTCCTGTTTCCTTGTTTTTGGACAGCAGCACTTAGTTTTAAAGACTTAAATTCTAAAAATATCCCAAAATTTTTTGTAAAAATTCAACATTTTACACATTTTGAATGTGCCGTAAAATCATATAGGTGGAGGCAGTGTATGCCCCTTGCTTAAAAATAGTGAACAAATATTTTTACCATGAAATCTTGATTTTTGGCAAAATTTCACCAAATAATTTTCATGTCTCACTTCCCTCTGCCTTTCCTATCCTAGCAAAACTTAGACTTTGCTTTTGATGGATATAGACAAACTCCATGCAGAGGCAGATGTTCGTTTCTTTTCTTACGAACTGCTGCAGACAGGCTTTTCAAAATTGAAACATTCGACAATTGCTTAACGTCACGTAAAATCATTCAATTTTTTCTGACTTTGCAAGATTCTTTCATTTTCTGAGAGGACTGGCTGCAGCGTCTAGAGTGAATTTAGACGCTGTTCGGAGCTTTGGATATAGGTACCAACACCACTGAATGGAATTCAATGAAACTGTCACAGAATACTGGGTACTTGTTGAATATTGAAGAAGTGCACCTCCTATTTCAGATTATGATCTGAATTTGGAGTCTATTCATAGCAAATTGACCATTGCCTTTTTTTTAAGAAACTGATGTATGCATAAAGTAGTACATTTTGTATGGATCATTTGTATAGTTAGCTGTATTTTTTACTATTTAAAATTACCTCAATACTTGATGAGCACCCAAAAATAATCTTGATCATGTGGTGCAGACTAAATAGCCTGCAATGCCAGTTATTTTTTGCTATGCACCATGAGCATTGATTATATTTCTAATAGACAGAATAAATATTACAATCTTTCCTTATGATTTAATTCTAGTATCAAAGTTTACAAGAAAATCATTTATTCCATAACTAATTTTGTATTATCTACAGATACTCCACAGACCAATCTGCCAGACATTCAGACCAATCCTGATATCACCATTCTCTGTGAGAAATGTCAGGACTATATAAATCTCATACATCTACAGGAGCACAGAAAATACCACAAAGCTTTGGCAACCATGAAATATGGCAGAAAACTCCCACGACCCCAAAATATAGAGATGCTGCTTAAACGTAGAAATGTTATTATCAAGAAAATGAAAGAAACTGCTGCAGGCCTAGCAACTAAAGTTGAAAGTAAAGAGATTCAGAAAATAAATGATGCTTATGAATATTTAAAGTCAGATCTTGATGGTACATTAGCCCAGTTACAGCCAGCTCAGGATGAGATAGATATTAATATGAATGGTTCTGCCCTCAATTGTAGTCCAGAATGTGCTTTTGCGGTTGGCTTTTGCTCAAATGGTAACAGTCGTTGGAAAAATCACATGGAAGATACTAAAGTTTTTCAAGATGCCTTTGGTGGAGATGATAATAAATGTTATATGGCCATATTTGATGGACATCATGGTAGATTTGCTGCTGATGTGGCAGCAGCAGAATTGCATCACATGCTTTTAAATGAAATGAAGAAATTTGATCCAAAAACTATATCTACTTTGGCTAAAAATATGGCAGAGAAAGCAGACAACATTGGTCATTTTGAATTTGAAAGGCCATCTACTAAAGAGAGTGAAAGGGAGGTGCTCTATGAAGGAAGCATGACTATTGTTGACCAAATTATCAAAATCTGTGAAGAAAAATATGATGACATGGTAACACCAAGGTCAGGTCGTGTTTCAAAAGCTTTAGAAAAGGAGTTAAGTAAAGATGAGTTAAAAACAATAATAGAGGAAAAATCAGACTTAGAAAAGTCAGCAGAAAATGAAGGGAAGACTACCCAGAAGAAAAAGAAGCAATCAAAACCAGTCATGTCACTCAAACTTGAAAATGCATTTAAAAAGTCATACCAGCTAATTGATATTTTGCTATCATATGGTAAAGATGAATGTTCTCGAGTCAGATGGAGTGGATGTTCAGCCATAACAATGATTCTACAAGCTATGGATCCAAACAAACCAGACAGACGGTGGGTTATTTTCCCTGTTAAAGAGGAACCTGAAGAAACTGTAGAAGACCAAAATGTAGAAAGAAAACTATGCAGTTATGAGGAACCAAGGACTCTTGGTCTACTTCATCTTGCCAATGCAGGTTAGAGAAATAGCTAGATCATCTTAAATAATGAAAATTTAAACAGTTTTTTGATGTCAACATAAAAAAAATAACTTTAAGTTTTATAATTTAAATTTTTAATTTGCTTATGACATAAAACATATTACCAAATATAACAAATATCACAAACTTTTTAGCTCACCTGGCCAAAGGCATCATGAGACGGTCCTATGCCAAAATTTTCAAAACGATTCATCAACTGATGTAGGAGTTAGGGCCCCTGAAACAGTTTTTTTTTTTGCATTTTTCGCATGTGCAACTTTCAAAATCTTCTCAAAATCCAATGTACAGAATTCAAAGAAAGTTGGCATATGTGTTCCTCAGGTTATCCCACACAAAATGACTGTTGTGATTTTTTATTTGTGAAAAAACATGGCTTCTGTTACTTAACATAGAACATAGGGGTCAGAGGGCAGTATTTTGCAAATAACTCAAAAACTGTCGCCTTTAGCAAATTTTTATCTGGGTAATATTGTTCAGCATCATGAGACGGGTCTATGCCAAAATTTTCAAAACAATTCATCAACTGATGTAGGAGTTACAGCCCCTTAAAGTTGTTTTGTCTTTTTTTTCACATGTACAACTTTGAAAATCTTCTCTAAAACCATTTAAGATCATTGAATGAAAATAAGTATACTAGTTCTTTAGTGTACTGTGCTCAAATTGACTATTGTGATTTTTAATCCGTGAATAGATATGGCTGCCTATACTAAAAAATGGAACTTAGGGGTCTGAAGACAGGTTTTTGAAAATAATTCAAATATTGTTGCCTTTAGCAAAATTCTGATTCAGGTCATGAAAATGCTATTAAAAGTATTTCCTGTATTTGACAATTTAGTTGATTTTAACTTTGCCTGTCTCATTCCTCGAGTTTTTTCAAATAAGCAGACGGTTAACCAGGTGAGCGATTCAGGCTCTCTTGAGCCTCTAGTTTTCATACTAGTATTATATTAAATTATACTACCAAATAAATACATGTAGCATATGTAGTTGGAAAGAAAATTTTTGTTTATCATAAAAAATCCATAACTTATATTGAGATTGTTAAGGTTGGTTAGTATTCTTTTGATAAAAGACATTTAACAATTTTTATTGGTACATTTGGTATCATATAAGTTTTTTAATATTTAAAAAAAAAAACTTAAATCATTGAAATAAGCTTTTTTTTATTCCAAGGAACACTTAAGTTTTGTAATTTATCAAGCTTTCAGTGTACATATAATTTATTAATTTTTTTCACTGTTTTCATTAGAATATGATTTAAGTAGCAGTCATTATAAAAATCAGACAGAAGGTGATTCATACATGTCAAAAACTCACCAAATTCAGTTTTATTTCTTGAATTACTGATCATGTAACCAGTCTTATTTTTTCATTCGGTTGTTGCGTATTTGAGAAAAAAGTTATATAGATTGTACACAGGGTTTTTTTCCAGGATGTTGAAAGCTTTAGTCACTTTCGCATGAGAAAATGAGGAACAATTTAATGGTATATTTTTTTAAAGTATGGTAGTATTTGCATCTTTCAGGATCATCTGTTATTTACAGCACTTTGTAAAGACATAAAATAAAACTTAAATGTACATGTACATTGTGTATGAATAAAGCACATAATTTTTTTTCCATTGTCATGCAAGCATGTTTTCCAGAGAATCCAAATAGATGCCTTAGATTTAATCGAAAAAGAAACTCCCCAGCACTCTTACACATTAATCAGGGACATACAAGTGTACATCCCTGGCATAGTTTTAAATGTACATGTATTTCATATACAAAATGCTGTTTTTTGCATTACCACCCTTTGTAGAAACACAAAAACACATCTAGCACAGTTTAGGTCTAGTACAGTACATGAAATGGGCACTTTGCAAGAGTTATCGTTCTTGATTTGGTTTGATTTGGTTGATTTTAGTGCGGGATAAATGTATAATTTTCTAAAAAGTGCAGATCTGAATGCAGAAATGATTCTTGTTACGTGAATGTATTGCAAATGTAGATTGAAAAAGCATTGTTAGTTATTTTAGTGGGTTTTCTACACCATGAATCACTTTACCATCAGTGGTATCTGAATTTTATGTGGGCAGGTACTTAAATGTACAGAAAAAATATTAAAATGTCTGAGGAGTTTTATATCTTTGTAACATAAAAAATCTTTATAATCTGTATAAATACATGCAAAGTAAATTGTCCACTGTATTTACAGAAAGAATTATTATTTTTTTATTTTCCATATTTACATTTAAGGTAATGTACACTGTATTTTGGTGAGAGGGAATGAACCCTACAGACTGACTAAAGATCATACTCCAAATAATGAAAAAGAGCGGAAAAGAGTTGTGAAAGCAGGTAAACATTTAATGTTGTAGTTAGGTGCTGATTCAGATATTGTGAAAAGGAGGAGTGCCAGCTGGGGTTAAAAAAAGTAGGGAGCTGCTAGGACATTATTTGCCATTTAAAAATCATTAGAACGTTTGTATTCAGCATTTTACATCAATTTTATGTATGGTAAGCATCAAAGTAACTTGGACTGATTTTATTCTGTTTATAAGAAAAGCTTGAAAGGCTTTGGTGACATTGAATATGATACAGACATATCACTGATTTCAAGAGTTATGTCCCTTACCCTAGGTCTACCTCCTTAAGATGTACAAACAGCATCCTGGTTACCTCTGTTTTTTTTTAATAAAGCACCTTGCATTTAAAAATTATAGTATCACATTTGTATGTCTATGGACCCTATGGGAAGTTCTTTTCAGATTACATCCTTGTAAAAAATATAGCATCTGGGCCATGTGGTGCTTTATACCCAGGGGAAATCACTGCAGTCAGATTTTGAATAACAGTCAAGCAAGACATGTCTCTATGGTTAACAGTTTATTTGGTTATAACTAGAAAACTATAATAGAAAGAAAGAAACTGTCGTTGAAATGATCCTGATGACAAGACCTGCAAAAGTTCTCATAGGGTCCTAATTGTGTGAAGACATCTAATTAGAGTTATTGCCCTTGAAAGACCAAATAAAGATTTTTGTCCTGGTGAGATAGCATCAAAGCAGTGTGATGCCATACAGCCCAGGGGAGATAGCATCAAGGCAGTGTGATGCTATATAGCCTTGGGGAGATCATTGATTGCTCTCATCAGTTAGTAATCCTATAGTTCATAAACACTTATAACATCCACATATCTATGTATTATATTTAAGGTGGAGACATAAGTGAAAGTAAGAAAGAAAAACGAGTAAATGGAGTATTAAGTACCACCAGAGGACTTGGTAACCATGGAGATGTAAAACTGAAGAAATGTGTATTGGTAGAGCCATATACAACATCTATAGCTATAGATCAGTATGCACAGTTCCTCATTGTTGCCTCACATGGGGTTTGGGAGGTTTTCACTCCTCAGGAAGCAACCTCTTTACTGTTGAAAGTAAGTTTCATATTTTACTTATTATTGATAGTCACTTGTTTTCTGAGTTTGTTTTTTTAAATTAAGCTGTTCATTAACTGTTTTAATGTAAAAAGTCCGTGCATTGTGTAAAAAAATCTCTCACTCTCTCCCCCTCTCTCTTTTTCTCTCTCCTCTGTTTCTATATACTGAAGCTTTACCATGTATTTTGATGTAAAAAATTCAGCTTTCACAATTAAGAAACCTATGCTATAATATAATGAACATTTAACATTTTGGGTTTTTTTCTTCTCTTTTTGATCACTGGTACCATATATTTAATTTCCTATTACTTTTCAGTTATTGCCTAGCAACTTTGTACCTGTTCCTAGTAAAATAAGTACAACTTTAAAACCCTTAATTGAAGATGTCAATAGTCAACACATTACTACATCATTCTCAAATATAACTCAGAGTGTTAAACATCACCATGACAACACTATGGGTGACCATGAGCGAGAACTATCTACAGTTGTTGACACAAGTCCCAGAAAAACAGACGTAAATACTCCAAATACTGATATTGATTTGAAAACGGAAGTAGGAAGCCATATTAATGACTTTGACGATGAATCTGGAAATGAGGCTGATGTTGAGACCTATGGAGATTATCTTTCAATACCTGCGTTCTCACGTATGTCACAAATGAACCCTAACCAATCACGGGATGCTTTTCACCGAGAGTTTGCCAAGGTAATGGCAGAACATTTAGTACAGGCGGCATTACAGGCAGGTGCTAAAGACAACATTACAGTAATGGTAACCTTGTTGCCTGGATGTGGATTGTAACTTTTAATTAGTAGTTTTTGTAAGAATCATGCCAATTCTGTAAAATGTAAAACACCTCAAAAAAGGCTACATATCTTTATTTTTGTTATTAAGTTGCTTTATAGGTCTATATGATGAAATGTATAATTACTCATTCCAATCTGTCTGCTCTTAAGAGATAATTCACACTGAAAATTTAATAGTTTCTACTGTAGTTTAGTGTGATTTACAGAGTTATCTCCCTTACCGGTAATTTTGAATTCTACAGAACATTCTTTTATAATTTTAACTCCTATGAACAAGGGTTATATGAAAAGCCTCATGTTACCTCCTGTTTACTATGACTTTTTAAACAAAATATAAAAAATAAAAATATGTAGGCTTTCCAACCATAATAACATTTTGCATGATTCTAATGTGGAGTGCTACTTAATATGTAATGATAGATGTCAAAAGGATAATTCTGAATCATTGTAAATTTATAAATAAATTCATTTTACTTTAAACATCATAAGATAACTATTTTTGTTTTGTACATGTTAAAAGATCAGGTGTGGTTATAGAAATATTCTTGTGGGAGAGGCCAGGTCTATGATGTGCCCATCAGCAAGATGTCTAATTGTCTAAGATGAGGGGAAGGCTTTATATCATAAGACCTATTGGACCCAAATAGTGCTATGAATATCTTCAATTTAAAGATTCACTTTCTGTCTTAGAAAAAATAAATAACTATACAAGTATCTTCCTATACACATACTGAATGCATTTGCAGAGTTTCAGTGAAATGTGACAAGCACTTTTTTAAATATTTGATTTTTAAATATAGGGTAACCAAGTTGCGCGAGCAAAAAAGTGACAATATTCTACCATACTTAAATGCATTAAATATTTGCAAAGAACTTTTTCTGACTTTTCAAATAAAAAAAATCAATCACAACTTGTTTTTTAACAATATTAATAAAGAGATAGCCTTTAAAAGTAGTCATTTTCTGAAAAATTGGTCTATTTTTTAAAAATTATTTCTGACATGCCTCTCCCTTTTTCTTGATCACATGTCAAAAACCCTAAATCTTTAAATTTTCGCAAAAGGTGATATCTTTGGCTTTAAATTTTTAAATACAGTGTTTTCACAATAAAACATGACAAGTAAAGGGCACCTAAAGCAAAAAAAATACTCAAAAATGCATTTTCCATGTTGCCATAGGGAAATGCTTATATGTCCTTAACCGCAGTAATGAAAGTGAGTTTTTCCTCATTTCTAATCAAATTTTTGCTCAAATTTACACAAAACTTGATTTCAAGTGCTGATTACCACCACATTTAAGTAAATATAGCCCTCAAAGTTAAATATTTGATATTTTTAATAAATTTTCTACACTTTTCACAAGATAGGACATAAAATTCAGCCAAAAAGACCAATTTTTCATAATTTGGACCTATAACTTAAAAAAATGCATATCTTGAAGGATTTTTGTAGTGTATTCCTCTCATAGCAAAGTTTACAAGATCTTCAAGTAGTTTAAAGCTATTCCAAGAAACTTATCATTTTGCCATGGCCTCAGCTTCAGGCTAAAAACCACTAATTCCACTTCCCATAGGCTTCTATGCTAATTTCACAATATTCAATGGCTTCTCTGGACTTTACCTTAACTTTAACCTGCAGAGGACTATATATCAGCATGATTCTACATATGTCAGCTCACAATCCTCAGAATGGCATGTGGGGTTAGCAGACTTGCAGTGCAGTACTGGTCACCGGAAGTGAAGTGTCTATAAATAGCATGGGAAATCCCAGTGTTTTCACATGATAGGGGTATATTTAGAAATCATTATGGAGATTAGGCTTCACATCACAAGAAGCAAAATGCAGTAAATAAAATGTACAGAAATGTTTTTCCTTTTAGAAACTATTTAAATTTTTTAAATGAGATGAGAACTTTTTTCACAGCACTATGAGGAACAGGGGTAATTTCTGCATAGGACTATTTTTGCATACGTTCCAAATGCTCATTGGTTGAATTGGTGGTCTGTAACCTAAATTTAACAATATATTTAATTTCCAATATGCTTAATATATAATTTATTGTTATAATCATTGATGACTTTCAGTTAATGATTTCTGGTTCACTTATTACACTTATCATTACAATGTAACTGTAAAACTGATTTAATGCATTAAAAGCAAATAAATAATGTTGGTTTTGGCACAGTTTTGTGTGAACTTTTTTGTGATACTGTTTTCTCATTTTGATGTATTCTTATTTGATTATGAATTATTATGAATAAATGAATTCAATAGCACTAGGATGTTTATATATAGTACCATTTCAGACTTCATATCCTTCTATTTCACACTGTAGAAATTTTGTGCTGAAACAGTGCCAGATTTTACTTTCCATTTCAATACTTATAAAAATCAGACAGGAGGTGATTCATTACTTTTAAGGAAACCAAGACCAGTCAAGGCTTTACATCCTAAAAGAATTGCAATGTCATCAAATATTAGTCATCATGGATTGGGCTATGAAATTCTTACCCCGCAAGGTAAAGTTATATATAGTTAAGAAAAAACACACGTCTGTTAAATTTGTGTAAGAAAGGATTTTGTTGGATCTAAAAAAAATTGAAACACAATAATAAAACTAAAGTTCTAGCAAATATTTTAATTTCAATAATGTGAATTGAACTGTACCATTTCCTCTTAATATGAAAAGAGTTGAGGGATATATTTCTTGCACACAACATGTGAAACTTCATGTTGGTTTTGTCAATCTACTTTAGATAAAATGAAATTATGCCTGTTATTGTTCCTGCTTAATTATGTTTATTTTTTTGTCAGCATGTGTTTTGTTTGTTTTTTCAAATTGAAGGTGCTCTTTTTTTAGGCAAAGTACAGGTTCCACTTTAATAAATGAAATGATATAGGAATATTTGTTTTCAGTATAGAGAAAAACAGAGTGATTGGTTTGGACAAAGAGGAAAGAATTTGCATGTGTCTGTAGTAATTTTCAAATCAATATCTGGTGAAATCTGAGTAAGTGTTGTATGGTAAACTTATAATACGACTCGAATTAGTGCAGTTTCCCGCAAATTCCTGTCGTCATAATGAAAAATGTCACAAAGCCTTATAACGTAATTTACACTGATTGACCTCGGATCAGCTGTAAAATTTATTCATAAAAAATGGTTCAAAACTGGTAGATACAATGTTTGTCATTTAGACTGCTATTTAGGCAGCTTCTATATATAGTAAAATCTTCCAAAATTTATTTCCTAGTTCAAAGGATCTAAGATAATAATCAGATCAAACAATGTTTTTCTACTTCAAATTTGTTGTAATTAATGCATTCAAAAATATTTAATCACACCTCCCTATATATACAGTTGTTTATTTCTGCTACAATTTGCATTTTTATTAAATTAGATATTTGATGACTAAATTTTTTTCTTTTTTTTCAGCACCGCACATTCACTTACATTTTTGAATCTGCAAAGCAAGACTGGTTTTCAGTTGCATCAATTCTTGAGCATACTCTTCAAGCCATTCACAAATGCCACTGATCACAGAGGCCAATGTAAGGTACATAGAAATATTCAATATTGACACCTTTTATTTGAGTTAAAAAATTCATTTGAATGAGGCTTAAAAACTGGGGAAAATACAAAGTCTTCAACTGAGTTCAAAACATTCTGCATGATTCATTTACAAAAAGGTCATCAGAAAATTCAGTCTTAAAGGATAAACTTTAAATCATGAGAAACAAATTAAGGTCAGGTAAGCTTTTGATACTAATTGGTGACCAAACATGAGTTTTAAAAATGTTTTATATAAGAGTTTTAAAAAAATAACCATCAAAAACAATATGGTTGCTAATTTTAAAGAGAAAAGGAATTCAAGTCTGTTGTACCAGCTCCCGGAGGCCTCAGATTATTAACGTTTATTTAGTTTTTATATGTAGACAAATATACATACCCTTACATGTATATTTTTGTTTTAGGTCAGATAATGCTGGTTGTTATCATTGTGCAATGTTGTGGTTAACTATTGAAGGAATTACTGAAAGAACAGGTACTTTCGTTATAAACATGCTTGTTACAACATATATATAAGATGATTAGAGCCTTAAAGAAATTTGAGAACAATTCTTGTTAAATCATTACTAGAATTGGAAACGAACTCTCATTATTTTATATTCAGGTTTAAACTATAATAATAATAATAATAACACTGTTTTATAAAAAAGGCAATATGCTTTATAATGCTCAACCTACTACAGCTCTAGGATATGAATCACTGAAATTATGACCAAAATTTCTATAATGTTTCTTGTAACACAATGTACCTGTAATATTTGTGACCATCAAATCCATGATTGATGGCTCCAAATCTTCAAATACAATACAGTTATCTCCAAAATACCAATCTGACAACTTTATAACAATAGTCAGTTACTGTTCAACATGCCCTTACATTATAATATATATTTACATTAAGAATTACTGCTATTCAGAGGCACAGATTGGAAAGTCCTATTGCGATGCAAAGATTGCTCATATGAGAACAAGAATGAAGATGTATGTTGCAGCAGGACATAATATTTTAACTGCTGATGATATGAAAACAGCATTTGATTATGGAAAAGGTATGTTGAAAAATGATATTCATAATTATTATACTTTTGGTACTTTTTTTATATAAAACATGAAAGAAAAAACATACTGTTTTCCTCAAATTTGTCAAAGTGCCTAGCATGCTATTTACCATTGCTCTAAAATCTTACTTGTATGGTACCATTAAAGTATTTTTTATTATCAGAACAGACTAATGGATAAAATGGAATATGGTGAACAAGATCCCGACACAATCAACCGAATTAAGAGCGATAACTCTTGCAAAGTATCAATTTTATGTATTTACGTAATGTTTGTCTCAAAATTGCAGCTACCAAATGAAAAATTAAGACTGCATTTATGTGATTGGTAACTGTTTTTGAACAAGAAATAAAACTTAATACAGCGGTTTTTTTTCAGATGCATGGATCATCTTCTGTCTGATTTTCAGAAAGACTGCTACTTAGGCTTTAAATTTAACTTTTTACAAAACTATTTTTTTTCTTAAATATTTGGTACTTTTTCAGGTGTGGTTGGTTGTCACATGTGTGTTGGCCAAATTGATACATCATAGCAAGTTTTGTTTGGCCACAGAATGAAGAACATCACCACTTTAAATGAAATTGATTTCCACAATGAAGGAATGACTGTACGCCAAACTTATGGAGTTGGAACAGGGATGACCTTCTCAACAGAAAATATAGTTTCTCTCACTAGTACCACACAAATTGAAACAGGGTTTGTCCTCCTGAGTGACTTTTCTATTCCACAAGTCCAAGAAGGAAAGGTTCTTAAAAAAAGAACAAAGATGGTTATATAATGTTGTAATTGTTCTAGACATGAGATTTTTATATGACCATCAAAATCTGATGCATCGTATTATGGTATATACAAATATCTGTCTTTATATATCTGTCTGTATGCTTGTTGTAAATATGCTTTACAGTATCTGGAGATTGCCAAATTGGTTGATGATCAAGCTTTACAGTTATTTATCATGATTGTCTTTTGGTCTTACTTGTGCAGATTTTTTTAGGTTCTGGAGTCATGGCACTGCTATTTATTTTTCTGTTGATTTGAAAATTTTATTGCTGTTCTTCATCTTTAGAAAAACGAAATCTTCAAAATAGAAAAATCAGTCTATCATGGCTATGTATATAAAAAGAATTTAACCATTTAAGGTTGTCATGCTTTCCAGTAACTAGTTATTTATGTTCGACTGAAAATAATTTAATTTATCTTAGTTTATAAGATGTTATTTGATTCGCTGACTAACTTAAGTTCCATGTTTATCTATTTTCAATTGGTAAATGTTTGCATTGTCATAACTTTGAAAACTATTGATTCAAATTTAAAGAAATCATTTTGATATTTAAATGTTGTTTCAAATTAAATAATAAGTAATAATGGTAATTATTTTTCTGTCTATTCGAAAAAAAAATTACTTTTGGTGTCCACATCTATTGGTAATATGCTATTTTCCACAAAATTGCACATAAATTGATTGATATCTTGTAAAGACATATTTATTATTTTGTAAAAAAAATTTTCATGATAATTACAGAGATTTTAGAAGCACACCACAGTCATCACAGAAGAAAGAAAAACAACTGTATATCCTATTCATTGAATTAAATATACCTTTAAGGAACAGCATGCAAAATTCTTTATTCTTAAGAATGGAACCAGAATATGAAATGACTGTTTCTTGATGTATAATTTTTAATTACAATAAAAAGTTTTTGTTTATTTTACAATGATGTTTAAAAATGTATTTTATGTCATTTTACAGGTGCGCTAATAAAATTAATGACTGCCCATCCAATGATCTACACAATTCCTCAACATTTTACATACCCTTGTACATATGTAAATGTTTAGAAACACTAGAACACATTATATTGTATAATCATGGCCTATATACTATGCATGATGGACTTTGTCTGCACAAAAGGGCATAATTTGTATCATAAACATATTTAGAATTGCATATTTCCAATTTTGATTTCTTAGCAACAGAAATATTCATTAGCAACAACAAATTTTTGAGACTTTTTTGTCATTTTTTTTTAAATTGCATACTACATCATTTCAATTAACAAGCCTTTAAATGCAACTTTTTTTGCAATTTAACATTATTTTTCAATTTTGCTAGATTAACTAAAAATCACCAATTTCGGATCGTAATTTTAAGAAAAATAATAAAAAAACACAGTGTTTTTTTTCTTTTTGATTAATCAACCTAAGCTTTAAATTACCCCTGTATTCATTTTTCAGGTTTTGTTACTTGCTCTTGGGTTTTAATGAACTTTAAATTTTGAGAAATAGTGGCCTTTTCTGGTGTGTTACCTCATGTTGATTTCTGTATGAAATCCATGCAATGTTTAAATAAAATGATAAATATGTGCTAATTACATTCAAAACAAAGTATTTTCATGTTTAAATATCTTTAATATCATCAATAAGCAACACAAGTGTAATAAATGCAGTTAAAATTGGTTTTTAATGGATTTTCATGTGTTTTTGTCTATATTTGAGGAAAAGCGTGGTTTCCATGACAACCAAAATATGATAATAACTTTTATGTTGGTTTATACTCAGACTTAAGTACATATTTGCTACAGACAAAATTTCATAAAAATATGCAACTGCTGTGTGCCATTCACTGTGCAAGATTTACATGAAATGGTACTTAAGTAGCTGCCTTTGTAAGAATCATGCAAAATCTGAAAAATGTGATACACCCCAAAAAAGGCTACATATTTTTATTTTTGTAATTAAGTTGTTTTATGGGTCTATACTATGAAATGTGTAATTATTCATTCAAATCTGCCTGCTCTTAAGGAGATAATCGACATTGAAAATCCAGTAGATTCTATTGTATTTGAGCGTCATTTACAGAGTTATCTCCCTTCATTTTGAAATCTACAGTGCATTCTATATAATTTTTATCTCCTAAGAGCATGGGCAATATGAAAAACCACATGTTAATTTCTGTTTACTATGACATTTAAAACAAAATATCAAAAATAAAAATATGTAGGCTTTTTACCCATGAATCACATTTTGCATGATCCTTAGCTGGAGTGCTACTTAACACTTATTATGCATGCTTTCATATGCTTTAAAATAAAATTTCATGTCTTTTTAAGTTGTTAATATTGTTAGCAACTTCTTGCACTCATAATTTCAGTACTTTACATTTGCATCTGATTTGCATGATTATATCTTACTACACCACTTAATGCTGATGATCGGTGCTGTAAAACCTTAATTTCTAGCTTCCTACATGATCAAAATGTACCTCTTAAATATCGAAAACATCTCAGAATGTGACGACTCTATTCGCTACACTGCTCCATCGGATCAAATTGATACAGGGAAGATATGTAAACGTATAGAAAGGTCTGAAAAATTCCCAACGATGTTAGAACTGTCAAATTTGCGATGCAAATTTTTGGTCGTTCCCTCCGTGGGACTCAAACTCGTACCGCTGTGACATCTATGGCAACACCGCCTGCACAAAGTCCAGCGCCCTAGACCACTCGGCCAGCTAGGCTATGATATATATATATATATATAGTCATTGCCAATTGTATAATCTGGTTCCCTGGTCAATATCATAAACGACTCAAAGATTGCTAAAAATTTGAAAGAAACTTGTGGAATGAAAACATTACCTGCACTTACTGGTAACCAGTTCTTTTGATTGAGAAATATTTAGGTCATCACAGTTAAGAAAGAGTAATCATATCAATTGAACCAAGATTCTAGCATCTAACTTTAGAGCATATCACATTCGTGCCATGTCAGATGTTGAAAGCAAGCCAAATAAGTGGCATAGAATATTTGACTTCGAAGATTTCAGTCTTTGTTTTATTTATTTTAAGTTTGTGCCTCCATAGCAAATGTACAACACCTATTTATGTATCTCTATTGCTCTCATACAAATGTTAGCCGTAGTACTATGTGTTACTTGCATTCTACAATATAAAGAATTACTTTATTGTATAATTAAGAGATAAATGTAAAGCAATAAACATCACAATATCAACACTATAAATCATTTAATAATAAACATTCAAAACTGTATCACATACAAAACTTACAATCAACAAATTGTATCACAGTCTACAATAAAGGAACATGAAGTCAATATGGAGTCATTCCTCGATAAAAGAAATGTATAAAAATAGAATACTATGACTTAACAAGTACACTTATAAATTGTGTAACTGGAAAAGGTAACTAGAAAATTATAGCATTAGACCTTCGTATAATAATTCATAACAAGTTTCTCTTATCTCAAAACATTACAAAATTGAGGCATTATCATAAAGAAACAACCACCTCTAGATAGGTAATAAAAAGAGATAATGGAAATGTCCATCAGACAATGAGTTCATGGCTTAGTTTTCTGAAATTTCACCGAGTCTTTGATAACAAAATAATACTATTGGGGTGATCACTACAATAGCAAAACATGTAAGGCTGCATATATATAAGTAAGCCATAACAACAGGTGGTCTAATTATTTTATAAGAACAGAAGTAGGCTTATACTTACTGGACCATTAAAATGACCCATGAAACATATTATTTTTTAAAAAAAGCATACAAAAAATTCAAAATGGATCATAACATCATTTGCTTTAATCAACTATATGATCAAAGAAAGATAACTCTAAATATTTTAAACTGCATTACAATAAAGCTAATCCTATACCGGTATATAAAATTGTCAAAAACATACGTTATAAAGATAAGTTACACCAACTTTACATGAAAATGGATTAATGATCAAATTCATATCTAGTATACAGTGGAATGTTTACATGCCAAAGACTGAGGTCTAATGCTGTAGCAGTGAATACTATGCACTTACTAATTAGGGCTGTTCCAGTAGAACATATGAGGGATGTGAAAATACTTTTATTCTTTGTATATGGGTTTGTGTTCAGGTCTCTTGACAAAATATAAAGTTTAATACAAAACATTAATAGAACATCTGTGGGTGGCTCCCCTGGTGAAAAAGATCATTCTAAGGGTACTTCATATCTTTAAATGGAACAGCCCTTATATAAAATACAGGTGGTTTAAAGTTGTTTTGATTTGGAGACTAAATACTTAAATAGGCAATACTAATTGTATTTTAAATTCTCACAAACAAATAGCTCTCTCACAGTTCTCATTTCATAACTTGAAACTTCAGAATAAAAAACTATACAGAGAATAAAATACCTCACTATATGTAAAGCTCATCTAATACTATATGGACAGAGATCTAAGGAATGTTATAATACAATAGAAAAATAAATTAGAAATATAAAATAATGTTTTTTTTTCTCATAAAAACAGAATCATGTCGCTTTAACATGTGTAATAGTGTTAAAAAGGGTTCTCCTGTGTACAATATATATAATTCGTTGGAATTGATCGAGTGAATCATTTTGATTTGTGTGTAAATCTAATGCTGATCTATAATACTACTTGTAACCTGGAACTATTCAGTTCCTGATATTATCAACAATTCAAGTATCATGTGTATAAAAAATATGTCTTCAATGGTTTATCAATGTTATCATATATAATCTTATCACTATTAAGTATTAAAGCACTATTCCATAATTTTGACACTAGAATTTGTAAAGCTAAACTGTGCTACAATGTAGACATTAAAATACTACAGACATACACAGTACTAAACACTTTCTTATGCATCCCATCTGAAAAAAAGATGTAAAATGCACAAAATAATTGAAGTATAGTCAGGAGTGGATCCAGGATTTTAAGAAGAGGAGGCGTAATTAAGAGAACCAGTATAAAAGGAAACTATATTATGACATGTTTAATGAATGAACATGATAATCTGCCATATTTAATACAATATTCAGCAGATTATTTTAAGTTTTCAGTAGTTTTTTTTTTCTATAAAAAGGGGGGGGGGTGTTAGCCCATTATGCCCTCACCTGGAACCACACCTGATAGTATCATAACAACAACTGACTTCAAACTGCACAAAGCTGTATGTGATCTGGCATTTTACTTCCTTCATCTATTATTATGAACATGAATATATGACAGAATGAATGCATATGGGTTAATTTGTTCTTGCTTATCAAATGTTTACAAAAACAAAGATCTAAGTGGTCTTAGAGGTAAAGTTATTCTACCAACTCAGTGCATGGATTGGCAGTTGATTGAGTTGAATTCAAAGAGAATTCTTCTAATTACATAAACAAACATTTATATCATGACATTAAAAAGTTAAATTTTTCTAGAAAAAATAGGACAGGGTGATTTAAAATAAGATTATGCAGTAAATGTTGTATTAAACAGCCATTGGATGTTTTCCTGTAACAATCTGATGTGCTTGAATATCATCTAACACAGCTCGGAATGACTCCACGCTGACATCACCTTTAGGGTGCTGTTTAGCTGCAGTGTCATATACTTGTTCAAACACATTTCCAGTCATCTGTACACCAATGTTGGTAAATATTGCTTTCAGCTGAAAAGAAAGAATATACTTCATGTATATAAAACAGATTAATATTGTTCTTCCAAGTCAGAAGGCAAGCCCTCAGTGTAATACCAAAAGAAACAATATCTAGATCTATGCATTGTAAACATATAACCTGTGTGCAAGTTGACCAAATGTTGTCAAAATATAACTACATAAATAAGTGTACTGTAAAAACATATCAGTCATATTTAACAAATGTGTATGAATATTGTCTATAAGTGTATTTTGCCTAAATGTGTCAACCGAAATGGTAAAACTGAGGGTTTTTTTTCTGGATTATTTGTTCACATTTTCTAAAAAATATTAATCAAACATCAAATTTTCATTGACTTTGAATTCCATATCCTCAAAGCCTCACAATAGTTTGCATCTTTAGGACATCTATGAATTCACATCTGAGATTTTGAAAATGCCCATCATAATATGAAATACCAATAGGAATTGTTAGAGACATCAGTTTTATGCACGATACCCTAAGAAACATTCATACCAAGTTTAGTTTTAATTGTCAAGTAGTGTCAGAGGAGAAGAGTTTAGAAAAATTGTATAGACGACAGACAATGATGAAGAAGGATGCCAAGTGATGGCAACAGCTCACTTGGCCTTTGGCCAGATGAGCTAAAAACCCTAACTAATAATGATACCAATTAAGACCATATATTACCATGACCCTATTTCAACAGCAACTCCAACGGAACTCCTCAGTCTTTCTACTTACACAAAAGAAAAACCTCGGAGGCACTAGAATCTGTTAGGAATTTGACCGATCTGAATCTAAAATTATAGATTTACTGCTTGAAATTTTTACCATTACTTTTTTTCCTAGCTCCTCACTTCGCATCAACATTCTTGACAGAGTTATTGTTCTTTATTGCTAGTGATATCTAACCATATTTTTAGAGCCACCTAATGGATAGAACTACTTTGAGTCACATATGATACCAATTCCATCAATTTTTTCAAGAAGAAGTTCCCCTTTCTGTCTCCAAGATTATTTTTTGGTGTAGTGGAAATGGCAGAGTAGTTCATTAATACACCCATTCTGACAAAACAGATTTTAATTTCCATGTTAGTTACAGTTAAGGCGTGTGTAACTAACCTGTTCCTTGCTCCTTGGCAGTAAGAAATCTTTCTCATGAACATTATATCTACTGAACATTGACGGATTCACTAAACCATAGGCATCAGATTCATCACCATAATTCTTATTGTCATCAACTCGTCTGATTCTTGGTGCATGTAGATCAGTCCTGATTGTTGGTACTCCATATGTTCTGTAATCTGCAAGATTTAAAGAAATGTTTTATAATCTGTCACATTTGATTTATTGTTTTTTTAATTCTTTATGTAAATTTTAAAAATGAATCACTCACGAAAATAATAATTTGATTTTTTAATGATTGACAAGGCCAAAGATACCACTGAGGTAGATCTTCTATTACACTCAAACACAAACAACTCCCTATCACATTATTTCAGCTGACACTT
Source organism: Perna viridis (assembly GCA_037379345.1). Classification (NCBI taxonomy): domain Eukaryota; kingdom Metazoa; phylum Mollusca; class Bivalvia; order Mytilida; family Mytilidae; genus Perna; species Perna viridis. The sequence continues at coordinate 28,830,862 of CM074523.1, forward strand.
TCAATTACAATACTGCTTCAAACTATTTTATTTCACCTCTAGTAAATCCTCCTGCTACAATCAATATATTACAACATACTACTAGTAAACACTAAACCCACAAAGGCTTAAACACATGCCTCTATAATATCACAAAAGAATACTCCATTAAAAGCCAAAAAGTATACCTCTATAAAACATATACATCTATAATAGGCCTTAAAACATACCTCTATAAAATACTCCTCCATAACAGCTTAAAACCTACCTAGTTAACACTCAACTACAACAGAATTGATCATGCCAGCACTTGTTCTATGGTCTCCTATTCTCAAAACCTACCTCTAGTTGACAATCCTTCTACTACAGTATTGATCAAGCTGGCACTTGTTCAATGGTCTCCTATTCTCAAAACCTACCTCCAGTTGACACTCCTCCTACTACAGTATTGATCAAGCCAGCACTTGTTCTATGGTCCATTCTCAAAACCTACCTCTAGTTGACACTCCTCCTACTACAGTATTGATCAAGCCAGCACTTGTTCTATGGTCCATTCTCAAAACCTACCTCTAGTTGACACTCCTCCTACTACGGCATTGATCATGCCAGCACTTGTTCTATGGTCTCCTATTGCTCTGTCTATCTGAAGCTTTAATCTTCTAGGTGTACTTTCAGCACTGTGTACTGATCTTCTGACTGTATCAGCTTCTGATACTGCACTTACACTTCTGGCAGGGGTTGATGGTTTATCTGTAAATGTTTTGGTATTAAGTACTTCTCCATCTAAGAATCAGGCAAAATATGTATAAGGTGTGGCACATGAAGGGAAAAAACACAGAGATTTTATTGCATTAACCAAGTATTTATACCCGATAACCTCCAAAAATGACCATCGAAGTGTTTGTAAAGTTTGCCTTTTTAAGCTATTGATAGGTCAAATTTAGTTGAAATGCACTATGGAAAAATGGTGGGAAAATTTTCCCACACTTTTTCCTTATATAAGCAGTCAAAACATATCTACGCCACAGATGCTTCAGGATAAATTTAAAAAGCTTTTAAGGTGTTTTCCAGATGTATTGATTATATTTGAGACAAAAAAGACCAAACTGAGACATATGATGTGCCACCCATTGCCTGATTCTAACACAGAATGGTACTTAAAGATATATAACATCATGTTAATGAAGCTCTTTTTATTTTTTTGGTTGTGGAACAAAATTTAAAAAGCATATGCATGACATTGATTGAATGATTTATTGATTGTTTAAACATTCAATGGCAAATAATTAAAGCATTTAAGGACAAGAACAACTGACCAATCAAACAGACCCTACTTTGTACTATAGTCCAAAATGCTCTGTTGTATGTTTACTGTTCAGAGATGTTAGAAAGCTTTAACATTCCAAATTTAAAAAAAAAAAGGTTTCATTTGAAACATGTAAAGTTTTTGACTCTGTTCAACAGAACCACATTTTATAGCTTTTTGAAAATATACTGTAAACGTATTAATTTTGCGGTTGCCAATTAGCGCGGATTCTGTCAAGTGATTATTTTCGCAGGTATCAATATTCGCTGTTTTAAATCACAATTACCGTAATATAGTGATAAAATTGGTTTCGCGAGTACAGATTTTTGCAAAATTAGTATACTGTGAAAATTAATATGTTTCCAGTATTAGATTTGGTATTCAATGCTTATTTCATGATGCAAAGCTATATAGCAAAGAGGTATATATGAGGTATATTTGTGTAGGTTTAAGGGGTTTCAAATTATGAGCTTTTCTACAGAAACTTGACAAAAATTTTACTAATGGAAGTGATCAGGGGGTTTCGTATTTAAGGTAAAAATTACCATCTTTATCTGGCAGTCCAGACTTCATTTTATCTTTCCAGTTGAGAAAATTAGAGAATTCTACATAATCTATAACTCCATCTTTATTGGCATCACAACTGTCTAGTAATTGTTCCAATAGTTCAGGTTCCAGTGGTAAGTGGTACTGTATACATACTTCACGCAGGTCATTAATGTCTATTTTACCTTTACCATTCTACAAAGTAATATCAAGGCGGTCAATAAAGAGACTTATATACAAATGTAGTCATGCAAATGTATCAAGATGGTCAATATAGTGTCTTACAAGAAGGTCAATATAGTGACTTACAAGGCAGTCGATAAAATGACTTTTAAGACAGTCAATATAGTGACTTACAAGGAGGTCAATAGAGTGACTTACAAGGAGGTCAATAGAGTGACTTACAAAGTATCTAACAGTAATAATATTGAATATTGTACAGCAGGTCAAGCTGCTTATTTTCAAGGTACCAACTACTGTGTAATATGTCCTATAGTACATATTTAGTAAAATACCACATTTTACTTATAGTTTTAGTCATTTAAATTATTCCAATTAAAGCATTATTCTATTTTAGAAAATTCTGTAAGTATTTCTGAATAATTGTATGATCATTAGGCACGCAAGTTGTGGTATTTACTTGTTGTGTGCAATGCTATGATGAAGCATGAATTGAGAATACTGTGGGGAGCAGCTTGACACAACCCTAAAATTTGAAACCAGAATAGTTGTGATATATATGGATGCCATATTTGTCCCATGACAGATTTCGTACCCTACCAGTGCACCTGGTCCATGCTCCCAGTTTTTAGTGGAGTCTGAGTTGCTTATTTACTTTTGTTACTTTGTATGTATTATTTTAGTTACTTTATGTTCTTTGTTGTGATTTGTCTGTTTTCCATGTCTGGTCTTTGTCCCTGGATTACATTATTTTGATTTCCACTAGAATCTTGGTTCCATTGATTACTCTCTCTCTCTGACAAAAGGTTAGAGTGTTCATAGAACTTGAAAATTTTAATTTTTCTTAACCATTTTTCAGTTTTGGAGATTCAAGCTGAATATTTTAGAAAATACATTAAAAAATGTGCTTGACAGAGGTATCATGTGTCAGATCTTTTTTACTGCTGCCATCTTATCTAATAAGATTCTGCAGTCATAAAAAAAAAATGATTTATAAAAAGTGATCATAAATACCTTATCATAATGTCTAAATGCATGTAGAAGATCAGTAAAATTATGGAAGTTAGCTTTTTTAAGGTGTTGTCTAATAGCTGCCAGTACACCTCTCTGTCTATCTTTGCCTCTCAGATAATCAGCCGGTGCTCGTCCATGCATCAAGTCTCCACAACCATACTCATCTGGTTTTACTAGTATACCATATGTGTGATCTGGTCCTACCTTCAACGTGTCTTTGATTCTGTAAAATATCATCTGCATACAGTGACCAAGCTACAAAATTAGGAATTGGTAGAAGGCACAATCTTGAAACAAATGCTTTAGTGCACTAAAAAATAATCAATACTTCTTGGTAAAAATATCACTAATTCCTATTGTAAGTTTGAATGATAATATTTCACTACCTTTTTAACAACTCTGACTGATTAAAAATTCAGAGATGAATGTTTTCTTTTTATTATATATTATTTGTCTTAATTCTGATTTCATAACAATATAAGTGTGATTTTGTAGTCCATTAGAATACCATCTGCCTCACATTCAAATCTCTTACAAATCCTAGATCTATAGTATATGATTTGTTACAGACTGTGGTTTGTTTTAGGTCTTTTTTTTTTATTAAGGAAATGTTGATATGTAGTAAACCACTAATCACATGTCCCAAAAAATATTTAAAAATCTGACCTTCAAAATGAGAATACCTTAAAATTAATAATTTGAAAAAATTCAAAGCAAAGTGAGTAAGTTTCATGACATCACATACAGAATTAAAAATATTCTGAGTCTCAGACTTGACACTAATTTTCATATTTTGTGGCACTCAGGAAATGAGTGAAACTATCTTACGGATCGTGAACTAGTCCCAGTTGAGGTTGCGATCTCTCCCTAAAGTCATCAACACGTTTCGAAACAATTTTAGATGCTTTTTCCTGTTCTGTCTCATGAAGCCATTTAAGTGTTTTCTTTACTTTGATTCCATCATTATTATGAGGCGTTGGAATGCCAAATTTTGCATTTTGGTAAAAGCTTGGAGATGTATATCCTCTTTGAAGCTTTTCTCCAACATCAAAATTGGCATGTGTTCTTCTGTATAAGTCCTTTCCTACAGCTGTCTCCTGCTCAACTTCAGCATAAGTTTTGTTTGGGTTGATAAGACCACCAGCTCCAATATCTTAAATGACATGAAAATATATTAGTTTTGTAAAAATACAACCTGCATAATGAATGATTAAAGGATTTTTTTCTATAAATAGATTGATTTTTTCTGGATACTTATGATCCTATCACACCAATCTTTTCCCACAAAATAACAAACAAGAGGCTCCCAGGAGCCCGAATCACTGACCTGCTTAATGTTTTTTTGTATTTCAAGGGCAATAACTTTAACAAGGGGCCCATTCTTTGATGATAATGTGTGAGATTTTACTACATATCTACATATCAGCAGAATACAAACAAGACAAAGAAACCATGCATTTAATGATATTGTTTCTTACCTAGCTCTGTTGGGATACCAAATGTAAAGTTGTCCTTATTAAGACCTCTTGGTAAGCCTTGCATCTGATCATGACACACACCTAATGGAGCTCTAATATGACTGGCATAGATACTTTCCTTCATGTCAACTTTTTTCTGCTGGAAGAGAGTCTTTGGATATGGATTTACAAGTTCTCCTGAAGTATTAGATGATGTAGTATTTATTCCATGAGTCATCTCAGCTGCCCATTGTCTTTGAGGATCATCAGCTTTACCATAAAATACTCTCATTTGACCAGCATCTGGCCTTACAGTTGCTCTGAATCTTCTTATAATATCAGCAGATGGTGGCTATAAAACATACTTCATGATAAAATAAATGCACACAATATTTGCATTTTAAAAAGCTAATAGTGACAACAGTTTTGAAAAGACATTAAAGCAAGTAAAATACTGAACATTTTTTTTTCATAACACATGATCAAGAATGTTGTTTTTAAGGATTGAAATTTTAAAATAAAATTTTTAAATACTGATAGAAGTTTTAGCACAAAACATTGGTTGCTGGTTCTATATATTTCTTTTATATTTGTGTTGTACATGCATAGTTGTGATTAGAGAGTTCATGTCATATCAAAATTAATTTATCTGGTCAGTTATAATGTACTACACTAACTGTTATAAATCAGTGCAAAATGACTGTGCTACTGTATGCTACTCAGTGTAATATTTGATACTCATGGGGTAAACACTGAAGCTGTGGTTTTTGACTTATATCTAATATCTTACCCTTTCATTCTTTGGTTTCATGCATAACTCAGCTGTGTCACCTGATATTGTCAACTTTCCTGCCTAAAAATGATAAAAGAAATCAAAAGTTTCTACTCAAAGAATCAATAAGAGTAGAAAAGTTAAGATACAGAATTAGATTGGCACCATCATAAACCTGCCAACTTATGTAGTTTTGTTTGGTCACACTCACACCACCTAGAATTACTTTTCATCCACAATCAGTTACAAAAAAATAAGACCCTCATGGAGAAATCCATGTTGTTGTTTTTCAGATAAAGAATTAATTACTCACTTAGGCATTTTGAAATCTCAAAAGAAAATGGTCTGCTTCTTCTATTTCACTAATAGAGACTTTGTTGCATAATTACTGCTGTTTAAAGAAGTAATTATCATAATTTGATAGAACTTTCGTGTTAATGTAAAAAGGAAAATTTAAAAAAAAACAGTTTTAAAGTTATAATTACTTCAAGTTCAAGGATAAAATATTTAGCTATGAATGATTCATATAAACATAAACAGCAAAGCACATTATGAATACACAAATCAGTTTTTAAATAATACATAAAATATTATATGGTACGTTTCAAAACAGGACCTACTGTACTAACCCTTACTATGCCAAAGAGCCTATAAATAGGCTTTTCATACTTCTGTATTTTGCCAAGAGCCTATATATATAGGCTTAGCAACTGTTGTCTACACATTCAGCAAGTCGATTGTTCTGCAGTAATGTCATTGACATCACAGTTCTGAACATGATGATGCGTGGGGTGCTTCACAGGGTAGACTGTACATATTAAAACAACGCCAAAAAAAATTCCTTGCAAATTTTGTTCTTATTTCTACTCGTCGTTATCTATTGATCAAATATTCACATTTCAATTACTTCTCTTTGTTTTTACCTTCAGTGCAATCTACTTAAATTAAGATGTATTCTTCATGTATTCGTACAGAGAAAAATAGAAAAAAAAAACGTGTAAAAGAAATAACAAAAGAAGCAAAACAGAAAAAATAATGATAAATTTTAAACAATATGAACATATAATTTCAACTATACATTATGTACATGTATTTATCATTGATAAAATTGTAAATACTGTACAATGATTTTACTCAAAGTTGACATTGATTGCCCGGAACATTTTGTCAGCTGAACATATGATTATGAAAATTAATCTTCTCACATGTACTAGCCCCAAGTATTCCCTAATTAGAGAAAAGAGAACATTGTCATGAAGGATATTTATTTCCTAGAGGTTTTACAATTTTTTTTAGGATTCCTTTCAATGTCCTGAATAAAATAACTAGGTTGTTTATCAATATTACTTCTATTTGTTTTTTAAACTGTACTTAATTAAGGAGAATGGATATGAAATTCAACTTACTTCTTAGACGTAATAGCTTATTATATCCTTTTCAAATAAATAACAGTGTATAAATAGCAGCTTGTAAAATCTTTTTATGTGCTAATTATGGGCTTAAGTATTAAAAAGGTTTAATGTGGTAAATTAGATGTATTTAGAAAATCGACAAGTTGAAAACACTTCTCATGAAATGTCTAATTATATTCTTTTTATGTTTTTTTACTTTTTTTTCTTTCCTATTTTTGGGTACATTTTTATGTACGTAAGTACGTCAATGTGTTTATGTACAAATGTACAAAGTTGACAACTTGACAGTATAAAATATATTCAAAAACATCCAAATGATGAATAGTTTATGACTATTTCTTTCTGCATTCGGTCACCCCGCTGTTGGGCCCTTTCTTGTGACATTAGGTTATTGTCGACATCATAAGCAGGACAGTTGAATTTGAATCTTCAAATTCTTCTTTGGCAAAATAAAGGAAAAGCCTTGGCACTCAAAGGGTTAATGTCCAATCATGCACACTAACATACATGTGATGAAGTCATTCCTTAAAAACTGGAGATTTGTCATTTTTCAGCTGGAGATTTGGTTTGAAAACTAGAGTTTTTTATCGGCGTTTTTTTTTTGTGGCATAACAAGTCAAATATGTGTGAAACTTATGGAGAACCTTGTTTTAAGTCTGTTTCCATGAAAAAAAATGCTGAATACTCTATTTGAATAGTTAGAAAGACCTTTTTGATGGAGTAACACTTGGACATTTTAATGATTTTATTTATTATTGACAATTCAATACATCAAGAATTTATATATAGCTCCTTGGATATATCTACTATAATTAATTAAATAATTTTCATTTAAAAATTGTCATTACGTGCAATTGCTACTATTGCATAAATAAGCATCAAATGATTTCATTTCAAATAGTCATTACTGGCTTGGTACCACTTTACTTTGACTTCCACGCAGCATTGACTTTGGAACAGTATTTTGCTTTCTTGGCAGGAGGTGCTGAAGATGAAATATTATGTTTCGGCATTTTGACAGTTGATGATCGTGAGAGTGCTCCAAATAGAAAAATTTACGTAGTTCCTCCATTGACTTGGATAAAAAACAAGCCATACTTCGAGTCATTTTCAGTGAATGCATGGTCAACGTTTCCATAATCATCAAAAGTTCATATGTCCCGCATCAATATTTACACCAGTCCCAATCGTCAGTAATAAATCATTTAATCAATTAAGCGTGTGCCACTAAAACTTTGGATAATTGTCAATCATCTCCTGTTGTTATATAATCATCACACATCTTTAAAATTACGTCTCATTGATAACCACTAAAGCCCGAAATTACTGTTTATGACCCTAATTAACGGTAATTAACAGTTCACCTGTCTACCCGAGATCAACCAGAAATGTCGTTATTCGATCCTCTCAGGTTTTGTCTTTCGGTAGATAAAAAACATGGTGTCCAAAATTTGTTTATGGTATAATGTTCAGAAAGCGGTAGATTTTCTGCTTCAACGGTAGAACGGTAGGAAGGTTCTAATTCCAGTTGAACTGAACTACCGTTGGTAGGTTAACATGTATGCACTAAATACAGTGCTATCCCAAAAGTAAAAACTGACAAAATATTTTGTAGTTTAAAAACAGAAGTAAAAGTCACCAGAAACGGAAAATATTGAGCCTGTTTTCTCTGTTATAATGTGCACCCTAACCATATTAATTCAGATAATATGTTAACATATCTTCTAATTAATGTTATTTTGGTGCTCCATACATGGTTTTGGAGCTCCATACAGGGGAGGGGATCACCACAATTCCCTTTGTTTTGTTGGTTATTGTTTTTAATAATTATTTCTTACATCTTCTGGAAGGAGAAAAATTTGTCTTTCTTATTATTTAATGTTTCAGGAAATATTAAAAAAAAGTTCTACAAACAATGACACTCCGGAGTCCTAGGCTTAGGTGTGCAGAATACATGCCATGGATTGGAGCTTTGTTGATTTATAGATTAGCTCTGAATTACATGATATCTGATGACATGCAGGATGAACTGGGTCTCTCAAAAACTAATACTTACAGCTCTTAGGTTTGGTGACCAATCTTTGAATTTGCCACTATATATCCCTGCAGTATTAGTGAGGTTTGGGAGTTTCACTTGAGTTTCGGTTGCCATTTTTGCTATCACTGCGTCTTATATATTTCGTTAAATGACACACAAACTATTATTTACATATAATATAGCGCATTTAAGCCTTTTTTACAATAAGATGCAACAAATATAAATAAAAGGCACGAAACACTGCACCAGCTTCAAGGCTCACTCTGTTGACAATGTCCTTAGCAACGAAGGTCACAAGGTCATTTTCAAGTAAAGACACTGTCTGCTTTAGTTTAGTACAAAGTTTTGGAGCAATAATCTTATTATGTTACACACAGTTATTAATGTAAATATAAGTTTATATAAAGGCAGAAGAGGAACTTTGTAAAAAGCCCGAATTTCTCTTCAAAGTCTGAAAATTATGCCCCCGGAATTTTCGGTATGCGTTTTTAATTTATACACTAAAAATCGTTTCCGGTTATATATTGTTGACCAGCTGGCAATTGGGAAAAATGACTTATTAACTCTCAGGTTAGCTGCTGTACCGAATGGAATCTTATGGATCAACTGACGTACAACCTGACAACAGTAAAGTTATAACAGATAGGTCGACAAAAACTGGTAAGAACTGAGTAATTTTAATAAAAGCTTCAAATTATAGCATTCACTGCGTATACCTTCAACTTAGTTCAAGGCAACTTAATGACAGTATATGTGTTTGACAGTATCCGTTCTTTTTCTGCATGGTCCAATGATTTTTTGAAGATACATGAGTAATCAACGTTCATTCTTGTGGTTAACAAGACTCAGCTGCATATTTTAACATGGAAAGCATTTGCCAATAGTACTACTATATTATAAAACCATTCAAAATGCGAGGTTTTATTATTGGATGCCATTTTGTGGGAGTATTGTTCTGTCGAATAGACCTGCTGGATGTTTTTTTCTATATTTAACGTAATATCAAATAAAAATATTTAAGAATGATTGAAGTACAATGTTAAAAGACGTGGCTGTAAAATAAATTTCTTACCAGATGCAGAAATCCCATGAAAAACAACCAAATTTGCTTTTAAATATGCACATGTAAGATTCTATAAACACCAGAATCGATAAGTCCCGAGAAGCACATTTCCGAATAGCAATCAGCAAATATTTGGGATTTTTAATGGCGCAACGAAATTTATTTACACATCATTTTGTCAAAGATAAAATATATCTGGAAATCATGTGGTGAGTATGAAAGTAGTATAATGAAAAATAAAAAATGAAGGTTTTAATAATTTTTTGTGATCATTGCTTTTGGAATGAAAAAAAAAAACTTTAAACCTTTAAAATGATAACAATATTTTTCACCATATGAATCTGAAAATGCAGCCAACCATAACATAACAAGATGCCAGCTTCCAGGCCGGATCACTTTGTGATTTAATTCGGGAATATTATCTACCAAACAAGGTTTGTTGGGGTAAATTTGACTTGTATTTCTTGTAATTATATAGTTTTGTTGAAAAAATATTCTTAAAATGTCTGAATTTAAAGCTGATTTTTACACCTGAAATTAAGGTCCAATGATAAAACCTTGCATTTTGACTATAAACAAAAAAACGAAAATATCGGATGAAAACATGAAAGATAAACATAAAATTTGTGGTTTTATGTGATAGAACTACATTTGCCAAGTAAGTGTGATCTAAGCATTGAGTACATTGTAGGTTCCCATTTAAATAAAATGGATTTCATGTCAAATACCATTTGTGCAAAATTTGATTAAGGGTAATTTCATCTGTCAAAGCAGGCAAACAATATTTTATCTTGTCCCGAGGTCAGATATTTGGAACTGAAGCCTCTAAGATATTCCCAATATTTGTAATTTTACCTCTAAAGCAGTTTCGGATTCTGATCAGCAAAGAATGCCTTGTTTTACCATAACCTGAAATAAGTTTTTTTTTTTATAATGTCTGAGGAGTTCTGATTAAATAACAAATGGGTCTTTGAAATATATGATGATTAGCAGGTGAAAAGATTTTGAAAGATAGCAATAAAGGTTGAAAGGCGCAATAACTTCTACACGGTTTAACATTTGCATGAAAATTTGACCACAGGTACATTTTGCATACATTTATCTCATCATGCTGAACACTTTTACCATGGTCAGAACTTTGCTTAACCTAAGTCTGCTAAGAGTTTTGGAGATATAAAAATGTATGTAAAAAATTTCTGTCTGATCCCCATGTTGTATTTTTAGTAATGGCAGCCATCTTTTATTGATGCATCAAAAAATCACCACAATCTCCTTATTTATCAATTTGAGTGGATATTTTACTGAAGCAAAATGCAAAATGTGTAACCCAAAATCCTGAAGCAAAACAGTGTATTTAAACTTTGCTGATTTTGTGTAGTTGGCAATCATTTTATATTTTTTTAAACTTTAAAACTTCATAAGATTGCCTAAATTAAAATAGTTTCCATTTGTAATTTTATTCATAATCAATTCTGCTCAAATTTAGAAACATAATTTGACTTTTAATTGTTTAACATACATGTACATGTACCTTGTATCTGTCTGAAGTTAGGTATAGGGAATACTCTTATTTACTCTAAAAATATGTAAAATAGTCTGTTAATATACATTTGTTGATTTATACAAGTTTCTATGCTGAAATAACTTTGCAAAAAGTTGTATAACTGAAAAATCAATGTCAGGATATATTTCCTCACATTTTGTACTTACTACACTGTTCAAATTTAACTAGTAAACACATCATTATTGAGGGTTAGTATAAACAGCTACTTCCTAAGGTGAGTCACAATTTTTTTGTTTGTTTTTGTGAAATACAGTGTGTATTAAAGACTAAAACTTTTGTTTTGTTTCAATATTTTTGAGGTATTCTAACACTAGCATTTGAAATATCTCACTGGAAGTTACATGTACATGTACAAATTTATGTTCCTTTATTCTGAGATTTATGTACATTTTTCCTGAATTTGGTTCAACCTTGTACTGTGGAGGTTGATGAACTGAGTTTAAATACATGTACATTGTTCGAATTTCCAAAAGTACTGACTGCTATGTAGGTTAAGACGTTAGGCATTTAGAAACATTTAGTAATATTGATTAATTTTTTTTTTATAATTTTGTCTGTATTTGAGGTTACATGTAGTTATTATGGAGTAATGATTTCATAATGATAGGTCCAGTTTTTACCTAAAAGTTGTTACTTTTTAGATTATGAGAAGTTCTGATGAAGAAGAAGAGTTTATCTTTTCTAAAGAAGGTGTGAAAAAATGTCATTTCAACTTGTTCTTATGTTCATGCTTTTGTGGTGTGTTGTTTTGTTTGTGTTTACATTTTGTACATCACCACATCCATTTGTAAACATATACAGTATGTACAACTTAGAGACTTTTATATGTGAAATGCATGGATTATATATTTAGAATTTTAAGTATCACTTCCTGTAAGAATTAGGCAATGGGTGGCAATATCTTAAAAAGGCAAACTTTACAAATACTTTGATGGTCATTTCTAGAGGTTATATGGTATGAATACTTGGAAAATGCAATAAAATTTATGTAGGTCTTTTTTTTGTGCCACACCTTACACACATTTTGCCTGATTCTTAGACAAAGAAGTACTTATAAACAAGTATATGTTTTTAATGTAATGTTGACTTGTACATGCTGGCTAAATAACATTTTGCATGATTCTTGTATTTTAGTTGATTATCATTTACATGTAGACTACACCTCATTTCTGACAGTTTTGGAATAGACTCATTTTTAAACATTGTTAAAACAATTCTTTGCTTAAAAGAATGTATATATTGTGTATTTAGGTATGACAGAGAATAAATGTACCGATTTTGTACCTTTCTGTATGGGGAACATTTATACTGGATCCAAACAATATCCGATAAATTTACTCTTCTTTTATGATTTTACACAAACAAGTGATTATATAACTGCTACCAGCAGGTTAAAAATTCAACTAATTATTATCCAGAAACCAGAACAGACCTGAATTTCTGGCAACTTAAAATACCGTTATGTGACAACCATCCAAAATAGACATACAACACCAAATTGTCTACAGCTGACGGAGGTGAATGATTGAAGTGTGCTTTTTGTGAAATAACGCAATTATTTGGTCAATGTTTTTTGTTTAAGTTTTTGCCTGAACTGTGGTTTATGATAAATGTGTTAAGGTATACTCTGTATATGTATATCCTTCTTCCACAAAAACAAAAATTGTGGGAAAAGTAATTGCAAAAAATGAAATGAAAATTTCCAGAAATTAGATGAAGTTTTTTAGAAATGAAGTCATATTGCTAGAATTGAGGTGCAGTGGTTTCTGATGGTTAGCATGTGTATGTCTTTCCTTTTATGTTTTTTTTTATTGCTGGCTATGCTTGAATGGATTTTGCATCTTAACTATGGCAGACAATGATCTGATGTATTAGGGACTTTATAATACTAACATATAAAGTCCCAGGATGTATACAAATGTATTTTTATATCAAGTAAAGAATGTTACTATGAAAGTTAAATTATACAACTGTACCGTATTAGCAACTTTCAAGTTACTGTCCATGTAAAAATCAGTCGGATCCTATGATATGATTGTTACTGGATAAATTTTATCCTACTGAATTTTTTGTTCCAAAGTATTGTACATGTATATACCATATGTATGTCAAATAGTATAAAGTTCCTTTTGAATCAACTGTGGATGGCTCAGAAAATGGTTTTCAAGTTCCCTATCATAGCAACCAAATTTTGCTCAAATCAAAGAGTTATCTTCCTTTTGAATGTTTTCAATGTAGTTTATTTCTCTTTTATCATTGTACAAATATAGTTCATCAAAAAACAACATTCAACTTTGAGAAAGGATGCTTTTGTGATATGAATTGTGTGAACATTTTTTGGAAACAAAATTTGTCATGTGCCACCCACTATCTGGTTTTTGCAAGGACACCCTCGTAATATCAAAAAAAATTCTTGTAAATATAATTTTCATAATCATATTTTTTTTTCATTTATTAATGACTGAATGTTTTTTTCTAGATGATTCATTACTAAAAGGCCTGTCAAAAGATGAAAAGGAAACAAAGGTAGTAAGATTTATCATCTACATTAATGTATATATGTACTAGGATAATAACATTGTACATCTACATGTGTGTATTCATGTACTAGGATAATTACATTGTACATCTACATGTGTGTATACATGTACTAGGATAATTACATTGTACATCTACATGTGTGTATACATGTACCAGGATAATTCTACATGTACATGAATGCATTACTTACATTGTATATGTGCATGTATAGTATACATGTACCAGGATTATTACATTGTACATCTACATGTGTGTATACATGTACCAGGATAATTACATTGTACATCTTCATGTATGTATACATGTACCAGGATAACTACATTGTATGTATACATGTTCCAGGATAATTCTATATGTACATGAATGCATTACTTACATTGTATATGTACATGTATAGTATACATGTACCAGGATTATTACATTGTACATCTACAGATATGTATACATGTACTAGGATAATTACATTGTACGTCTACATGTGTGTATACATGTACCAGGATAATTACATTGTACATCTACATGTGTATATACATGTACCAGGATAACTACATTGTACATCTACATGTGTGTATGCATGTACCAGGATAATTACATTGTACATCTACATGTATAATATGTACAATGTATGTTGTATATATACATGTACCAGGATAATTCTGCATGTACATGAGTGCATTACTTACATTGTATATGTACATGTATAGTATACATATACCAGAATCATTAAATTGTACATCTACAGATATGTATACATGTACTAGGATAATTACATTGTACATATATAGTATACATGTACCAGGATTATTACATTGTACTTGTACATGTATGTATACATGTACTAGAATAATTACATTGTACATTTACATGTTTTACAAACTAGTTGATTTACTATTAAACCATTATTCTGAAATATAAAGGGATATTTGTTTAACAAATGTACACTTAGTGATAATCATACATTGTGAATTAACTTGATTGACATGATTAAGGCATTCTTTAGATTTCAGCTTTATAAGTGTTTATTACAGAGTGTTCTAATTTTTATTTTGGCAGAAAACAAAGGGAGGCTACCCTAAGAGTGTATTCTTCATTCTGGGCACAGAGTTCTGTGAGAGATTTTCCTACTATGGGATGAGAGGTATAGATTTCTTTTTTTAACTCTTACATATACATAGAGTTATACCGGTACCCTCTATGTTCATGTAAAGAAGAAGAAATGTTTCACTGCAGAACACACATAAAAGTGACCTTTTACAACACAATAAAATATCTATAACTAATGGTACAAAAACAATACTGGAGGAGTTACACTGAGCGAAGGATACTTTATCATTGAGCAAAGTAGTTACCTTATTACTGACCAAAGGAGTTACCTTATCACTGACCAAAGGAGTTACCTTATCACTGACCAAAGGAGTTACCTTATCACTGACCGAAGTAGTTACCTTATCACTGAGCGAAGTAGTTACCTTATCACTGACTGAAGTAGTCACCTTATCACTGACCGAAGGAGTTACCTTATCACTGACCAAAGGAGTTACCTTATCACTGACCAAAGGAGTTACCTTATCACTGACCAAAGGAGTTACCTTATCACTGAGCGTTTCTAATACTAGTACTAGTATTACTCCAAATTACTTAAGCCACAATATGGCATGAATTAATCTAGAATCTCTTGTTTTCTCTTGTCTTTTTAGCTATCCTGATTCTCTACCTGACAAAGCAGTTAGAGTTTAATGATGACAATGCCACAGGAGTATATCATGGATTTATATTCTTGTGTTACTTCAGCCCACTTATTGGTGCTATACTGGCAGACGGTTATCTGGGGAGATACAGGTAGTCAGAGTTGAATACATAAACATTATAATGACTGTTTGTAATTTTTGACAGGTTATAGAAAATAACTTGGTTTGTGGCAGTTAACACTTTTAAACCATGGTTTATGAAAAGTGTATACTGGCACAAACTTGGATATTTCTTAGAACCTTTTCAAAAATTAGAATCATTTCTTATAATTTCAATTCTAATTTATTCCATTCTAAAATAATTATGATTAAAATGTATTCAAAATATTATTTTGTTTAGGATAAATTGAAATGTGGAGTGCTGAACAATCAATGTTATTCATTACCAAGCCAGATTATACAAAATAACCTAATTTACTCAAAGAGAACCAACCAATCAGAATGCTTTTTTACAAGAGTACAAATCTTTTACAATTAAACATAGATCTGCAGTGAAGTTTTGATCATGACCATTAAAAGATTTAAATATTTATTTTTTTCTGTCGAAAGAAGACACAAGAAAAAAATCATAAGAACTGAAGTACTTCTCCGTCTAAGAATCAGGCAAAATGTGTATAAGGTGTGGCACATGAAGAAAAAATACACAGACATTTTATTGCATAATCCAAGTATTTATACTTCATAACCTCAAGTAATTACTGTCAAAGTGTTTGAAAAGTTTGCCTTTTTAAGATATTTATAGGTCAAATTTTGTTGAAATGCACTGTGGAAAAATGGCGGGGGAATTTTCCCGAACTTTTTCCTTATATAAGAGTCAAAAAATATCTGCATCACCGATGCTTCAGGATAAATTTAAATAGCTGTTCAGTTGTTTTCTAGATGTGTTGAATGTGTTTGAGGCAAAAAAGACCAAACTGAGAAATATGATGTGCCACCCATTGCCTGATTCTTACACAGAATGGTAGTTAATTCATTATATGGAAAATAATTTTTTGTGTGTAACATAGTGCTATGCTGAAAGTTTTTACATGTATTTGATACCATTTGATGTGGATTGAATTTCTGTCTTTATTTTCATTTTTCATGAAAACCACCAATTTTGAGAATCAATTTCAGATTTTTTAGCACAAAAATGTCATGAACTACATTAAGTACTGAACTGAAATTTTGTACATGTATTAGATATGGTTTGAATTATTGCATACTTAATTTCAGTTCTAATTATTTTTGCAAAGTTTTTATTAATTATCAAGTTATTTATTACCACAAAGTCTAAACAAATTAGCATAGTGCTTTACTGAAATTATGTACAATTATGTATTACTATATGAAGATGCACATTAAATATTGCTTTAGACTAGTACCCATGCAAAATTAAAATTTTGGTATTTTTTTACAGTATGAATTAGCTCATATTGGTAATTGACTACCAGTAATTACAAATATATGATTTAGAACAGGGGGCTATTTTGACTAAGTCAGTACATGTATTTAAGCTAAATTCTCCCAATGTTACATTTTGAACTTTATGTTTTAGGACTATTCTTTACCTGAGTATAATATATGCCATAGGAAATATCTTAATGTCAGGTACTGCTGTACCTCCACCTGAATGGTATGTAGACAGCTAATTATAAAGGATGTTAAGAGTAATCAACGGAACTCAGATTTTAACGGAAATCAAAAGAATGTAATTCAGGGACAAAGACCTGACAGAGAAAACAAACTTAAAATAACTAAAATAATACATACAAAGTAACAAAGAAATTGAGCAATTCGGACTTCACTAAAATTGGGGGCATAAACTAGATGCACTGGTATGGTAAACATCCTCTGCCTTTCCAACACCCACCAAGTTGCTCATAAAAAGTCCATGGTAGACAAAAGTGGAAAGGAAAACTATTAACCTTATATTTTACATATTTGTTTAAAATTACATTCTATTTGATTTACAAGTTGAGGGGTCGTTTAATATATCATACTCTATCTATAATTAAGCACTTCAATATAAGAAAAATTTCAAAATGGCTTTTAAAAATCCTAAATATGTGCTTTGAAAAATTTTATAGAAAACAATCCTTTCGTATATCCATGTCTTTCTAGTTGGTATGATATGCTGCTGTCAGTCTGTCTGTTGTTTATATAATATTACTAAATCAGGCTTCCATCAATTTTTGTGAAACTTCAGTGAATTGTTTCTTTCTATTTTGTGAACTCTCATTTGATTTCTTATTTGACTGCCAAATAGGCATTCATATTATGGTATGATGTTGTTGACATGATTTATTTTTGGTGCAGTTTTGACCCCAAAAAATTATGGATTCCTTATAAAAATCCTTGCTTTTACATGAGCTTTAAGAAGTATGCTTTATCATTTACTGTTTGGTACAAAGTGGTTCATGAAAGCACCCTGAAGCAGAACTTTGTTCAAATTAAATTTCAAAATATTACTGGTATACAATATGGTATCTAAATGTGTTTTTGTGTAAATAATGAACTGTAAGTCCCATGTTTAATTGTATCCACACTTGTCCCAAGAAAAGAGTTCAACTGCCTGTTGTTGTATCATGCTGCCTTAGGTAAAGTTTTTTTTTTATTTTGAATGTTTGAAGTAAGGAACTTTATTTATAAAGCAGCCATTAAAGTTAATATTCACAAAAGGTGACATGAACGAATCAAAAGATGTGGTAGGGGCATTTCATGTATTCTTAGGCTATAATTTAGATTGAACTTTATATGTAGCAATTTTATTGAAGGTATGGTCCAATGGCAGCTTTAATTTTAATAGGCCTAGGAACAGGTGGTATAAAACCATGTGTATCTGCCTTTGGAGCTGATCAGTTTAGACCAGATCAGGTAAGAAATAGGCCTAGGAACAGGTGGTATAAAACCATGTGTATCTGCCTTTGGAGCTGACCAGTTTAGACCAGATCAGGTAAGAAATAGGCCTAGGAACAGGTGGTATAAAACCATGTGTATCTGCCTTTGGAGCTGACCAGTTTAGACCAGATCAGGTAAGAAATAGGCCTAGGAACAGGTGGTATAAAACCATGTGTATCTGCCTTTGGAGCTGATCAGTTTAGACCAGATCAGGTTAGATTTCATCTTATATGATAAAATATAGTCACACACTCACAAATACATTTGAATTGCAGTACATTGTGGTTGTAAATTTCCTTTTTCTGTCATATTGATAAAAGGTGTGTCATTAGGACAGTAAATGTATCATGTTTTGGGACAGTTAATGAATCATGTATTGGGACATTTAATGTATTATGTATTGGGACTTTAAATGTGTCATGCATTGAGACATTTAATGTATCATGTATTCAGTATTGGAATGTTAAATGTATCATGTATTGGGACGTTAAATGTAACATGCATTGAGACGTTTAATGTATTATATATTGGAATTTAAATGGTGTCATTGTTGGAAGGTAAATGTTTCATGCGTTGGGGCAGGAAATGTATTTAGGATTTAAATGGTGTATCATGTATTGGGACTGTAAATGTATCATGTATTGCCAGTATTGGAATGGAAAATTGTATACCGTTTGATGTATTGGTATGGGAAAGATGAAAGGTATATGTCATGTGAGTGGGGGGAATCAAAGGGGTTTTACATATGGGGGTAAAAATTATATATTTTAATAGTAAAATATTGTATTGTAAAATGGTAAATGTAACATCGGAGGAATTATTGGATATTCAAAATTTCAGTCATTTGTATATTGTGTTGCATTATGGGTAATTATTTCATCCTGAATGGAGTATATCAGTATGTGAGAATTGCTTTAGATTTTTCCTCTAATAAAATAAACACTATAACTTGACTGATAAACAGACGCTATTCATTATATAATTTAAAAACGTCTTCTAATTCATTTATTTACAGGAAAAGGAGAGACAGACATTTTTTTCAGTCTTTTATTTTATGATAAACATGGGTAGTATGTTTAGCATAATACTTACACCAATGTTAAGAGGTAAATACTTTATATAATTATTAACATGTGTGTTAACTGTGTCACTGTTGTTAACACTGTGGAGGGCGTCCACACAAAAAACCTGACTGTAGTTGGCACATTACAAATTTTGTTTTCCAAAAAAATTTTATCTATTAGACATTGCAATTATATCCTTTCTCAAAGTTGAATTTTAGTTTTTGATTAACTACAATGATTAAAGAGAAATAAGATACATAGAAAGCATTGAAATTCATTGTAAAAAGGAGGTAACTCTTTCATTTTATGCAAAATTTTGTTGCTTTCTTAGAGAACTGTAAAATTATTTTCTGAGCCGTCCATTGTCAATTTTAAAAAAATCTTTGTACAATTGGACATAATATATGATATAAACATTAATTGGAATAAAAAATTCTGTGGGATAAAATGTAGTGTTCCATCATTATCATAGGAATTACCTGGTCTATAAATAGTCAGTTCTAGATCATGATCAATACTGCAGCATTATTGGTATGTAGAAAATCTTGAACCCAGTTTAAACTTCTAAGGTCAAAGTTGAAGGATCAGTTTCATGGGACACAGGAATACTAAAGTTTTACATTGTGAAAGTTTGTTGGTAATAGTACTCCCACTGTATTAGGAATAAATATCGTTTGTAGTGTCTTTCCATCTTTCCATTTAAATATTTGTCCTTGAATTAAAATTTTAACTCTAAAATTAATATCTTTTTAAGCTGATGTACATTGTTTTGGTGAAGAATGTTATCCTCTGGCATTTGGTGTTCCTGCCTTTCTTATGTTGGCTTCTGCAGGTAGGTGTAGTAGTTGTTGTAGATACACAGGCTCAGTAGGTACACAGGTTCTTATACAGCAGATAGACTATAATTATTTTATTAAAATTAAAGGATGTTCCTCTGATGGTTATTTTTTCTTAATGAACTGAAGCAAAAAAAAAATAAAATTCATAGAAACTGCCACAAGTAATTATTAAAAGTTATATTTAAAACCACCATTCACCATTCACACTTTTAAATTGAAAACAATGTATAGTGCTCTACAAGGTTAAAATAAGTTGCATTTTACCTTAAAATAACACACAATTATACACTGCAAGGGAAGAATATTAACAACCATGGTGTACAGCATTTTGTCTGAAAGGACACCACTTTAGTTTTGCCATTTCTAACATGCCTGGTCCAAGTGAAATTTGACTGTCTATCAAAAATTGTTTTGCTTTCTTAAACTGGTGAAAACCACTTGACTGATTTGACTAAACTTGGAAGGAATGATATATGAAAAGGTGTTTATAAACAATCCACTTCTTTCTAGATGTTTTCATTTGAATATAGTGACTATTTTAGCTTCTGGCAGTCAGTTTTCAAAGATTCTAAAATTGCAAGTGCTGATGTTTTAAACTAGAGGTAGCCATTAACTTGAATAACCTCTTCAAATGTTTCACATTTTGCTTCACTCAGATGGCTCAGAGGTAGGTGGCCGCAGCCACTCAAATTTGTCACTGTAATGCAATGGAAAAAAACATTTTTGGCATATATCTTCCTTAATACCTAACCTAGGTTAGCAAACTTGGTATGAGTTATGTAAAAATGGACTTTTAAGTACTTCTCTGTCTAAGAATTAGGCAAAATGTATACAAGGTGTGACTCATGAATGAAAAAATGCAGCAATTTTACTGCATTATTCAAGTATTTATACCTTATACCCTTGTAAAATAAACATCAGAGTGTTTGTCAACTTTGCCTTCTTATGATATTGATAGGTCAAAATTAGTTGAAATGCAACATGGGAAATGGTGGGAAAATTTTCTTACTTATTTTCAATAAAAACCAGTAAAAAATATCTATGTCACAGATGCTTCATGATAAATTTAAATAGATTTTTAGTTGTTAACTAGATGTATTGAATATATTTGAGACAAAAAAGACCAAATTGAGAAAAATGATGTGCTGTCCATAGCTTGATTCTTGCATAGAATGGTACTTATACAAGTTGCTTTTTGTTATCCTTGATATAATAATGTAGCCACCAGGTTCTTTTTGTGAATGACTGGATACTTAAGAGCTTCTAATTCCATTTGACCTTGTCAAACATTTGTTTATTCTATTTTCAGTTATTTTTATTTTGGGAGGAGCTTCTTATAAGAAGGTACCTCCCACTGGTAACCTAATTGGCAGGGTTTTCAGATGTATATATGTAAGTAAATAAGAATGTTATTACATAAAAAGTATACTCCCATACCACCAAAAAATAATAATAAATAATATATGACTTATTAATTTTTTTAAACCAACAGAAATATATTTAAATTCAGTTGAACATGTGGTCAGTCAATTATTGTTCTTTGAATTAAGGAGGTAGACCTAGGGTAAGGGAAATAACTCTTAAAATCTGTGATATGTTTGTATCATATTCAATTTCACCAAAGCCTCTCAAACATTTGTTTGAAGCAGAATAAAATCAATCCAAGTTAATTAGATGCTTACATAAGATGGATATAAAATGGTGAATACAAATGTGCCAATGATTTTTAAGAGTTGTGTCCCTTACCCAAGGTCTGCCTCCTTAAACCTACATTGTCTGCATTATGATGCAAATAATTATAAACATGTAAACATGATTAACATGTTATGCATTTCCACTTCTATTAAAAGTAGGTACTTTTTATATAAAAATAACACATTAAAGTTATGATGTGGCTAAGTTAACCACACATGTTATATATATTTTATTTATACAGTGGATTCTGGTTAACCACATAGTCTATTTGTCAGAATATGCAACCAACAAGAATCTGCAATTAACAGAAATTATTATTTCAATGGAAAATACCTCATATTTTCAATGTTTTGAGTGGGATATATTCTTTTCTCATGTCTAATTAGATGTCTATTCAAAAGAAGTACAAAATATTGTTGTAAAAACAAAGTTCTTTAGAAAACTAAGGTATTTAACCAATGATGTATTGTTGTTATACTCATTTAGGTACATTTTATAGAAAATTTTGAAAAATATTTATGCAATTAAGTGGTATTTTCTAAGTTTTGGTCTTATGCTATGCAGATAAGAGGAATTTTTTACATGGATAAGATGGGAAATGTTTTTGTTCTCGGAGTTTCTACGCAATTAACAGGAATATGCATTTAACCAGTATGCTATTAAGTGGAATCTACTGTATTTAGTTCCATTTTTACCTTTAATTACTGGTTTATTATTTTTACCATTTATAAAAAATTTCTGTAGCATGGTATCAAGGGAAAGATTTCTCACAAAGATAAAAGACCACATTGGTTAGATCATTCAGCTGAACATTTCGAGGTAAATTTATCTTGTATAAGTTTAATGAATAGTTTTATTATTTGTACTTTCTTGCGCTTTCTTGTTGTTTAAGGAGGTAGTCCTAGCGTAAGGGACACAACTCTTAGAAATAATTGGAACATTTGTATTCAGCATTTTATATCAATCTGATGTAAGCATCAAAGTAACTTGGACTGATTTCATTCTGTTTCGAATGAAAGCTTGATAGGCTTTGGTGAAATTAAATATAATACAAACATATCTCTGAAATCAAGAGTTATGTCCCTTACTCTAGGTCTTTTTTCCTTAATTGTTAAGGTGTATATTTGTTCCTTTATCTTGTTTATATGAGATAATTGTACCCATTTTCTGTTGTTTTGTCAGATATTAAGGGTTTCCTATCATCTGTGTTTTACTTTGATAAAAGAAGCAAAATATATAAATTTCAAGAAATTTTAACCACGTCTTTCATGGGAATATTTTCAATGAAAATATAGTAGCTTCAGGTGTCATACCAATATTTCTGGTCTCCATCACTTTTTATGTTAAATTCAGCCTTTTATAAGGCTAAAAAAAATTTACATCAGTGCAGATGGTGCTAGAGGGGTATCATTATGATGGTCACCCTTTACCTTAACTCTCATAAAAATATCAACATACCTTGTGTGCCTTCTAAGAAAGTACGGTAAACTGAAACTAGACAGGTGCAGAAATCACTACTTTTGTTTTGAAATTTAGCCATATCAAGGGGCCTAGAGTTTTTGTTCAGAATTGTTTTAGACTGCACTGAATAAAGAAAATGAAGTTCTAAGAGTAGTACTGATTCATTTAACTTTCAGATGACACCAAGTTTGTATACCTCAACTAAACAAGGAGAATGATAGGGTGTAATATTTGGACTACTTCATGTCAGTACAAACTACTTTCTTGTATGTGCAGGCGACTGGTTTTCGAAATAGTGGTATTACACCTTCATCAACAAAACTTTTGATCAATTAAGATGCTATGAGTTTGATATCAGAATGTCACAAAATAAATATTTTGCTGATTTTTATTTCCCTTAGATATTGTGTGTCTCCCCCACCCTCCCTCCTTAGGTGAAATTCATTGGCACTTACTTATCATTGATTATCCACAGTGATGAAATAAAAAGAAGTTAGAGGCTGGAATATATTAAGAAGACATTTATGAAATGAAACCATTCAAAGAATTTTAAGGATTAAAATTTTTCAGTACTTTTTTTGATGTATGAACTGTGTTTCCAATTATAGGTTAGAATTCTGGATATAAAGGATTTTGGGTTGGATTTTACACTGAACAAGCCACCAAGCAGTTTAAGGGACAGCGTAAACAACCCGATATTCTAACTAATATTTGAAATCATTTTTTATATTTTAACTTAAAAAAGACAAAAGAAAACAAAAATATATATATGTGTATTACAAAAAAACTCATTTTTCTTACACTTATAATATAAAATTACATTTTTATAATGTGGATTTAATCCTGTTGTAATATGAAATTACATTTTTATAATGTGGATCAATCCTGTTATAATATGAAATTACATTTTTAAATGTGGTATATTCCTGTCAATAATATCAATCTATTATTAGCACCTTTTGTAATTTACATGTTTTAGAGAATTTGGATACCATTAAAGTAATACAGTAATTAGGGGGTGTGGTTTAAATATCAAGATTAGTTATATGAAATGGACAATGTTGCTCAGTAATACTGAACCATATCGCTGAACTATTCAACATCTCATGAAAATTGAAATACCTGTATTAAATTACAAATTCTCTTCATGGATTTATTTAGTTTCTGAGTGATTAACATTTTCTTACATTGATGGACTGCTTGAAATAGACACTCTATACTATGATAAATCTTACATATATGTACTACAGTTTGAATTTAAATTCCATTGATTTGGTGTACATTATGTCAATGTTTGATACACTGTTTAAGGAGGTAGACCTAGGGACACAAATCTTGAAATCAGTGATATGTTTGTATCATAGTCAATGTCACCAAAGGCTATCAAGCTTTCATTTTTGAACAGAATGAAATCAATCCAAGTTATGGGATGCTTACACAAGATTGATGGAAAATGCTGAATACAAACATTCCAATGATTTGCAAGTGTTCTGTCCCTTACCGTAGGTCTACCTCCTGAAGTTTCTGAATTTTGTCATGAAAATTATTATAGTTTGAGAAAAAAAAATCACAATTATAACTTCATTATCAACTTGTTCTTTTGGAAAAGGATAAGTTTGTCCAATGATGATGAGGGCATATTTGATTTCAGACTGATTTCATAGAAGAGGTGAAGAGACTGCTTAAAGTATTGGTGATATGTATACCCTTGCCGTTATACTGGGCACTCTACGACCAGCAGGTAATCTACCCACCATACTATAAAGTATTTGTGATGTGTATACTCTTGCCGTTATACTGGGTACTCTACGACCAGCAGGTAATCTACCCGCCATACTATAAAGTATTGGTGATATGCATACCCTTGCCATTATACTGGGCACTCTACGACCAGCAGGTAATCTACCCGCCATACTATAAAGATTGGTGATATGTATACCCTTGTCATTATACTGGGCACTCTACGACCAACAGCTAATCTACCTGCCATACTATAAAGTATTGGTGATATGTATACCCTTGTCATTATACTGGGCACTCTACGACCAGCAGGTAATCTACCCACCATACTATAAAGTATTAGTGATATGTATACCCTTGTCATTATACTGGGCACTCTACGACCAACAGCTAATCTACCTGCCATACTATAAAGTATTGGTGATATGTATACCCTTGTCATTATACTGGGCACTCTACGACCAACAGCTAATCTACCTGCCATACTATAAAGTATTGGTGATATGTATACCCTTGTCATTATACTGGGCACTCTACGACCAACAGCTAATCTACCTGCCATACTATAAAGTATTGGTGATATGTATACCCTTGCCAATATACTGGGCACTCTACGATCAACAAGTAATCTACCCACCATACGATAAATTGTATACTGTGGAATTTTCATGATATTTCAAACTCAGTCTACTTCCTAGTTATTTAAATGCATAATTAATTTATCAAGATACAATTTTATTGTCTCATAGTTCCGACATGATGTAGGGACCTAGAAATGGTCTGTCAGTCTCATGTATCATGTGGAAGCAATTCTTCTGAAATCAACACATTGATTTAGATTAAATTTTGTAGGATTATTAAGATCAAGACTGTTGACCATACCATAACACTGTTTTGATTCTATAAATTTTACAGGAGTGACGCGACTTTTTCCTGCATTGAACACTTATGTGATATTTAGAAACACAAATCCTCTTAAACTGCTGAATGGGTTTTGTTCATTTTTTTTCCTGTAGGGTTCTCAAATTTCAGCTGTGGCAGGGGGACATATGGATACATGTAGCAATTTTGTTACCAAAACTTAAGTCCATAATTATTAAAAAGATTTCTTGATTTTTTCGACAAAAGACCTCACTATCATACTCTCTTAGTAAAACAAGAATATCCAACATTTAGTATCATGTGAATGTACATGACTGGAGTTGTAGGTAATAAACAAGCATTCCATGATTATACAACAAAGAAAGGGGGTATGAATTTATTTGTTGGCTGCATTAATATAATGAAAACATGTTAATTTTCATGGTTGCTAATTTTCATGGATTTTGTCAAGTGACTATATTCAGGGATATCAATTTTCTTGGTTAAAAAACATTAGAAGTGTTGCGTAGTGTTAAAAAACAATTTAGAGAGTACTATTTTTGGGGTTTCATTTTACTGCAAAAATACTGAAAATTAATATGGTTACAGTATATAAAAAGAAGGGACATTAAGTTTTTATTGCATGACCCCAAAGATTTCAGAGAGAAAAAAAGTCATTTAGAATCTATCCATGGATTCTCTTCATTATGATGAAATAACAAAAATATTACATATGTAATGCCTTTTCAGGGTTCAAGGTGGACATTACAAGCAGAACAGCTTGATGGTAGTGTGGTGAGTATTTGTAGTACCAGGTTGTTTTCTTCTAATTATGTACAGTATCAAGTTAAGGATTCTGTAGTAAGTTTGATTTATTCATAAAAGGGATGTAACTACAGTGTTTTTTTTTCTCTATGTAGCACTGTGCTGTGCAGCAATTTCATTTTCTCTCCATACTTATTATACTGTAGACATGTGGCCTGTTGTAAAATGTCGACCACATTGTACTGTAGACATATGGCCTGTTGCAAAATGTCTACCATATTGTACTGTAGACATGTGGCCTGTTGTAAAATGTCGACCACATTGTACTGTAGACATATGGCCTGTTGCAAAATGTCTACCATATTGTACTGTAGACATGTGGCCTGTTGTAAAATGTCGACCATTTTGTACTTTAGATATATGTGGCCTGTTGTAAAATGTATACCATATTGTACTGTAGACATGTGGCCTGTTGTAAAATGTCTACCATATTGTACTGTAGATGTGGCCGGTTATGAAATGTCTACCATATTGTACTGTAGATGTGGCCGGTTATAAAATGTCTACCATATTGTACTGTAGACATGTGGCCTGTTGTAAAATGTATACCATATTGTACTGTAGACATGTGGCCTGTTGTAAAATGTCTACCATATTGTACTGTAGATATGGCCGGTTATGAAATGTCTACCATATTGTACTGTAGATATGGCCGGTTATGAAATGTCTACCATATTGCACTGTAGATCTGGCCGGTTATAAAATGTCTACCATATTGTACTGTAGACATGTGGCCTGTTGTAAAATCTCTACCATTTTGTACTGTAGACATATGGCATGTTGTAAAATCTCTTCCATTTTGTACTGTAGACATGTGACCTGTTGTAAAATGTAAACCATATTGTACTGTAGGGATGTGTATAACCTGTTCAAAAATTTAAAACATTCCTTAATTGATAAAGACAAATTATTCACCAGAGAAGAAGTAGGAAGTGCTCAGTGTAATGTTAAGAGTAGTATACATTGTTATGTTTTAGGGATCTTTGGGAAGAGTACAACCAGATCAACTCCAGGTAGGTTTAATACCCTTCAATAGTTCAGTTATACCATGAAGTCTTTGGCAGTTTAAATGACTACAGGGATACACTTCAATAGTTTAGTTATACCATGAAGGGTTTGACAGTTTTAATGACCACAGAAATACCAATCATATCCACTTAATTGCATAATCCTGTTAATTGCAAAGAAAGTCAAAGAACAAAAAAAATGTCCAGTCTTATTCATGTAAATAGATCCTCTTATTTGCATAACTTAAGACAGAAAAAATAGAAAATTCCTCTGAACTACATAAATATTTTTCAAAATTTATCGGAAAAGTTTCCTAAATGGATAAAACAACAATACATGTACATCGTGAAATATCTCAATTTTTTTTGGTTTTTACAACGTCTCTTTGATTTGTTTAGACACTGATTAGACATAAGTCCCTCTTAAGCATTGGAAATAGTAGGTATTTTCCATAGAAAGTTCTGTTAATTTTATATTCCTATTGATTACATATTTATTTTTCTGACAAATAGGATGTCATTAAAAGGATTCCACTGTGCCATGATATATGATTAAAAGGATTCCACTCTGCCATGAATTTGAATGGTTTTTTTGACATTTTAGTTAATACAGTTTGGTTTTATAATCCCTTATATTTTAGTTATGTTCTGTTTACCTAAATTTTTGTGTTGATTGTAATGATCAAGGAGGTAGACTTAGGGTAAAGGACACAACTCTTAAAAATCCTTGGAATATTTGTATTCAGCATTTCACATCAATCTCATGTAAGCATCTAATTAACATGGATTCATTTTATTCTGCTTCAAACGAAAGGTTGAGAGGCCTTGGTGATATTAAATATGATACAAACATATCACAGATTTCATGAGTTATGTCCCTTACCCTACAATGTAGGTCTACCTCCTTAAATGTATTCCTTTTCTGTTGTATTTTAGGCTTTGAATCCCGTTCTGATTTTAATCATGATTCCATTATTTGATAAGCTGGTGTATCCATGTTTAGATAAAATGAAAATTCCTAACAGGTGTGTAGAACATTTTGTTTATTTTTTATTCTATCTACTTATATTATATAATGTAATTTTTATAGCCTTAAGTTTTTTTGGAGATAAATATGCTCCAATGGTTTCCAGTTACATATATTGGATCCACAATTTTGTCTGTTGAGAGCTGAAGTCTGAATATGCTTTATTTACAGCAATGTAACACTGCAAGCTGAAGTCTGAATATGCCTACTTGCAGTAATGTATCAATTCAAGGTGAAGTCTGAATATGCCTAGTAAGAGCAATGTAACACTTCAAGCTGAAGTCTGAATAATGCCTACTTGCAGTAATGTAACACTTCAAGCTGAAGTCTGAATAATGCCTAGTAACAGCAATGTAACACTTCAAGCTGAAATCTGAATAATGCCTACTTGCCATAATGTAACACCAATAATCAAGAAGTAGAAGTGTTATGTCAAGGAATATTTATAAATGTAACACTTCAATAATCGAGAAGTAGAAGTGTTATGTCAAGGAATATTTATAAATGTAACACTTCAATAATGGAGAAGTAGAAGTGTTATGTCAAGGAATATTTATAAATGTAACACCAATAATCGAGAAGTAGAAGTGTTATGTCAAGGAATATTTATAAATGTAACACTTCAATAATCGAGAAGTAGAAGTGTTATGTCAAGGAATATTAATAAATGTAACACTTCAATAATGGAGAAGTAGAAGTGTTATGTAAAGGAATATTTATAAATGTAACACTTCAATAATGGAGAAGTAGAAGTGTTATGTCAAGGAATATTTATAAATGTAACACTTCAATAATGGAGAAGTAGAAGTGTTATGTCAAGGAATATTAATAAATGTAACACTTCAATAATGGAGAAGTAGAAGTGTTATGTCAAGGAATATTTATAAAAGAAATGTTTAAAATGGTCATGTTATCCAAGAGGCTTGCTGTAACTTTATTCACCAAAACCTCTTCATTGAAAATCTTCTACAAAACATATATACTTATATTACAGAGGTTTGAAATTTTGTGGTATTTCCTTTATTTCAGACCTTTGCAAAGAATGTCTGCTGGAATTCTTCTGAATATTATTGCTTTTTTAATGGCTGGCTTTGTACAGTTGAAGATTGATGTAAGTAGATTATACCTTTTCTAATGAGCATTTGTTTAAGGTAGATAGTACCTGCTACACTGAGCATTCTTTTCTGTCACCTTGCAAAATCTTGTGGACATATGTATTTTCAATCAACCACTAGTGTTTAAATTATGTAAAATTAATATGTTCCATCTGCACTGTGAAAACTGATTTATTCAATAGGTCATAGTTTTCCTTTCCTCATTTGTCTACCCCGGACTTGACTTTTTATGAGCAACTCAGCAGGTGTTTCTAGAAAAGCAGAGGACACTTACCCTACTAGTGCACCTGGTCAATGCTCCCAGTTTTTAGTGGAGTCTGAGTTGCTCGTTTGCTTTTGTTACTTTGTGTGTGTGGTTTTAGTTACTTTATGTTCTTTTTTGTGTATGTCTGTTTTCCATGTCTTGTCTTTGTCCCTGGATTACATACATACAATACATGTAGTACATTGAGTACTTCAGTAGCATACATATTACACATGTAATTCATAAGTTACATATAATACATACTGTTTATCAAAGTGATCAGATTCTTTATTCCTATTTTATTTTCTTATTCAGTTAGTACTATTTTTTTTTAAATCAAAACCAACGTTCTTTTATCTTTTACTACTTTTAAGTACATTGTATTTCAATTTTAATTAACACATCTTATGAATATACACATTAGTATTTCTTGTGTACATGTGTAATTTTATAATTCTATAGTGGTTAGCCTCATATGGCTTTATTTGGCAATCTTGTTTTAAATGTGTTACATTTGATGTGTGTGTCATAATGACATTTGACAAATTAAAAATCAGTATACAACAAAAATTATTTAAAATGAAACAATTACCAGTTACATCAAGTTATATATAATAAAGTTTGATTTATTTTGTTTTAGAGTCAATTTGAATCACCTCTCAAGGCTTCAGAAAGTGGATTAACTGTGATCAATTCTGTGCAGTGTAAAGTTACAGTTGGGTCTAGTACTGTAAAGCTAGCTTTGGACAGCTTTGAGGTATCATGATATGCCACTGCTATTACATTTTGTTTTTGATTATTTATCACAGCTCATGTCATGTGGGTCTGCACGAGTGAGCCTGACATTAGCAGTAATTAAGTCAATATTAAATACAAAATGACTTGTGTTTTTAAGTCCCTTATATTGTTAGCCACTTCTTGCACTCGTAATTTAGGTACTGTACATTTGCATATGATTTGCATAATTATATATTACTACACCCCCTTATGATGCTGATTGGTGCTGTAGAACCGTCAATTCTAGCTTCATGAGATTAAAATGTATCTCTTAAATACTGTATGTGTACATGTGTTCTATGTGTGTTTTTACATTAAAAGATGAAATGATTAGTCACCATTGAACTTTCTGTAATATACATGAGAAACGCCTAGTTGTTTTGATTGAGAAACATTCAGGTAACCATGGTTACAGAGTCACCCAATTTTAAATAGAGCATAACGCATATTGCAACTGCACTTGAAGTTTGCCAATCTTAGCCAATGGCGAACTGTTGAGTTATTCAACAAAGTTCAAAGTTCAAAAGTAAAGTCAGTACATATAAATCATTACAACACAAGCTCTAATGAGCTTTTAAAACTCAAAAGCTTTGAAAAGTTCTAAGATATTAAGTATTTTTGAAAAAAGGAATACACTTATTTTGCTAGTAATGTACACATGTACGATTTGTGAAAAGATGTAAAATGGAAAAAACATGAATGTATTATCAATTGACTTAAATTTGCACTAAAATTTGTGATTTTTTGTTTTTTATTCTGAACCAAGTCATTACATTGAGAAAATCACTATTTGTTTACTTTTCTTGCTATCAACTATGAATGTAATTGTTCAGTCATTGTAACTACTATTTGGAAATTTAGATCATGGCAACTACTAACTTACCTGATAGTTTTGTCTATCAGACTATAACTGACAACAAAATCAGCTAGTGAAGATTAAAGGAATTTTATGCAGAGTATAAAGCCATTGGTTTTTGATACTGGCTTTATTGTTGGGTCTTTCAGAATATTAGGCAATTGGTTTTTGATACAGGCTTTATCACGGGTATCTCAGATCGAGCCCATCAAGGTGAGCAGGATATTCCCACAAGAAAGCAAGTATCAAAAACCAATTGCCTAATATTCTGTTTATCAGTAATTTATATGTAACATTTTATTTTCTTCTTTGTATGTTGAAAAAAAAATTTTAGAAATCGAAGTTTAGCTTTAAAAAAATATTTTAAAGAGCCTTGATCCAATAGAATTGTGGTACTATTTATATGCTGCCAAATTCATTCAACTTCACTCTGACGTAATGAATTTTCATTGGATGTTTTCAGGAGCAGATTCCCCCACAATTTTTTTTTTTGCATGCCTGGTAGTAAACTGACCTCTTGTTTTTGTATCAGGGACCATTCTGCTCTGAGAGACATTATTGATCTCTTTAACTAAATTGTAACAATGCTGCCTGAATTTTTCATATAGAAGAATGATGACTTACTTTAAGTTTTATTAATAATGAAGATGGGAATCATTATTACTGATGTGGCATTCTTTGGGTTTTGTAACACATTATTGAAATACCTTTGCATTGCTATTAATTTGACCTGAAACAGAGGCAAGTACCATTAATATAAATATAATCTAAAGTAGTGCTTGTGGTAAAAATTTTAGTTGCATTCTAATTCTAACATTTATCCTTTGTTTTTATTATGCTATACTTAATAAAAATTTCTGTTTTCAGATGAGTGAATTCCAGATAATCAGCCCTGGTAACACAACATGGAACATATCTGCAGGCTGTGCCAATAAACCAATGATTAACCAAGCTCTTAACTTACAAGGAAAACATTCCTATACAATTCTTTTAAAACAATTTGCAAATAAATCTATAGATTTAATACAGGTATGTTAACTAAGGAGTGATTTAAAAGTCATATACAATGTTTTAGTAATGAAGTCTTTCTTTACAATATACAATAACTGTTTTAGTAATGAAGTCTTTTTCTACAATATATAATGACTGATTTAGTATTATGGAATCTACATCTACAGTATACAGCGACTGTTTTAGTGATGGAATCTATCTCTACAGTATACAGTGACTGTTAGAGTGATGGAATCTATCTCTACAATATATGGTGACTGTTTTAGTAATGGAATCTTCCTATACAGTGTGCAGTGACTGTTTTAGTAATTCAGTCTATCTCTACATTATGCAGTGACTGTTTTAGTAATTGAATCTTCCTCTACAATATACCTACAATATACAGTGACTGTTTTAGTTATGAAGTCTTCCTCTACGATATACAATGACTGCTTTAGTAACAAAGCTATGAAATGATTGGATAAACCTGTTTTCCTCAATGTCTATAAACATAACTCTTGATTTGAAATAAAAAAAATAACTAATAATTTAATTTTTACATATTAAAAGAAGTTTAATAACTTTATAATGAATGGAAATGTGTATACACTACATTTTGATGTCAGTAAGAGTCCAATGATTAGAATTCCCCCTAAATGTATTCCTTTATTATTAAAGAAGCTTGATTCTTTTTTGTCATGATAAAACTTTACTTGTTATATTTAATGAATTATAGATAAATGATAGAAGAAAAAAATCTAACACCGGTGGTGCTTTACTGAGGTAAGATATCAATAAACTGTTGGTTTCTGTGGTTACCTAGGCAGTCATACTTGATACCACACTGGTGGTGATTTACTGAGGTAAGATGTTGATAAACTATAGGTTTCTATGGTTACCTGGGCACAGTCATACGTGATTAAACACTGGTGGTGCTTTACTGAGGTATGATGTTGATGAACAATAGTTTCTATGGTTACCTGGGCACTGTCATACTTGATTAAACACTAGTGGTGCTTTACTGAGGTATGATGTTGATTAACTATAGGTTTCTATGGTTACCTGGGCAGTCATACTTGATACCACACTGGTGGTATTTTACTGAGGTAAGATGTTGATAAACAATTGGTTTCTATGGTTTCCTGGGTACTGTCTTACTTGATACCACATTGGTGATGTTTTACTGAGGTAAGATGTTGATAAACAATTGGTTTCTATGGTTACCTGGGTACTGTCTTACTTGATACCACACTGGTGGTGTTTTACTGAGGTAAGATGTTGATAAACTGTAGGTTTCTATGGTTACCTGGGCATTGCCGTACTTGATACCACACTGGTGGTGATTTACTGAGGTAAGATATTGATAAACTATAGGTTTCTATGGTTACCTGGGCAGTCATACTTAATACCGCACTGGTGGTGTTTTACTGAGGTATGATGTTGATAAACAATAGGTTTCTATGGTTACCTGGGCACTGTCATACTTGATTAAACACTGGTGGTGATTTACTGAGGTAAGATATTGATAAACTATAGGTTTCTGTGGTTACCTGGGCAGTCATGCTTGATACCACACTGGTGGTGTTTTACTGAGGTAAGATGTTGATAATTAGTTGGTTTCTATGGTTACCTTGGTACTATCTTACTTGATAATTAAGTAAATGACATACAATAAAAGTACTTACAATTCTAAATACACATGTATGATTGAATAACTTGCTTCAGATTTATCATACTTTCTCCAATAGTTGTGTATTAGTAGTTCACATACACTTTTTTGAAAGAGTAGATACATTGACACCGGTTTTAGTGTGGAAATTTCTACTTATATATTGACAATGGTATGTTTTTTATGAAGTATAATGTTTATTCATACTATCACACAGTATGTGACATACATGTTTATAAATTATATAAATATATTTTTGAAGAATTTAAAAAACTAAAAAAGAAGTTCTTTATGATGAATTGGATTGGATGGTCTATTTTTATAAGGCAGCAGAAAATTACTGTTGAATAATGATAAATTTGTTCAATAACTTGAGTATAAGTGTATAGATCTTTATGAAACTATACCACAAGGTACCACACTGTAAAAAGAAGGCTTGGATTGATGTCGCAGTTGTTACTGCAATGAGCAGTCATATAATGGTTTTACACTGTTGTCATCCATAAATCTTCATTTTTTTGTGCCATAATTTTGCTAGACTTCTGACAAATAGGCTTCTGAAACAGGGTTATGTTGCTGCAGAATTTTTATGGTCGTCATCATGAACTCGTGGATCGCTACAGTATATCCATCTGTGCCATGAAAACTGATTTGGTCAATGTGTCATAGTTTTCCTTTTCCTCTTTTGTCTTCCCCAGACATGACTTTTTATGAACAACTCAGGTGTTTCTAGAAAAGCAGAGGACGCTTACCCTACCGGTGCACCTGGTCCATGCTCCCAGTTTTTAGTGGAGTCCAAGTTGCTCATTTACTTTTGTTACTTTGTATGTATGATTTTAGTTACTTTATGTTCTTTGTTGTGTATGTCTGTTTTCCATGTCTGGTATTTGTCCCTGGATTACATTCTTTTGATTACCACTATGACCTTGGTTCCCTTGATTACTCTTTGATATTTGTTCAGTTGAATTTTCTAAAATGTTGTAACAATATTATTTAGGTGAACACACATCATATGATTTTTCTTATGTTAAAATAAAGGTGAAAATAATTCCTTGTATTGTCATTTGCAAGAATGAGGTATGTTAAACTTGGGAAGTAGATCTTTTAATTATTCATGTGTTATTTCCAGTGTGCTTAATATAGCTGATAATGTCACTAGTGTCAAACTGGTTCCCAGTGCATATATTGGTACTGTTAGGCTGAAGACTGGTACCACATATGACATAAAAAATTACACCCATCAATCACTGGATCCTGAAAGGTATTGTTATAGATAGGGAAGTGGAAATAATAAAAATGATGCATTTAACAAAAATAAAGTTTTCTGTGCTAAATGTGATGAGAAATTGTTTTTAGTTTATCAATAAAATGAGATAGAAGTTTTTCATGGGAACTTCCTACTGTCTACCTTTGTATGATAGGTAATTTACACAACTTTTTGTAACTGTGCAAACAAGTCCTACAGTTCAAGGTAGTAAAATCGACTTAAAGCATACTTAATTACTGTATAATATGTAATTCAATGGAAGATTGAAGATTTATTCCTGTGAGGTCCCATTGATTTCATATATTATATAAAACACAATGGTCATTGGCAATCAATGATAAAAAATAAAATATGTGTGACTATTCTGAATAAAAATAATATAGAATATCTTTTTTACTATACTGAATAAAAATAAAGTAAAATAAAAAAAAAATCAAAATAATATAGTAAAATCATATACTGCCAAACTGATGAAAATAAAAATGGTGCATTTAACAATTATCATGAAATACCATCCATAGGACATTAAACAATAACCTATCAATCAATCAATCAATCAATCAATCAATCCAGTTTGATCATACATTTGTAGCTTTGCTCCTTAATAGAATTCCTAATTTCATTATTCAATCCTTGTTTTGTAATTTGTTGCAGTTATGAAGTGTTTGTATTGTCCAATAAAGCAGATAACCAATCTGACTGGAGTGAAGTATCTACTATCAACCAGGGCATTGGAGGCATCTATAATCTCTTAGTATACAATGACTCAGGCAAGGTAGATAACTCTGAATAGATAGTAAAATAACACTAGGGTCTTTTGAGTGATATTATATTTAAGTAAAAACATATGCATTTAACTTCAAGATGTTGTCATTTCACTTTTAATTCCTTACTTTTAATGTCTAGATTTTAGCATGCAATTGAAATGTCACAGTTTTATGAATGACGAAAACAAAATTTTGCCATTTCAATCGCCATAGTGGGGTGGCCATTTGACCCAGGAGTGGTTAGTGAGAATTTATAAGCTAAATTACAGCATATTTCAGAGAAATGCATAATTTGACGAAAATATCCTTTCCTGGTCATTATTTCCATTTTCACATAATATCAGTATAGTGATATTGGTAATCTGGCTATAGTTTACGAGGTGCATTGTGCAAGATATTGTAAAAAACAACATAGCAACTAGATTTTTATCAGTAAAACTGACTCTTAACTTGACATCATCCCTGAAATACCTAATGTCACTGTTTGGGATATTCAAAGTACTCAAAAGGTCATAGAGCACAGACTAAGAATCACACAGTGATGAAATAGGCATGATATTAATTGTTGAAATCTGTCCTTTTTTCATAGTGATCAATGATATTAACTACTACAACTTCTTGAATTATCATAGATATCAAATTGGTATGACAAGTTACCCAAAATTGTCATTTTAAGTAATTTAGGGAAAATATCACTGAGGGAGATGATATAAAAATGACCATTTTTTTTTGTAGTCACATGTCTGATTTTAATAGTTTTGGTCTTATTAGACTTGCAATACCACAAGCTTTCACAAATGCAAAAAAGAAAAACCTAAGGACTCATAAAAAATTCTTAAGGTCTCGCTAACCACTTCCGGTTTCAAATGGCCATCCCCTTATGTAGTACCAAAAACACACTGAACCTAGATCTATGCATTGTAAGTGCATTATTTTCGTGTATTCTGATCAAAAGTAGTCAAAATAAAGCTGAGAATGTGTACTTTAAAATCATATTTGTAATTTACTACAAAATTGTATGAATATTGAATACATGTGTGAGTAATTTGCCTCCATGCTGTCAGTTAGCAGAAAAGATGAAAATGTGGATTTTCAGTATTATTTATTCAAGTAAATTTTGTGAAGAATTACTACAATCATCGTACCATTAGCATAATGATTTTGAAAGCCTTATCTTCCAAGCTTCGCAATGGTATGCAACATTATGATGTCATTTTTCCTGGGAATTCACAGTGGAACTTTGAAAATAACTTTTTTAAAATGTAAAGTAATGGAAACGTAAGAAGACCTTAACTATGAACAGATGTAACTTTTGTATCAGAGAGGGCATTATGGATAATTTGACTGCACCTAAGGAGTGATATTGCCTACATTATTGAA
This sequence comes from Perna viridis, assembly GCA_037379345.1. Classification (NCBI taxonomy): domain Eukaryota; kingdom Metazoa; phylum Mollusca; class Bivalvia; order Mytilida; family Mytilidae; genus Perna; species Perna viridis. The sequence goes on from CM074523.1 coordinate 28,868,946, forward strand.
AATGTCTTGCTGCTGCTCCTCGGACAGTCAATTTATCATGATAATGTCCTGTTCTTAAACTATTGTATTTTTTTAATATATATTTTAGGTTGCAGTTAAGTTATATACCAGTGTTACAGAGAATACACTCTCAATGTTTGTTATGGTACCTCAGTATATTGTTGTCACTATGGGTGAAGTCCTCTTCTCTATTACAGGCTTATATTTTGGTTACTCACAGGTAAAACAACATGTCACATGATAGTACAGTAACAAATTGACTGTAAACAAGGTTATATTTAGATCACTTAAGTAGTACTCAATCTAAGAATCATGCAAAAGGTGATTCATGGTTGGAAACTCTACATATTTTTATATTTGATGTTTTGTTTGAAATATTAAGTAAACAAATTAACATGTGACTTTTCATATTACTCCTGTTCATAGGATAAATAAAATATAAAGAATGTACTATATAATTCAAAATAAAGGGAGATAACTCTGTAAATGACAATAAAACACAATAGAAACTATTGAATTTTCAGTATGAATTATCTCCTAAGAGTAGATAGATTAGAATGAATGATTATACATTTCATCATATAGACCCACAAGACAACTTAATGACAAAAATAAAATGCTAAGTCTTTTTTGTATGTATCACATATTACATAATTTGCATGAATCTTACAAAGACTGCTACTTAAAGTGATGTAACAATATCTAGGGTATGACTGACTTACCTTTACTTTTGTTTCTCACAGTTCAAACTCTGTGTTAATTTTTTTTTCTCTGTCAATGTTTTATAATTCCAAAATAACTTCACAGTTCGTACTGCAATAATACATACATAGTAAAATGTAAACCATTAAAAAAAACTGAACAAAGTAAGGCTGTATCCCGGCATATTATGAGATTAAACAAAGAACCATCCGAATGTTGCAAGAAGACTGTCAAGCTGTAATTATTTACATGTCTTGACATTAGTTTTGAAAAATAGTTCAACTATTCAATTTATTTGTATAAAGTAAAAAAAATCGTAGCTATAATAATTGTTTATGTTTGTTATTAAATTTATCAAATTTGTAGGCACCAAAATCCATGAAATCCTTTATTCAAGCTGTATTCCTGCTGAACAGTGCATTAGGCAACCTAATTGTTGTCATCATTTCAGAAATTCGGCTGTTTCAAAGTCAGGTATGGATTTGTCTATTACTGATGTCTACTATGCATTTTATTTCAATTGAACTTTTGGTGACCTCTAAATTTAATTTAAAGTAGATTGTCTTTATACCAAAGGAAGTATACTTTAACTATTCTATAATTGTAAAATTAACAATTTGAAAGATGTCATCAAATTATTCAATAAAAACCACTTCCAGAACTTGTTAAGTAGGGATATGTTCTTATAAAATCCCCACTCAGTGAATGGGTGGTATATTGTTCATCATTTGTCCATGTCTCAATCATCTTGTCTATCCATAATTCTATCCATGTCCCAGTCATCTTGTCTATCTGTAATTCTGTCCATGTCTCAGTCATCTTGTCTATCCATAATTTTGTCTATGTCTCAATCATCTTGTCTATCCATAATTCTATCCTGTGTCTCAATCAACTTGTCTGTCCGTCATACCATCCATGCCTCCAATCACATGATCTGTTCATCATATCATTCTAGCCTCAATCATCTTGTCTGTTCATCATACCATCCATGCCTCAATCATCTTGTCTCTTTATCATACCATCCATGCCTTAATCAACTTGTCTGTCCGTCATATGATCCATGCCTCAACCACATGGTCTGTTCATCATACCATCCTAGTCTCAATCATCTTGTCTGTTCATCATACCATCAATGCCTCAATCATCTTGTCTCATCATCATACCATCCGTGCCTCAATCATCTTGTCTCTTCATCATACCATCCATGCCTCAATCACATGGTCTGTTTGTCATACCATCCGTGCCTCAATCATCTTGTCTCTTCATCATACCATCCATGCCTCAATCACATGGTCTGTTTGTCATACCATCCGTGCCTCAATTATCTTGTCTCTCCATCATACCATCCTTGCCTCAATCACATGGTCTGTTCATCTTACCATCCATGTTTAGATCACCTTGTCTGTGTTGTGCCAAGAACACATTAAGATTTAACTTGTGCATTGAACAAGTTCCGCACACTTGTTATATCAGGGCATTCTTCAGCACTCATTTTAATATTTTGGTTATTCACTCTTTCAAATTAATTATCGTATTATAATTTAATATTACAAGAAATAGTACCGGTACATTAGAATATATCTTAACTTCTACTAACATGTAAATATTTTTATTTCAGGCAACAGAGTTCTTCTTCTATGCGCTGATCATGTTAATAGATCTGATCGTATTTATAATCATTGCCTGTTTCTATGAGTATGTGAAAGACTCCACAACCGTATCAATCCAAGATGATACCTCAAGACTTATTGATAATATGGAAATGGATGATAATTTCAAAACTAAATAAGGTTTTTTGCATCTATGGTGAATGCTGATCCCACCAAGAGAAAATTTACTAGTTTTGTCATGTGACTATATTGAAGAAGTGATTTTGTTCCACATTTTAGCTAACCTGGACCAAATATACAACTTACATTAATTTCATGTTTTCATCTCTTGTTCATTTATTAACTTTTCTTTAAAAAGTATTCTCCATTGAAACCAGTGGGTTATAACAAATATTCCTTACCACAAGGATTATGGTGGGGTTTTTGGTGTTTTGACTAACCATTTAGTACTTATTAGGCAAACAAGGGCCAAAAACAATACTTTTTCTTGTTTCTGCAAAATGAGCATAATTTTATAAATGTTTATTGATCTTTTTTTTGAATTTGTAGTACAATGTTCCATCCATATCACAAAAGCAAAGTTAGATTTGATATAATTAAAAAAAAAAGTTTTAAGTCGGTCCTTTTAAAATTGGATTAAGACCCATTGAAAAAATATAAAATAGTACTCACAATTTAGATACTAGACTAGTTTTCCATTAAACAGTGCAAACTTACTTTCTCTAATTCTACTTCCTGTTTGTCTTGATTGCTGGTTTGAAGTTTTATGACTTAAGTGGCCAAAGGGTTGAGGTCTTATCACTACTACTTACACAAATTATTGTCATAATGAAATTTTCATTGTTGAAGTGTTTTACAAGTGTCTCTTGGGTGAGCAATGTCAAAATGGCGTATCAATCAAAGCAAAATCTGACCTTTATTCTAAACTAATTGCTGAAGAAGACTTTTTTAATGTCTTAAAATAAGCATATCAAATTAACATAGAACAGGGGAGGTAACTCTATAAAAATGACCAATCTATCAATAAAATTTGATACAAAATCATAATTTGGCCTTTAAAGAACATCCTGGATTTAATAACTTAATAGAATACCTGGTACCATGTGTTCCTTTTTGAGATAATTAACTTCAAGAAATCCAATTTTGATACAAATGATGAAGTTTACATTCTAATTTTTATGGTGACAAAAAATTTAATCTGTTGAAAAATAGTTTGCAGATAGAAACAAATCATTTTATTCTTTTTTGCAAATTTTTCAAAATGATAGAATCTCCAGAAAATAAGCCTTTTCTGTATTTAAAATGACTCAAAAGTTAAATACACCCATTATAACTCAAATATGTTACTTATCATGGGCTGCAGAACATGTGAGTTTTTGCAGTAGTTGGGTACTAAACTAACTTAAAGCTTGGGAAACATTTTATGTTACATGCAATGTTATTCCCAGGGCCTGGAGTATCATTGTAATGGGATGCTATTTTGATGTGATGTGATACTATCTGAACTGATTTCCTTGTAGATATTATTACAAATGTGATGCTATAATTTTGAGGGAAAAGATTTTATCCGACTTTTCTAGTTTACTAGGATGTTAATGCAAATTCTGTAATGTGTGATACACTCTAAAAAAGGCCACACATTTTTATTTTTGCTTTATAGATCTATATGATGAAATGTATAATTATTCATTCCAATCTGTCTGTTCTTTTGAGAAATTTCCATCTAAAATACAATATTTCCTGTTGTATTTCAGTGTCTTGTCAAAGTTATCTCCTTTAATTTTGAATTCTATAGTAAATTCCTTATAATTTATATCTCCTATGAACAGGGGTTATATAAACGCCATATAAAAATATAAAAAATTAACAAAATATCAAAAATATGTAGGCTTTCCAACTATGAATCACATTTCGCATGATTCTTAGCTGAAATACTACTTAGCACACTTAATTTGTTGAAATCCATTGAAATAATTTTGTATATATTTAAATCTTGTTTAAGAAATTTTTGAATATATTAGTAGTTTTTAGATTTATATCCTGGTAACAGGTATATATATGGTATTTAACTCTCTTATTTGTTTGAGTAGAGCTTTATACAAAACCACTCAGTGTTTTTTTTTTTTCACCAAATTAAACCAGTTGCTGGAATACTTGTGTTAGGGCTTAGACAAATTTATGATTTTATGTTATTATTTTCTTTGATATGTCTTGTCTTTAAACTATTCTCTGTTATTTGGTTTTTCTTGTTGGATATCTAAATAATTGTGATTTCAAAGATGAAGGATTGCTGGACTTTCTGCTATTGCAGATGCCGAATGTCAAGGAGCCAAATTTTCCAATAGATAAAAAGGTTTTATAACTTGTGACAGTGAAACTTCAGTATTGCAAAAATGGTAACTCCCTGTATTTAATTTAAACACTTAACTGACTCATTGAGGCTCATTTGTTTTGACATTAAAATAAATAAGTTTATATTTAGCAAATAGTTTATGGAAGCTGAGGGTCATATGGCAATATAAAGACTGGCTGGTCACCCCCAAAAAAGTGAGGGTATAACTCTCCCCTTTATGTATGCAGGATTCAGCCCGTTTTTATAGCGAATGCACTACGCAGTACTCCCACACGTGAGAACCAGACACAAGAGATTTTTTAAATTAGACTCGGACGCAGAGTCATGATTTAAGGCTATATGCTGGGCTTGTCGTCATTACATGACTGCAAAAAATGTGTTCCTTTAAAGTAGAACTTTTTACTTAATTGAATTTCAAAATATTGTGCAATATTGTGTCCATAATGAACTGCAAGTCCCTTTTTAGTATGTCACATACTAATATTGTGTACACACTTGCTTTAAGTGAACAGAGTTCAAATGGCTTTTACTTTTTTAGGGTACACAGGACTCCGGGGGGATGGGGTTACACCACAAAAATTTATATGAATTTTTGGGGCGACTAAATGGTGTCCATATATTGCAATTTGACCAAAATAAAACTATTTACTATATTACACTTTTTATATATAATTTACTCTGGATTGTTTGTGTGGAAGAAATGAGAAACATACTCAATTTCTTACCTTTGACATCACATTTTCAATTTGAAAGCAAGGTGGCCCTTATAATTTCGTGCCAGTCTATATGATGTTACATATACTGGCAGTTATATCTAAGAAAGTTTACAAATAAAAACCTTTGGTGATATAATTTCAATGTTCAGTCATTATAAAACATACAATTACATATCTACTCACTTTGTCAGTAAAAAATGACAAAGATAAATATCATTTGGTTTTGTTACATACTGAATATTACCTGTCAAAATCTGTATCATATGCTGTATCAACCCGAGATTCCTATATCATCCCAAGGGCCACTGGTCCATGGGGTGATATAGGTCGAGGGTTGATACAGATTTTAACATGTCATGTTCATTATATCATATATTTTAACCGTACTCCAAGTATGGTCTGTGAAGGGATGCCGTATAAGGTATGCAATATAGGTCTAGGAATGTGATATAGGGTATGCGATATAGGTCTCGAGGTGTGATATAGGGTAGACAATATAGGGTTTAAACAAATGCATATACAAAAAAGTTATATTTTAATCTAAATATATGATATAATCTTTTATCAATGAATGAGTGGAGGTAACTTTTTTTTTTATATTTTCATTTGTGCATAATATTATTTTTGTTTATGATAATGTATTTTTGTTTTGTTGTAGATTACAATTGTTTAGGTTGTACTTGGTTTTGAGATTAAGTATGTAATTCAATCATGAATATCACTTGAGAGGTTGAACTGGGGTTAGGGACATAAATCTTGAAATCAGTGATATGTTTTTATCATATTCAATTTCACCAAAATCTTTCAAGCTTTCCCTTGAAACAGATTGAAATCAGTCAAGTTACTTAGATGCTTACGTGAGATTGATGTAAAATGATGAATGCAAATGTTTCAATGATTTGTAAGAGTTGTGTCCCTTACTTTAGGTTTACCTCCTTAAACATAGACTCGTGGTACATGTATGACAAAATGCTGTGGACCATTCTATGCAACTCAGATTACTGTGTGTTTATAGTAATGACACAATAGACTTTTTTTCACTTTTGACAATTTAAATTATGATCTGTATTTAGCAAATTATACTTTTTATTGGTATACATTATATTGTAACCATATCTTATAATTTAATTTCAGAAGTAAACAACTGTCTGGTTGGTTAAAAAGAATATTGTCTATTATCTCATGGACCAAATTTGTTAATGTGACTGTCATGTTATCAACTGTTTTTTATGATATACTCATTAAATTTGACTATTATTAAATTATGAGGAATGACTCTATATTTTACCAACCAGTTTTATTTTTCTTGTTAATTTTGAAATAAATTTGTTGTACAGAGGAATGACTAACTTATTTATTTTCACCATTAAAGTTGAACAACTCAGTGGTGTAAAAAAAAATAACATTAACCAATCTTTTAAAATTGTCTAACACTGAAGAGACCCCAAAAAAATTTGGCCTTATAATTATATCACCTTATTGTCATCATCATCATTTTAAAAAAACTGTTTTGTTTTTTTTATTGGATTACATTTGGACATGTACAGTATTGTTTGTGTTAGTTAATCTTACATATTGGAATTAAAAATAAAGCAAGAAAGGTGGTTGATTTATGAAATCAAAAAACAAAAACCAAACAACACACATTAAAACCAAAACTATATTTGTAAACATAAATATAAATCTACACCAAATACTCTGTTTCAGCTGCTGTTATCTTTTGTTTTTATTTCGATAGAAAGTCCATTGTTGGTCGATGGTAGATTTTTTGAAGTCCAATCTGTCAACAACCCATCTGTAAAATATACATAATCATACATTATATATGATATATACAATATTTAACATCAAAATTTAGATTGTTTCAATTCATAAGATGGTGTAAAATTAGAATAACAGCAAGTCACAACAGAAAATATCAGTTATCCTAATTGTTCAGTTGAGAAGCGCAATGCTAGACTAGTGCTATTCCGTTGTGAGAGTGCAGGTGAAAACTGTTTTTACTATAGTATTTTAAAAATGTAATTTATAGTCAGTATCTATTTCTACTTAGTGAATCTTCGAAGATACCCAAACACACAATCACACCATTGCAAGATTGTTATATAAACCATGACTGTGAAAAACAAATAAAATTAAAAATAACGAGCCACAAAAACATCAACAATGCAATTTTCAGTGAGTTTAACTTCGCTTTGAATTTGTAAACAACAAAAAAAAACGGGACTTCAAGTTGAAAATCTACATACACAGTCTGAATCAGCATATATAAGAACTCCAAGAAATCAGATTTTGTTTAAAAAACCAAACCAAGTTTAAATTGGACCCTGATTCATTTCAACTTGGTTACAAATCTGCATGTTGTATACTTGATTTGTACATATAAACACAGTTTAAATTTGTCCAGAAATTAATGATTTAAACAAAGTATAAAACATGTTAGTTCTTAATTAAGAAATAATTAAGATCTGTAAAATCTTTCTTAAGTCTTTTTTTGCAGATTGGAAAATGTAAACAATATTTATATACTGATACACATTTGTAGTAATTGACATGTCCACATTCTCTGCTTTATTTAGCTACTTTTGATCAACAGACTCACAGATTAATATGCATTTAAAATGCATAGATCCAGTTAAATGTGTTTTTTTCAAACTACACAAAGAGTAGGCTATTTGACCTGGAAGTGGTCAGGGAGTTTTAACTAGGGGTATGTATGTTGTCTACCTTTACAAAATGTTACACTTCTGAATGATTCACTAAAGTTTCATAAAAATCAAATGAACCATTAGGTCAAGTGGGCTAACAAGCACCTGCAAGTTTGATATGAAATCAACAAATTATAATACAATGTTACAGAACTTTATCACAGCATGTGAACTATTTTAATTCATACTTACTGATCATCAACTGTAGGCCTACTACACTTAGTATATAATGTACCAGTATTACGGGATCCTCTTACTGGAACAGCCAACTGAAATAAGTATGTAGAAAAATGACCTTGACCTTTTACCTACTAACCTCAGGTCAAACTCTTTCTTTCTTTGAACTTAAGCTTTAACTTAATTTAGATTTAAAAGCTTGCTTTGAAAGGATCACTGCAATACTATATACATGCAGTAAAAAAGATTGCTATAACTACCATGTAATGAATGGGGAAAATTTATGTGTCATTTTTTTTCGAGGGGATGAGTCATTCTGCAAAACATGAAGAGTACAAATGACAATACTCCCAAGGCAAGTTTAAATTTGCCTTTACGTGTCCGCTAGTAGAAATGATTAAAAAATGTGGATTTTCAGGACCATTTACTCAAACCCATTTTATTCCTTTTAATCCTTATTATGTAAGTTTTACAATAGTATGTACCATTGACATATCTGAACGCCAAATTTACTGGCTGAAATATTTCTCCCTAATAAGATAGCTTTCCTTAACCTGTGCATCAAGCTGACTAACTGCTGTATAACTGTCCCTCAGCTCCACACCAGCTTCTATAGGTTCCCCTAGGTATTCGACTGCTGGTTGGTAACCTTTTAACAAATCAACTGATTTCACAAAATGTTCTGATGTTAGAAAAGCATCTGTAAAAAGACAAAACAAAAACAACAGACAGTGATTTATGGACAAACTTATAATTTGATGGCCATGAAACAATGTCTGCTGACCAAAACATTCGAGGATCCAGAGATTTTGGTAAGGAGGGGCCTCCAGGCCTTTTTCGGTTGTTTTGCTAAAAAGACACAAATCATGCTGAACATTTTAATTCTGCCAGCTAGGTTTTAGCTATTAAAACCCAAATGTTTTTGAGTTATTTGCATAATTCTGCAATTTGACCCTTTTTGTCTACCTTTGGTAATGGTGGCCATGCATTTTGCTAAATAAAAAATCCTGAAACACTGATTGTTGAATAAGTTCTACATAACATTCACGCTAAGTTTTGTTTCAATCCATCCAGTATTTTTAGAAAAGATTCTCAAAGTTGGAAATGTAAAATTTGGGGAAAAGTCTACTTCTGGACCCATAACTCATTCATTTGTCAATGGATCTTTCTGAAAATTTCAGTATAGGTCCATGCCATCAAACTAAACAATTTTACCCAACCAGATTTTAGCTAAACCCAACTGTTTTGAGTTATTTGCATAATTCTGCAATTTGACCCCTATAGTTTAATAGTAAGCAACAGCAGCCATTTTTCTTTTTGCCAGATCAAAAATCCCCACACAAGGATTATAGTTTAAAATAGGAACATCCATGTAAAGTTGAAATCAGTTAATAGTAGTTTCAGAGAAAAAAAATGATCTATGCCTAAGCACTGGAAGTTAGCAATAAACTTGTCAATTCATATTTAATTTAAATCAAATGGTAGGGACTTCACAGTGTAAGTGACACTAAATAAAACAAGTTGTGACAGTAGCTGGTAGTCGAGATACAGTTTTGTCTTGTGGAAAGAAATGAACACTTCTCATACAAGAAATTGGTTATGCAAGGTACATCCAATGGTCGTTTGATGTCTCTGGTTACACTTATATAAACGTATTATAACAGCTACTGCATAATCCTTTAGAATATTAGTTTGTGTAGACGAAAATATTACCTCGGTATTGGTTTCTCGACTTCGTCTTAACGACATAATACGCACACCCGCCACATCCAATCATGACGACCAAGTGTTTGAGAAACCCTGCCATATCTAACAAGCACGAGATTGTTAAGATACAGTTTTACAGTCAAGACCTGTCAATGATATTCATGTCCTTCGGAAGGAAATGAACACTTTCTCATACATGTTGAAAATGCTAAATTAATGTTGAACTATCCGGATTACGGGAACCTCTAAAACACGGAAGGTTGAAAACTCTATTTTTTTAGTGTTATTGAATGTCTTGTCTTAAAAAGGCACCTTATTTAGAATAAAATCTAAAGTGATTCTGAAAGACATTAATAATATCTATCAATGAGTGACAAATTCATTGGGAAAAGTATATTAAGGTACAAAATTGAGGGTTTAAAATACGCTATAGAGCAACAATAAAACTCGTCTTAAACAACTATTTAATATATACTCTGAAAGACAACTTCAATTTCTGTAAGATAGGGTTTATAACATCTTATTGGAAACCGGATCTATGGTTATGGCGGACCAAGAATTATACAACACCTGGCAAGATTGGAGACTGTAACTTTATTCGAGTTTATAAAGATGGTTATTCGCCGGGTCTTTTAAATTTTCGTTTATTTAAGATCACACAGACGAAATTTTGTTCGCTGTAGGAGCTAATTTCAAACCCACCAAGTTAATTTTTGCACCTTAAATCATAAAGTGTATATATATTCCGAAGATATGATTAATGAGTGCTCATACCGGTCAAAGATAAAGAGAACCGATACACAATTTTACCGTAATATATGACCCCAAATAATGTAAGTCACGATATTTATCGGACCAAACCAAGGCCACGAAGAAATATGAGGTTCCCAGTTGAAGAATCATCCCTCCCCCTTCAAGTACAAAGTACAATCAATGTTTTTGGGTGAAGTCCCAAGTACAATTTAATTTTTGGTAAAGTTCAAATTCAATGAAATTTGAAGTACAAAGTACGGCTGTTTTGAAATGTTAAGTCCATGGATTTATGTGCCTAAGTCTAAAGTACGCTCTAAACATGACCAAAATCCTAAGTCTGAAAAGAGGGGTGATACCCTCCCCAGTAACCTTACCCGCTCACCTGGTTAATTTTTGTTTACCTTTCAAGGGCAATAACTCTAACAAAGAGTTCTCCGACATTTTTTTTACTCAAAAGGAGACTTAAGTATGACTTATCATTAGGATCATTTCATCAATTGAAGGTTTCTTTCTATCTTTTATAGTTTTCAAGTTATTGGGTGAAAACAGCTAAAAAAAATTTCACATTTCAAATTATTACTTAAACCAATTAAGATCTAAAAGTCGACTTACCTGTGTCCGTACCGCCTCGATTTTGTATCCCCAGTACCCACGTATCCATACGTCAAAATGAGATAGTTAATATTTGAACCAGAAATTATTTTACGGAACTCTATGATTATCAAGCTATCGTTACAATTTGTTACTGGAGGTGAAAGCGTTTTATAAAAGGTCAAACATATCAATAATTCAGGGTGAGGGTCAGTGCCAACATAACAAAATGTTTAATTATCATTTATTTCACTGTATTTTTTTTTTTTTTTTTTTGGATAACTATTTATGTAACTTTCATTGGGCCCACTTGAACGATCTTAAACAAAAAAAAAACAAGACAAAATTGGAATTTTATATAAAGCCGTCACTATTCGCAAAAATCCAAATATTGCGTGTGCCGACTGGGGATACGACTCTTTGCACATATAGGGGGAAAAGAATTCAACTTAGATATACGGCCTTCTAAAAGAAATTCAATACTAAATCGGCTTTAAATTTCTGATCAGTTGCAATTGGTGGGTGTGCATACACTTTAGAGGGGGTCTCTTATTTGCTAATTTTGTTTTACCGTTACGGATATCGTCCATTGAATGGAATATTAATGGAATATATCAAGATGGATCATAGACGAGGTTGTATTATGCAAAAATATGTCTGTTTAAGGTTACTCTACCTAGATTATTTCTTTTGTCTGTCTTTACCCATTTCAAAAGCAATTAAAAGAAATTAACGAAATATCACGATTTTGGCTAAAGAGTCTTTACATTAGGGTCTACATAAAATAATTTCAAGAAAATATTTTAAAGAGTTTCGCCTAATTGTCGACCATATTTTTCAATCAATGTAACCGTAAATATATATATATTTTTTTCTTATTACATTCGTTGTCTCTTAGTAAGTCCGTCAAAATATGGCCGAGATGAGATTTGCATCACCTATGGATTACATTTTTACAAATTATACAATAATTGAAACAATTCGTGGAAAGATGAATATATGTATATTATATAACTTTAAAAAAAAATCGAAAGTAACGGTATTAACAGTAATTGGCCTAGTTTCGAGATAGTTGTATTACCTCATCTACAAAGTGCGTGTAGATATTGTTACCCTATCGTCAGCTTAAATGCTTTTCAGCCATCGTTTATACATAGCAAGATCTTGAACTCTATTTTGAACCTCGTGCAACAAATGTCATGGTCGGTATGGGCCTTCTTGATTAATTGCCAATATCGTTTTGAACGTTGCAGAATATAACATTCATCAAAGAATTTTAACAAAACTTACAGACCCTTTTGTAATAAGTTAGTAAGCATGCCCAATATACACTTCCGCGAAGTAGGGCTTGGGTAGAACAAAAGTATTTTTCTCTCGGAAGTGTATATTGAGCATGCTCTACCCTACTGATAGCAGGGTCTATTACGATGAATAATTAACCTGGTCGAGCTCGTACAAGGACTTATGTTTTAAGAAAATATCATTCATTGTTATACTGGATAACCTAGCCATTTTTCCTGGTGGTTTTAAAAGAGCTTGTAAAGGTATTTCCAGCATTTAGCAAGCACTAACCCAATTCAGGTAAAACTTTCCATGAGTTCTATCAAATACTGCAAGTTTTAGTAGATTGTCATTATATAGTTTAAGCATAAAATTAATATGCATAGTCTACCTTTCTCTATAAGTACCAGAAACTTATTACAGTGTCCATATTGGTTCTTAAAATATTTCTGGGCGACGGGAAGCAAAATTCGAGGTTTCTCTTATTATTTCAGAATTTGTCACAAAGGGGAGAAGATTTAAATGCAAAGCAAAGAGAAGCATAAAATATTTTATTGACTTCAAGTCACTGCCCGGAGTCTTCTATTTTCATGGAATTTTTCCAATTTTCAACAATTAGTAAAATCTGTCGGTTGGTCTTGTTTTATTGTTTATGTATCCTACAGTAAAACATACAAACATGCATATAAGGGTGTAACTCTTTTAATACTTGGTACTTTGTCTGTTACTCGGTTATTACTAATTAAGTTACTGAATCTTTGACAAATGATCTCGGGCATATTAATACATGGGCAAATAACTGGGCTGTAAATTTTAACCCTTCTAAAACTGAGAGCATGACTTTTTCACGAAGAAATATAAACTTCCCTATTATTTACTTTGGTCAAGGTGGAGAAGAAATTGAGCAGGTTAACCATCATTTTCATCTTGGCTTAAATTTCTAAAACCATGCAAATTGTTAGTTGCGTATTAATACTGTTTATAAAAAGGCCTGCTCTAGACTTAGTTTATTGTGACAGCTGAAACACTCACTTGATAGAAAATCCCTTATTACGATTTATTTAGCATTCATACGACCAGTTGTCGAATACTCGGATTCTGTCTGGGACAATTGTACTCAACGGGAGTCAAATTTATTAGCGTGTTCAAACTGAAGCTGTTCGCATTATAACTGGTTTAAGGAGAACATCATCTCTTAACAAGTTATATGCTGAACTTGACCTTGAGAAACTTTGCAACAGGCGAAAAAATTAAACTTATAACATTTTAAAAGATAATAAATAGTCTTAGACCTGACCACATGCGATAAATGGGCGCTCCGTATTATCCAAGGCAACATAATTATGCCTTGCGACAGGAAGGTAAAAACTTTATTCTGCCTCAAAGCAGGACATAATCTTATTATAACAGTTTTTTACCTGTTATTAGATTATGGAATGTACTTGATCATGAAACTAAGAATTCACCAACTATAAGTTCATTCGAAGTGAAACTCCACCAAAGCACTTTGACTATGGAATAAGAAAATTCAATATCATGCTTTGTCAGTTGAGAAAGGAAGCAAGTGATTTAAAATCCCACTTGTTTCATGATTTCTTAGTAGATGATCCCTCTTGTCCATGCTGCTCTAGTCCATGTGAGGATAATTTTCATTACTTCTTTGATTGCCCAACATATATCGACATTATGAACATTCTTTTTGAAAATCTGTCACATGTGGGTGTGATTGTCGATCTTGATCTTGTTATTTGATGACGCAAACTCGAATTATGAGAACAACATGTTTATTATTAAACAAGTCCATCAGTATATTAGAGATTCAAATAGTTTTGTTTGACACTATTTCATCTTGTTAAATGATATTGTGACTTTGTAAACCTCAACTATGCCTACAATTTGTATATACTTTACATCTTTGTTCTTTTTTATTTTCATTTACAATTTATATCAAAATGAAAATTTCCTGCTATTGCCAAATAGATTATCAATTACATTTCTAGAGTCTGTAATATCTATATTTTTTATCTTCTACAAGAAACTTGGTCTGACTTGGTGCCATCCCTAAATAGAGGAATAGGATCCCAACCTCTTACGTGGACAGTTTGATTAACTAAAAGGCTCTATCGAGCTAGTTATAAAGAATCTGCGTGAATTGCAGTCCTGGAGATTTAAAATTATTTGGAGCAAAAAGTTCATCAATTAAAGTGAACTCTATATTTATCACTCCTGCTACCCAATGGGTCATTTGAGCAACACAAAAATTGGATCATTTGTATACTATGAGTATTTAGTTTAAAGACATCCCTATTAAGTTTCAAAACATGAGTTGACCTAAAACAAAAACAAATAAACAAAAAAAAACAAAAAAAAACCAGAAACCTCAAAAGGTCAATAACTCCAACAAGAGTCAACAGATTTTCATAATAACTTCTTCACCATTAGATTGCATCATGCTGACTATTTTGATCCAAGTTAAAATTTGCCTAAACCAAACTGTTTTTAAAAAAATTGCAAAAACTGCTGATTGCCACCTTCTATCTATTTTTAGTAATGATCAACATGTTTGTCAACAGATAAAAAATAATCCTCACTGTTCTGTACAAAATACAAAATACCCAAAGAAACATGTACACCAAGTTTGGTAAGAATCTGTTTTTTTTTTATAGTTTCAAAACAAAAAAAACTCAAAAAAGGCAATAACTCCAGCAACAATCAACAGAATTTCACGAAAATCTCACCAATTCATCTTGCTGAACACTTTTATTGATGTAAGAGTTTGAATTTATAACCTAATGGTTTTAGATATATTTGCACATAAGGAGCTTTGCTAAATGCAGCATGATACAACCACAGTATGTTGAATTCTGTTCATATTTGGCAAGCGTGGATACAATATCAGTGTTTGGTACACTCATGCATATGCACTTACAGATCATTATGGACACAATAACTGTAGGATATGTAAAATTGATTGGAAAATAATGCAAGCAGAGATACTTAAAAGAAAAAAAATCGGACCAAAGATAAACAGGCTGTATACAGGCTAAAAACCACTAATTCCACTTCCCATAGGCTTCTATGCTAATTTCACAATATTCAATGGCTTCTCTGGACTTTACCTTAACTTTAACCTGCAGAGGACTATATATCAGCATGATTCTACATATGTCAGCTCACAATCCTCAGAATGGCATGTGGGGTTAGCAGACTTGCAGTGCAGTACTGGTCACCGGAAGTGAAGGGTCTATAAATAGCATGGGAAATCCCAGTGTTTTCACAAGATAGGGGTATATTTAAAAATCATTATGGAGATTAGGCTTCACATCACAAGAAGCAAAATGCACCTATAAAATGTACAGAAATGTTTTTCCTTTCAGAAACTGTTTACATTTTTTAAATAAGATGAGAACTTTTTTCACAGCACTATGAGGAACAGGGGTAATTTCTGTGTAGGACTATTTTTGCGTACGTTCCAAATGCTCATTGGTTGAATTGGTGGTCTGTAACCTAAAGAGTCACTTTTTGTCTTAGAAAAAATAAATAACTATACAGGTATCTTCCTACACACATACTGAATGCATTTGCAAAGTTTCAGTGAAATGTGACAAGCACTTTTTTAAATATTTGATTTTTAAATATAGGGTAACCAAGTTGCGCGAGCAAAAAAGTGACAATATTCTACCATACTTAAATGCATTAAATATTTGCAAAAAACTTTTTCCGACTTTTCAAATAAAAAAAATCAATCACAACTTGTTTTTTAACAATATTAATAAAGAGATAGTTTTAAAAGTAATCATTTTCTGAGAAATTGGTCTATTTTTAAAAATTTATTTCTGACATGCCTCCCCCTTTTTCTTGATCACATGTCAAAAATCCTAAATCTTTAAATTTTCACAAAAGGTGATATATCTGGCTTTAAATTTGTAAATACAGTGTTTTCACATTAAAACATGACCAGTAAAGGGCACCTAAAGCAAAAAAAGTGCTAAATAATGGATTTTCCATGTTGCCATAGG
Organism: Perna viridis; assembly: GCA_037379345.1. NCBI lineage: Eukaryota > Metazoa > Mollusca > Bivalvia > Mytilida > Mytilidae > Perna > Perna viridis. The sequence goes on from CM074523.1 coordinate 28,885,563, forward strand.
GGAATGCTTATATGGCCTTAACCGCAGTAATGAAAGTGAGTTTTTCCTCATTTCTAACCTAATTTTTTGCTCAAATCTACACAAAACTTGATTTCAAGTGCTTATTACCACCATATTCAGGTAAATATAGCCCTCAAAGTTTAATATTTGATATTTTTAATAAATTTTTTACACTTTTTACAAGATAGGACATAAAAATCAGCCAAAAAGACCAATTTTCCATAATCTGGACCTATAACTTAAAAAAATGCATATTTTGAAGGATTTTTGTAGTGTATTCCTCTCATGGCAAAGTTAACAAGATCTTCAAGTAGTTTAAAGCTATTTCAAGAAACTTTTCATTTTGCCATGGCTTCAGCTTAAGGCTAAAAACCACTAATTCCACTTCCCATAGGCTTCTATGCTAATTTCACAATATTCAATGGCTTCTCTGGACTTTACCTTAACTTTAACCTGCAGAGGACTATATATCAGCATGATTCTACATATGTCAGCTCACAATCCTCAGAATGGCATGTGGGGTTAGCAGACTTGCAGTGCAGTACTGGTCACCGGAAGTGAAGGGTCTATAAATAGCATGGGAAATCCCAGTGTTTTCACAAGATAGGGGTATATTTAAAAATCATTATGGAGATTAGGCTTCACATCACAAGAAGCAAAATGCACCTATAAAATGTACAGAAATGTTTTTCCTTTCAGAAACTGTTTACATTTTTTAAATAAGATGAGAACTTTTTTCACAGCACTATGAGGAACAGGGGTAATTTCTGCGTAGGACTATTTTTGCGTACGTTCCAAATGCTCATTGGTTGAATTGGTAGTCTGTAACCTGTATGTGTGTGCGAGTGAGTTTCTTCGTGACACCTTTGGTCCCTTATAGCTCAAAACCGTAAGAGAATCAGTAAGCTGATTGAACAATGAAGGCAGAGATTTTTAAAAGTAATCTATAAAAAATATCAAAACCAGAGGTCAAATTTCGTACCCCTTTAACTCAAGAAACAGTTACAGAAAAGTATACCCTGTAAAAAAACTATTAAAACAGAATTTCAAAAGGAACACATTGACATCTGAATAATCAAAATTGTAATAACAATAACTTGTTTCTATCTATACTAAAAATAAAACCTATTTTCTTCTTTTAGTCCCTTATTTTCAAAAGGGGTGGGCAAAAAAAAAAAATAAAACAAATTATAAGACCGTTCCCCAATACGTTCTAACACGACTGTTGTATAAAAACTGCACGTTGGTCCCACCCCTCCAGTCTGTATTTAGTAATAGCAACCATGTTTGTAGACAGATAGAAAATCCCCACTTCAAGGTAGGATACCCTATGGAATATTCATACTGTTTGGTATCCTGAGGCCATCTAAGAATCAGGCAAAATGTATATAAGGTGTGGCACATGAAGGAAAAAACCCAAAGATTTTATTGCATTAACCAATTAATTATGCATGATAACTACCAGAAATAACCATCAAAGTGTTTGTAAACTTTGCCTTTTTAAGATATTGATAGTCAAATTTAGTTGAAATGCACTATGGAAAAATGGCAGGAAAATTTTCCCACACTCTTTCCCTATATTAGCAGTCAAAAAATATCTACATCACAGATGCTTGTTGATAAATAGCTTTTTGATTGTTTTCTAGATGTACTGAATATATTTTTGGCAAAAATGACTAAATTGGAATCAAAGTGCTGTCAGCACAAGAGGTTTTTGATTCTTGTGAACATTGTAACATGAACAAAATTTCAAAGATTACATGATGTAAAATAAAATTGTGATCATACATTTCCATTTCCATATCTAACACCAAGAACTGTTTTTCCCTAATATGTATAAACTGAATGTCAATCCGTACTTATGATCCAACTTCAAACACAAATACAAATTTTGTTCCATTTCACCTTTTTCCTAATTTTTTAAAACTGTCCAAAAATTAATCTGCATTATCATTAAAAAACTACAGTAACAGATTATTTATTATACAATGTACTCAAATAAAACCCATTTCAGGTTAAGAAAATAATTTCCATGATGAACAAAAGATTTCCAAAAACTCTCATCAATTTGAATTTTCCGGCCAATTTTACTTGGTTAAAATCACAGCTCATCACTTCCTGTATACTAATGGTATATTATTAATGAAAGGATGGAGAATATGATTGACAAGTGTGTGAAATGGTATATGCTTAACACATTTCATGCTTCTTGACTCATTACTGCAAGAACTAAATTCCCTAAAGGCAAACTTATTTCTTAATATCTTCCAATTCCTAAAAGGAGTCCCTCAAATCCTCAGCTGATATGAGGATTAGATCTCAATTCTACTTGCAGAAAAAATAGAATAGTACTGAGCTGAATAATTGCAAGAAGCATATTTACTGGTAATAAAAGAGGTATTGAATGATGTAAAAGGAATTAAATTTTGACTAAATTTTTGTGTAGTGTTCAGAAACAGTAGAGAAGTACAAGTGATAGACCGGCAACATAAGGTATTTTGATAAATCAAAAAACCTAAAAAATGATGTGCCACCCATTGCCTGATTCTTACACAGAATGGTACTTAAAGAATCTCAACCTGTCTTAGTTTTCTTTTCCTCTTTTTCTAGCCCGGACTTGACTTTTTATGAGCAGCTCATCAGGTGTTTTTAGAGAAGCAAAGGACGCTTACCCTACTGGTGCAACCAACTGGTCTATGCTCCCATGTTGTAGTGGAGGTGGAGTCCAAGTTGCACATTTGCTTTCGTTGCTTTGTAAGTGTTATTTTGGTTATTTTATGTTCTTTATTATGTGTATCTGTTTTCCTGTCTGGTCTTTGTCCCTGAATTACAATCTTTCATAGGCATAGGAAACAAAAACTTATTGGTACTGTTTTGGCATCCTATATTTAAAGTACATAACATCTAGAAATGTCTTAAGAGGATAAGAAAACAGGTGAAAGATGTCAAAAAAAAAATTATTGGTACTGCATACTGTACCTGTCAAAATTATTGGTAAGGTCGGAGCAGTACCAACTGTACCAGTTCCTACACCCATGTCTTTTGATTTCCACTTGAATCTTGATTCCCTTGATTATCTTTTTATGGTCATCCACAATTTGATTGACAGATAAGAAGTTTCCAATTCACAGATGAGACAAGTTATCTTCAGACAGATTTTATATGTTACTGACAACCTACCACAGACTAGCTGTCGTGGTGTAGCTCCAACTTTACCATTGATCTACCCATAAATAAAGCCTTAGGTACCAAGCATGAGCAAATATGTCGTTCAAATCTAATAAACAGGTCAAATGGGTTTTCTTATGTTATTGTAAATATTAAGTACAAATACAAATGTAAAAGAAAACTCAAAAGAAAATGTTTAACAATACAGTTTGTAAATACTCAAAATTAATCATATTGTTTATCTCACAACAAACCTGACACATTCTTTGTATAGCAATAATTTTGACTATAAGTGTCATAATAACACAATGTTTCTCTATTTACACAAGGTATTCATCCTTAATAATCATTAACATGATCCAGGAAATCCAGGAAATCAATGAAAATAACTACATCTTAGTAGCATAATTGGTGAAAAAACTATGTTATTATTATCTTTGTTTCTGATTATCTTCTATAATTGTGGCACGCCTCTTTGCTCTCATCTTTGCACGTCTATCTCCCAGAACTGATTTCTGTACACCTAGAAATCCGAGTGGTCCAATTAGTAATGCCAAGGCCCTAAAACATAAAACAGCAGCAATGTCATACGTATTATAGAATTAACAGCCAATTAACTATTTAACTATTAACTATTTAAGAACTTAAAAAAAACATTGAAAATAAAAAGGTAATCTGTCTCATGTCTATGAATATAATCACTATGTTGTAAATTTGAATTTAAGGTACTATCTTCCTGTACAAAAATGTCAACTGGAATCCAACTGGACTGCACCAGGATTCCAGCAGGATTTTGAAAAAATAACTAAAATCATCCTGTTGAAGAGCAAGACACTTAATTAATGAAAATTCCTGCTTTGAGAATCCTTGTCCTGCTTTCAATTCCTGTTACAGTTATTTGTACTTTCCTGGTCATTACCAGAACAGTAATAGGATTTTCTCTTAAGTTATAAACACAACAGGAATTTTTAGTTTTGTTATTTTTTAGAACTGGATTTTTTTACTTAGAATTATTTTCATCCATACAGAACAGGATTTTTATACCTAGTCATTTTACCCACTTCTACATAGTTCTAAAGTAACACATGATTTTGACAATTTGATGTTAACGATTATATTACTATTTCTAAAAGATTTGAACATTATGAAAGTCAATCATGTTTTAAACCAAACAAGTCAGTTCAAGTCTAAATTAATATTCAAGAATTGTTGGCTGAAAAAAAGTCTTTTACTGCATGCAGATAGCAAAAGTTCATCTAATATTGGAAGATTACCTGACCTTACATTTGTGTAATGCCTAATTATTCTTCAATTAAGCAGTTGCTGATTATTTTTCATTTTTTGTTATAATTTTACAAGTGATATCCTCTACTTTCTGGCTGTTGGCCATTTTTGCTGACCTATCAATATTTTGAACATCTGTGTAATTCTGGAAGTTCTCATGGTCAGAGGCAAGCTTGAAATAAATTTGTTTAAAAAAAAAAATAAAAGCTTTTTTTGTGTTATATTTTGATTTTCCTTTTTTTTACCCATCAAGTCTGATATTTGACATTGAGAGATTATTGAGGGCCCCAGGGTTGATATTTTTTTCAATAATATTATACACCATTTATTCAAGCTTATAATTTAAAAACATAAATTATAATGAAAGTACAAACACTTTAGTATGCAATATTCTTAATGATGAATTGTTAGAAAGTATTGCTTTGCCATTTATGATTATAAGCTAAATGATACCCATTAGGATCCCTTCATTCCAGAATGCATTGGTAACCACATGACATGAGTATTTCAACTATTTGAAAACTGACTGCCATTACTATCTGGTAGTTTAAGTCTGGGCATTTTCCTCATTTGTTCAGAAAAATTTCTTAGTATAGAAGATGAATTCTCTTTGTGTTCTGTCAAGAAATGATAAAAAGCTGCACATAAGCCTTTGATGTACAATGGGAAGGGAATGTTAACAGGAAATTTGGAAAAGAAAAATTCTCAGGAGTAAATATAACAGTGACTGGAGTGAGTCTGGTAAGTTTTTGTTTTGTTAACTTGCAAAAATTGGCTTCATTACTATATCTTATTGGATTTGAATGGATCAATGTGAAACACTTAATAGGAAGTATAAATCAAAAGTGCATTTTTTCAGTACACACAAATTATATCTAATACAGGGAATATTTTGACTGAAAAGACTATGGTCAATACTACTACTGAATACAACTTCTTTTGTGTATAATCTGGTAGTCTGTGTTATTTATTTAAACTTCTGATATATCAGACACTCTTATTGTAGCCAATCACTAATCCCATGTTATATAATATCATCTAGAGGTCTTAAGATGATCCAAGGTTACATAATAATATCTGGAGACCTTAAAGTCTCGAGGTGCCAGTGTAAGTACATGTAGATCAACCAATATTGTGCCTTAAATCAGTGGCATGCTGGGCCTGGGTTTGCCCTTTGAAATAAAAAGAATGTTTGTATATCCAATTCTTGTAGATCTCTTAAGCAAGTAAAGTTTATTTACCTGCAAGAGTAAATATGGGTAAAAATGAATTTTCTGAAATTGGAAAAGGGGGTGGTGGTAATCAGAGTTCAAGGGATCATGTGTGGATGCATACCTAGTCCTACTTTTTTTGGTCAAATATTCATCTATGTCATATTCTCAGTAAACAAGAATAGTTTTTTACACTGAGTTAATTACTGAATACTTCATTTTGATTTTAATAGAAACCATCCTTAATTTTTTTTCAGGTCATGTATCATCCTGGTGCAAAAAAGAACAAGAAGCAACTGTGTCCCTCATAAAAGCAGCTGAATGCGTAGATAACAGAATGTTTTGCATATGCAAAAAAAAAAGGCATGGACCTTTATGAAACCAGAATAAAACTTACATTCATGTGTTCTAAAGTGTAACTGATTGAAATATTAGAACTTATCTGTTTTTAGTAAATTTTGTATTCATAATTGTGTTTTGTCCTTTTTAAATTCACACTAGATGTTGTACATAGTTTTGCTAAAGATCTGGGTTTAGATTTTGAAAACTATATTTCATATATCTTTTAAAAGAACAGGATCATTAGGGAAACAGCATGATTTATGGCATCATGTAAAGACAGCAGGGTTCCTGCTATGAGAGCAGGATTCTAGGAACATTTGTAAATTCCGGGTTTGAGAGCAGGATTCCTAGTTCAGAGCAGAAATCCAGTATCAGAGTATGATTCCTGGCATTAATTGTTGAGAAGGAATCCTGTTTTAGTTCAGAGCAGGATTCCTGGTTTCAAAAATGGGATTCCTTCTCTGCTAATTTAAATATTTCGGCCTATTTTCCAGTTGGTTTCCATGTCTTGCTCACAACAGGATTTTGTAACTTTCCTACTGGAATTTGGAATATCCTTATCAACCAATAATATTACAGTTATCTGGAATATCCTCATTGGCTCCCACAGATGAAAATATCCTAAAGGAAAATCTGCAAAAGTGGTAAATGATAATGACATGCCATCCACTTCAGTTAAAAGGCAGCTTATGCTTGGCAAGCACTTTATGTCACTTTTATAGTAAGTAATTGCCTAAAAATCAAATTGTATATGGACGCCTATAGTTATATATGTAGATGCTTTTGCTTCAACTGTATGACTTTTTACAGATAACTGATATTGTCCTTATATACAAATTTTAATGTTGTTATATTTGTGTAATTAATACTGCATAGTGAAATCAATCAGTTCAGATTGGCTTATCATTTCATGAGAACCATGGTAGCTATGCTACACCCCAACTGCTCATGCATATTCATTATTTTGAAATGCAAAAAAGCAAATGCAGTCTGGGAGATGTAAAAGTAATTCATATCAATTTTAGGGGAACTTGGATTTCAATATGCCATGTTTTCCCTAATTTTTGCTGGAACTGGCCAAAAATAGCTATGAATAGGTCAAAACTTAATGTTGCGTACAGTTGTTGAAAAAAAAACAGTTTGAATTGAACAGGCCAAAAGTATGCTTGAACCATGCAATTTGACCTCCAGTCACTTCTTGGGAAAACCATGTACATGAGGGTGCAGTTGTACATATGTTTGAACGAATAAATATTTGTATTTGTACTATTGTGTCTCATGGGTTCCACTGTAACACGGTATTGCAAGACATGTAGAATAAAAACATGGAAAAATGCACTTTTTTTGGTATTTCTGGTGCTGAGAATTGGGACCAAGTGTTAACACTAAAACTATATTTTTAACAAGTTTTCCCAAAAAATACTAAAAATAAGCCAGAATTTTTTTTCAAATTTTCTAAGGTCATGAATTCCATGATTGAAGATGAAGCTAATTGAAGGGTTTACAAGTTATCACGGTCTCTTGATTCTTGTAGTTACCATCCAGTTGAAATTTTCCCCATAGGTGAAAGCTTCATCGTGGCAAAGAGCTGTTATTGTTACAACTTTTCATTCATGCCAATCATGGTATAAATAAAGGCCAACGAGTTACAATTTAGAGCGTATAATTGAAGACGATGAAAATTTTACCTCCAAGTCACTCATGTGTTTAAAATTATCATGGTATCATGAATTAAAAACAATCGACGAGAAGAAGTCACCTATTTTTGATTTTTGGGTTTTTTATACATATATACAAAAATAATGAATTATAAAGTTATCAAAAATTGAAATATCAACCTATCGAATAATTGAAATTTCTCTTCTTCCGTTCTCAATTCGAAACAAATATATAATGAAATTATTTGTTTCTGAAGATATGTTTTGAATACTACTTGTTACTTCTCGACCCCTCTAGTCGGTAATTGGTGAGGCTGCGCTCGTGAGACTGAAAGCGTCTTAGTCACATTGACGACATCTGTCAAATTTAGAAACACGTGTTGTGTTTGTTTACATTTGCTGAAATGGACAGCGAAAATGTAGATGATGTGGATGATCAAGTAGCTGATATAAACGAGGAAGACATTGTTGAAGTTCTTGAAATAGAGGGCGATGGTACGTTAACAATTTTGCTCAAATATAAACAATAAAGCAACCGATGTCAAGCAGAAAAAAATAAGTGATATGCAATATTATGAAATACATGTACAGTGTAACGGGAGTTCGACTGTCTCTGAGTTGTCATACTAAAAATTTCCATCTCATTAAGTGTCAAATAGATTGGCAATTAAACAGCCAAATAAAACAAATGACAATAATGGCGATGTTGAATTGAAATATTACCAATGTTCTAGGATTTTTCAGAAATTGAGGTTTCCTCGGGAAAAAATCCATATAAAATCAACTTTCCCACAGTCAATGACTGCTGTCTTAACAAAACAAATCCTTACAGCATTTGAAGTTTTCAACTTGCCACAGGAAAGTGTAACTAAGTACCTAACTTTCCCTGACCCAAATTTCACTTGCCCTGGAAACAGGAAATAGGAATACTAGAATAATGATTACTGACTTATTTTATTTACATGGACATTTATATCAAAATGGCTATTTTGTCAGATCTGGTAAAAACTCGGATAGGGAGGGGGCACTCCAATACTTCTTTGATAGGGGTGCCACCATATTAATATATTTTGCCTTTGAAAAAAAATGTAAACCTCTTCATTTATTTGGTCAGGAAAAAACTTAATCCAGTATATGTAAGAAGTGTTCCCTTGATTATGATACACTGGTACATATTATAACAATATTGATCATTCATTTATTCTACAAATATGAAAATAGTTACAACAGGTCAGATGACAGGACAAGGAAGTTTTTAACTATCCATATAATTTGTATTGTAAACTTAAAAATTATTTCCCCACCTATTCACATATTTTCAAGCTAAAAAAAAAAAAACACTCCTTGAGATGTTTAGGTTTCCCACACACAAAATAAAAGAATGCTTCTATTGTGCATTTAAACACAGAATAAATGAACACTTCCAGTGTGTGTTTAAACACATGATAAACGAACACTCCTAGCATGCATTTAAACACACAATAGACGAACGCACATATCGTTTATACGCACGATAGATGAACAATGAAAAATAATAATATTTACAAATAATGAAGGAATAAAAAGAAGAAAATTAAGAAGAAGAATTAATGAAAATATATAAATTAATAATAGCAATAAAAATATAAATAAAAGTTGAATCGGAGTACAAAAATAGATGAACGCTTCTATTGTGAGTTTAAATAAACAGTTGAATCGTGCATTTAAATGAATGCTCCCAGTGTGTATTTAAACAAATGCTTCTTCATGTAACGTGTGTTTAACTTAAATGAACGTTCCTATCAAGCGTTTAAACGAATGCTTCTATTGTGAGTTTATTGTGTGTTTAAATGATTGCAAAATGATGTGAAAACACATGATAAAGCTAAATTGGGAAACGTGAACGTCTCAAGGAGTGTATCTATTTCAGTGGCATGTCTTATCACCTTATTCATGTATATAGGAAGTGGCCTCCCAGAGGGTAAAATGATCACAAAGGCTATTTTGCCAGCCCTAATTAAGGTGGGACATTACCAAATGGTGTTACCGCATGAGTTATAGTTCTTGAAATTAGAAATAACACAATATACATGTAAATGGGTATGCTTTTAGAATATTCATTAAATAGTTATAAATGGGTTTGAACAAGTTTTTAGGCATAATTTGACCAATTAAGATGATATATGATCAAATACAAATGTAATGTCCATGGTACTGTTATGTAAGGCAAAAACACTTGACTGTACTAATTAAAAGCAAACAAAATTCTTGTCTTTAGTCATCACTTTGTCAAGTGATGTTTAAACTTTTTCAAATGTCTTCTCTGAAACTACAGGATGGATTGCAACTAAACTTGGCATGAATGTTCCTTAGGGTGTTCTGCAAAGAACTGACTTGGGGATTTTGATCCTTTGAAAAACATGGTAGCTGTTACTAGAAATAGAACATAGGGGCCAGACAGAAGTTTTTCACATTTATCTTCTGTCATAGGGGTAAAAGTACTCAGCATGATGAGATCTACATGTATCTGTGGTCAAATTTTTATGTTAATAAATCTGTCAAGCTATGTTTGAGTAATTACCTTTTTTGAAATTTTTACCTCACCTGGCCCAAAGGGCAGTGTGAGCTACAAAAAAGATGTATTACTATCACTTGGATCTGTTGTTGTGGTCTGTCGTCATTGCATTAACAATTTTTCAAAACTCTTCTTCCTGAAATTACTTGACCAATCAGGACCAAACTTTGTATAAATGAAATCTATCTGTGGTCAAATTGTTGTATTAATCTGTTGCACCATGTTTGAATTATTGCTCTTTTTCGACGTTTTTCTGTTTTTAATGTTATTTCTTTGAAACTGTTCTCCTCTGGAAATACCAGATAAATTAGAACCAAACTTGGTATGAATATTCGATAAGGTATTCTACATATAACTTATTTGAAGATTTTTGACTAGAAAAACATGTTGCTAAAAATACAACAAAGGGGTCAGTCAGAAGTTTTTCTCATATATCTCCAAAACAGTTACATGTACATGTAGGTTTAGCAAAATTTTTCATATGCTGAAATGATCCTTATTTTAAGGCCTACAAAAGTGCATTGGATTATAGTCATCGTACGACTCCTTATCAGAGATGTTGGCCTTGAAAGGTGAAAAATTATGTTTATTTTTTACTGTTTTCAGCCAATATCTTGAAAAGATGATAGGTAGGAAGAAAATTTAATTGCTGAAATGATCCTTATGATAAGGCCTAGAAATGTCTGCAGGGATCAAAGTTGTCGGATGACTCTTGACAGATTCATTGCCCTTGAAAGGCAAAAAATATGTTTTTTGCAGTTTTCATACAATACATGTATCTTGAAAACTATGATAGATAGAAAGAAATATTCTTTGATGACATGATCCTTATGATAAGTCCTACCTAGGTCTTTTGAGTCAAAATTGTCAGACAACTCCTTGTTAGAGTTATTGCCCTTGAATGCAAAAAAATTACCAGGTGAGCGATTCAGGCTCATGGTAGCCTGTTGTTATACCCCTGCAAACAAAGTTTTGGGGTATATACATGTAGGAATCACCCCAACTCAGTGTCTGTCTGTCCTTCTGTCCTCATTTCTTGCAAGCACAAGTCCTCCTAAACCGCTGTAGGGATTTTGATGAAATTTTATAGGAAGGTTGGATATCATATATATAGACGTGTATAAAGGAATGTAATTACTGCTGGAGGACTCCTTAGGAAGATAGATCAAATTTAGGGTGTTATATGATAAAACTTTATAAGTGCAACTGCTCCTAAACTGCTCAAGGGATTTTGAAATGTAATTTTATGGGAACTCCTAAGATTTAGGTATCATATGTAGATGACTCCAAATGCAGATAATTGAAATTAAGGGTTTTACATGGGAAAACTTTGTAAGGGCAACTCCTGCTAAACCCATCAATTTTAGAGGAAGGTTGGGTATTATATGTAGATAAGATGTGCATGAAGAAATATAATTACTGTTGGGAGACTCCAAAAGGAGATAATATCAACAAGTGTTTTTTACATTTAAATCCATTTGAAGTGGAGATATTCTCTAATTATAATGATTATAACAAAAATAAAATAATAAAATATACACTATATGAAAGCTGTAAAAAAAATACATGTATGTATAATTACATTATTTGTCTAGTACATTTGCAGTGCCCTGTGTCTTTATCACATTGAATAATACTATACCACGATCTTATTGATGATCACAAACTTGTAACAAAAATATTAATTTGTCTAAAGTTAAGAAAGCATCAAATGATGCAACAACAATAAGGTAGGGAGAAATAATTTTCATGAACAAGGCACTTAACAGGTCTGTATAGCTCAGAGCTTGCAACTGTTCATACTGTCATCCAATAACCTGGTGAACTTATGTTCATCCAATATCCTGGTAAACTTCTAATTATACTGTCATCCAATAACCTGGTACACTTCTGTTCATTCTGTTCATACTGTCATCCAATAACCTGGTAAACTTCTAATTATACTGTCATCCAATAACCTGGTAAATTTCTGTTCATACTGTCATCCAATAACCTGGTAAACTTCTAATTATACTGTCATCCAATAACCTGGTAAACTTCTAATTATACTGTCATCCAATAACCTGGTAAACTTATGTTCATACTGTCATCCAATAACCTGGTAAACTTCTGTTCATACTGTCATCCAATAACCTGGTAAACCAAAGTTGTTCGCTATCAGTGTGTAGTTTTAGCTTGTTTGAATTTTTCTTTGGATCTTTTTGTTTGTATTAATTAGGGCCGGGCATAATAGCCTATGAGACTATTTTACCGGATCCGGCAAAAAAGCCATGTCCTACATGTATTTATATCCAATTTGCACAGTGTTAATATTCATATGGTAATTATTGGAGATGTGCACCTTCCTTTTTGGAGAAATTCTACAAGCTAGAATCTTGGTTCCCTTGATAATTCTTTTGGAGAAATTCTACAATTTTTCAACCTTTCTTACACGTTGAACTAAGGTAATTTGGTCCTTTAACATAATAAGTTGTGTACAGTACCTACTTTGTAAAATCTATAACTAAAAAACATGTGAACCAATATCATTCAAAATTTGCCCAGTGCTTTATATTTAGCCTGATACATGTGGACGATATGAATCTTATTAGTGAGAAACTGTAACATATATTTTATATGGATATTTACATGTTGACCTCACTCATTATTTTAGCAGTATATGCTACATGTATCATAAGTACTTACAGTAATTCATAACACACACTATACATCTATAGTTTCTTTAAAAACATGTAACGTAATTGTTCTTGTTTTTTCTTTTGTTTCGTTATTCTGTATTTTAACATTTTAAAATATTTTAGTTGCTTCATACACTCCTTTTTCAGTTTTTCTCATAGAGAAATGACTTTTAATTGCATCTTGGTGAATTGAAATATAAAAGATAGCTGATTTGATTTCAAAACAACTTACTTAAGAAAGAATGAAATGTAATTATCTACTTTCATATATCTGTTAACATTTATTATACCCCCGTTCCGTAGGGGAGGTAGGTACCAGTATTCTGTTTTACACTAGTCCATCATTTTGTCATTCTGTAATATTTTTATTGTAACAAAATTCTCAGCTTCTTTAAATCACAAGCTGTTGATATTTCATACAAAGCTTCATATGGGTAAACTGTTTCATGGGATGTATTTTTATTCTCATATGACACCTACTTCCCACCCCCACCCCCATACCTTTAGGGTAATTTATTATTCGACTTGATGTTAAGCCTTACTTGTACACTCTTGTTCTTTGGCTTTATCATGGTAAATTTTTTATCTACAAAAGAAAATAACTTGACAAGGCTTACACAATGTATTATTTTAAATGTACATTAGTGCATGTACATGTACAGTTTTATAAACCTGTTAATGATCTAGGTATTCATTTATCATGTTGATATGACTTTGTGTTCTTTTAATTTCAGGTTTGGCAGAGAATCTAGATGAGATAGAAATAGAAGGAGATGAAGATGTTGGTGATGTTACAGATAACTCAACTGTTGTCTTCACAGAGCATAAAGGTGGCTGCTAATTCTTAAATAAATTTAAGTGGATGATTGACAAAAGAACATTATGCCAGCACATGTGAAAAATCTTATTTGGCAATAGATGTACAATACATTAAATTTATTTGATGAGCTTTAGGAACAGTCAAATGATGACATTTCCCTGAGCTGATTGTTTCTGAGGGAATAAACCTGACCGTTTCTGAGGGAATAAACCTGACTGTTTCTGAGGGAAATAAATATATTGATATTGATATTTTGCGTATTGTTTTTATCATGCAACCACATTCTCTAAATGAAAGTTAAAACATGTGAAATTTGTCGAAAATAATTTATCTTTCGAATGTGGCGGTCGGCGAAGTACCTTTACACTTTTTACCTGTTTCCCGTTTTTCACATTGCTCATAACTGAAAAGATAACCAGGAGACAGTATAATGCAGTTGAGGAATGGAGCTTTGTATTATTCAACACCCTTTATTTGTATGGTAGAAAGATTAGTTGCAGGATAGATAAATATACTTGTATACCTACACTTATACTTTTAAATTTCAAGCTATGCCAGAGATTTTTTTCTGTTCTGGAAAAAATCTCTGGCATAGCTGAGAAATGTTCTGTTTCTCTTTGTCCTTGCTGTAAACCTCTTTGCATGTCATCAAACATTGAGATATATAGCACAATGAAAAGTGAAATAACAATTAATACAAATTGTACGACTTATATTTTTTACAATTTTATTTACTTTTGTAGTCATGGAATACATGTATGTGTCCACTGTCTCTAATAACATGTAGTTATCTTATATGTTATGTAGTCTCATACCAATAGTTACATGTAACTTATTTCTATTTACTCTTTGAGTCAAAACTGACTTAAGTATTGTATTATTTCAGTATGTGAAAGAAGTATAGATCTTATTTGCAAATGTTGAAAAAGTATTGTCGTCTAAATAACAAGAACTTAACTCTAGCTTTAACTGTTTGTGGTTTTTTTTTATTTTCAGATGCTATTTTCACAATAGATATTGATAAGAAGTCCTGTGATCTAGTTGTAACAGGTGGCCAAGATGACCGAGCATTTGTATGGTCTTCAAGTACTGGAGAACAGCTAATGGAGTGTAATGGTAGGTAATATATAGTGGTGGCCAGGATGACCGAGCATTTGTATGGTCTTCAAGTACTGGAGAACAGCTAATGGAGTGTAATGGTAGGTAATATATAGAGGTGGCCAAGATGACCGAACATTTGTATGGTCTTCAAGTACTGGAGAACAGCTAATGGAGTGTAACGGTTGGTAATATATTGAGGTGGCCAAGATAATCAAGCATTTGTTTGGTCTTCAAGTACTGGAGAACAGCTAATGGAGTGTAATGGTAGGTAATATATAGAGGTGGCCAGGATGACCGAGCATTTGTATGGTCTTCAAGTACTGGAGAACAGCTAATGGAGTGTAATGGTAGGTAATATATAGAGGTGGCCAAGATGACCGAACATTTGTATGGTCTTCAAGTACTGGAGAACAGCTAATGGAGTGTAACGGTTGGTAATATATTGAGGTGGCCAAGATAATCAAGCATTTGTTTGGTCGTCAAGTACTGGAGAACAGCTAATGGAGTGTAATGGTAGGTAATATATAGAGGTGGCCAAGATGACCGAGCATTTGTATGGTCTTCAAGTACTGGAGAACAGCTAATGGAGTGTAACGGTTGGTAATATATTGAGGTGGCCAAGATAATCAAGCATTTGTTTGGTCTTCAAGTACTGGAGAACAGCTAATGGAGTGTAATGGTAGGTAATATATAGAGGTGGCCAAGATGACCGAACATTTGTATGGTCTTCAAGTACTGGAGAACAGCTAATGGAGTGTAACGGTTGGTAATATATTGAGGTGGCCAAGATAATCAAGCATTTGTTTGGTCTTCAAGTACTGGAGAACAGCTAATGGAGTGTAACGGTTGGTAATATATTGAGGTGGCCAAGATAATCAAGCATTTGTTTGGTCTTCAAGTACTGGAGAACAGCTAATGGAGTGTAATGGTAGGTAATATATAGAGGTGGCCAGGATGACCGAGCATTTGTATGGTCTTCAAGTACTGGAGAACAGCTAATGGAGTGTAATGGTAGGTAATATATAGAGGTGGCCAAGATGACCGAACATTTGTATGGTCTTCAAGTACTGGAGAACAGCTAATGGAGTGTAACGGTTGGTAATATATTGAGGTGGCCAAGATAATCAAGCATTTGTTTGGTCTTCAAGTACTGGAGAACAGCTAATGGAGTGTAATGGTAGGTAATATATAGAGGTGGCCAAGATGACCGAGCATTTGTATGGTCTTCAAGTACTGGAGAACAGCTAATGGAGTGTAACGGTTGGTAATATATTGAGGTGGCCAAGATAATCAAGCATTTGTTTGGTCTTCAAGTACTGGAGAACAGCTAATGGAGTGTAATGGTAGGTAATATATAGAGGTGGCCAAGATGACCGAACATTTGTATGGTCTTCAAGTACTGGAGAACAGCTAATGGAGTGTAACGGTTGGTAATATATTGAGGTGGCCAAGATAATCAAGCATTTGTTTGGTCTTCAAGTACTGGAGAACAGCTAATGGAGTGTAACGGTTGGTAATATATTGAGGTGGCCAAGATAATCAAGCATTTGTTTGGTCTTCAAGTACTTGAGAACAGCTAATGGAGTGTAATGGTAGGTAATATATAGAGGTGGCCAAGATGACCGAACATTTGTATGGTCTTCAAGTACTGGAGAACAGCTAATGGAGTGTAACGGTTGGTAATATATTGAGGTGGCCAAGATAATCAAGCATTTGTTTGGTCTTCAAGTACTGGAGAACAGCTAATGGAGTGTAACGGTTGGTAATATATTGAGGTGGCCAAGATAATCAAGCATTTGTTTGGTCTTCAAGTACTGGAGAACAGCTAATGGAGTGTAATGGTAGGTAATATATAGAGGTGGCCAAGATGACCGAGCATTTGTATGGTCTTCAAGTACTGGAGAACAGCTAATGGAGTGTAACGGTTGGTAATATATTGAGGTGGCCAAGATAATCAAGCATTTGTTTGGTCTTCAAGTACTGGAGAACAGCTAATGGAGTGTAACGGTTGGTAATATATTGAGGTGGCCAAGATAATCAAGCATTTGTTTGGTCTTCAAGTACTGGAGAACAGCTAATGGAGTGTAATGGTAGGTAATATATAGAGGTGGCCAAGATGACCGAACATTTGTATGGTCTTCAAGTACTGGAGAACAGCTAATGGAGTGTAACGGTTGGTAATATATTGAGGTGGCCAAGATAATCAAGCATTTGTTTGGTCTTCAAGTACTGGAGAACAGCTAATGGAGTGTAATGGTAGGTAATATATAGAGGTGGCCAGGATGACCGAGCATTTGTATGGTCTTCAAGTACTGGAGAACAGCTAATGGAGTGTAATGGTAGGTAATATATAGAGGTGGCCAGGATGACTGAGCATTTGTTTGGTCTTCAAGTACTGGAGAACAGCTAATGGAGTGTAATGGTAGGTAATATATAGAGGTGGCCAGGATAATCAAGCATTTGTTTGGTCTTCAAGTACTGGAGAACAGCTAATGGAGTGTAATGGTAGGTGATATATAGAAATAGCCAATTGCAAGATGATCAATCAACTGTACAGACTTCTAATACTGGAACACAACTAGTGTAGTGTAAATATTAGGGTATATATAGTAATGTATGGTCACTTAAAATTTTGATGTCCCTGCTTACACACTAACTTGGTACATCTTAAGTCCTCAGAGTATTCTTGAAGACAGTTTTGTTTTAAGTTACATAGGAAGACTGGTTTTCCAGAAGCACAGGATATTGTACTTTGCATCACCCTTGTTTAATCTTGTACATTTTTTATCATTATTCACAAATTTTGCTTTCTTCTTAGGTTTTAAAGATTCAGTAACATGTGTAGGATTTAGCCCTGATGGTGGTATGGTTGCCATGGCAGACCTAAGTGGTGTCATCCGTGTGTTTAAAATAGAAACCAAGAAGGAAGTGTGGTCATTTGAATGTTCTGACACTGAGGTATGTAAGATTACCACATTCTAATTGTAAGTTCAAACACAAGCAGGCCATTGATAGGTGAGTATCATATATATTTATGGTAAGATGTCATTCATGAGGGTTCAACATCCCTCTGATGATTTTCTCAAACACAGAACCAAAAGTCCTACTTAGATTTTAATGGAGATTGATATTGAAAGCTTGAATCTTGAAGATCAAAATGTTTTGTTTTTGTATTACATGAATCACTAGTTATATAAACCTTATCACAGTCAAGACAGTATCTTTACAAATTTTTAGACTTTACATTGACTCTTCAAGTCAAAGCATAACTGATGTAAAATATATTATATCTAGTTTGTCACCAAATTCTTTATGGGTAAATCCATGACACATTAGTGATCATATTACATTTAAAATAAAAAAACATCAAACATTACTAATTGTTTTCAAAAGTATTTATTGTATTGACTGGGACTATATTATGTTTTTTTGACAACTTTCCTAGTGGTTACAATGGCATCCTGTTGCTAATGTCCTATTGCTAGGGACTACTGATGGAGATGTTTGGATGTGGAAGATACCAAGTGGTGACTGCAAAACATTTCAAGGACCTGGATTTACTGCTAATATAGGCAGGATATTACCAGATGGTAAGTGATAGTAACTGGTATACACAAAGTGCCTGCAGTAGAGTGTATTAAATACATGACCTGAGACGACAAGCAATATGTGTTTTATTATACTAAATACCTTTGAGCATGTGAATTGATATAATGTATATAAATTGCTAGTCTAGAGAGTGAAACATCCTGGGATCATCATTCATCGTGTCGTTGTTTACAGGCTGGGAAAGACAAAGACCCAAATAATACCCCACTATATTTCTGTGAAAAAAAAAAACATGTGGGACTCTTTAAAAAAACATGTAAAAAAGAAACATGTATATCATGTGCTGTAGTAAATCCGTTTATTATCTGTTCAGGTATCTATTTTTTCTGTGTTAAACTGACCTAAAATATGTGTAATAATTCAGGGATGTCAGTAGTATTTCCAGTAGCTGGTAAATTGAAGAAAAATTTGCAAGAGATTACCCATTTTTTAAAAATAGTGTAGCCTTCAAAAGATGAGCAAGTAGCCATCAAATTTTGCCTTTTGACGGCTTCTATTGATATCCCTGAATAATATTGTCACATTCTATTCTCCAGTTACTGTACACTGAGTACAAGTGGACTTAATGTCGTAAAACAGCAAAATGTACTACCAAAATTAACATGATTTCTAGGTTAAGTTCGTTTAAGAGAATGAAATGAAAGAACTTTAATGCTGTATGACATTTGTTATTTCAGGCAAAAGACTTTGTGTAGGCTATGATACTGGATTGGTCAAGATATGGGACCTAAAGGATGCTACCACAATACATAGTTTTAATCCTGGTAAACTCTTAATTTCTGTAAATAACTCAAATTCAGTTAAAGTGCGCCAAAGGCAATTTTCGTAGTCACAAGCTATTTTCAAAGACAAAAAACTATTTCCTGATATAGCTTCGGGTTCAACTTACTATCAGGGTTATGCCAGATTGTAAAAACATAGTTTACGGGACATTGATCCGGTTCACTGAACAAAAAGGATAAATATCTAAGACTCAGTCGACAAAAACCCTATGTCACAAATTAGGGTTCCCTTAAAGAAATACACAGAAAAATATCAAATACTCCAAATGAAGAACACCCAATAAGTTTTCTAGGGAGAAAAATGGCTAGTAAACATAATTGTAACAGTTATTTTTACACCAAAAACGATTTAAAAAAATTTTCCACAAAATACGGATGTCACATGAAACACAGTGAATTATGTTACAATTTTCCTGAAGCTGTAATGCAAATGTAACTGGCACATACAGTAAGTCTGTGTGAGGAAAAAATACCATGAAATTATAAACAAGATAAAAATGAATGATTCACACGTAAAGGATAATGTTTTTATTGAAAAAAATACATGATTGTTATCTTTTTTCCAAATGTGCATTTAATTGTGAATTACGTTATGATGTCTCTTGCTTCTGTTAATGGTGGTAGCAAACTTTCCATATTCTTATTTAAACACGCATCAATGTCAGTCATAAATGGCTCTTAAACAGATTTTCAGGTGCTATATATTTTTTCACATTCTTGGTCAAGTACAAATCCAAGAATTACATTACAGTGAATTACGTTCAGGTAATTTCTTTTCAACAGATAAAAAACACTGTTCTCGGAACAAATTAAGTATAAATCATTATCAGTGACATCGCCTGTCATTCGGACATCTTTAAAAGGGAAGTTGTGACACGGGAACAATTTTTAGGCTTTCATGAGGTTAACATTCCCTCTAGTCTTAAGTGTCCTTAATTTCTGTTAAGTGCAGTTATTTAGATATTATTGATTTTCAGTTTAATTTAATTTAGAAATGGAGAATTCTTGTATTGGTAAGATGTTATGACAATGGTATATTGTTATGTATGATATATAAATTAAGCATTGGTATATATTACGGTGTGACGTAATTCACAACATTGTAACGTAATTCACTGGTTCATAAACTGTATTTTGATTCCAGAAAATGGTTTTACATGACAAATTGTCTTGAGAAACATTGAATTAATGCTGAACAAAGATAAGAATAACTTTCAAAAAACAAAAGTCATTCAAAAACTATTTAATCATTGCAAGAATGTAATTAACCACAAAAAAAGATATGTGTGCTTCTTCGTGAACCGACATAGATAAATTATTTTTTTGTTTTTGTTTACTCAGACCACTTGAAAACAAGGAATATATATTGAACTCAGGCATAACTGCAATAAAATATTTGATAATGCACCTTTAAGGATATACCAACGATCAATTTCAATTTCTCAGCTATATAGATGACGTAATATCTTTAAACAATCTTAGCTTCAGGGATTTGATATATCGCATCTTTCCCAAAGAACTTGAGATAACGGATACCACAGACACTGTGAAGTCAGCCTCATATCTTGACCTGCAAGTAGAGATCGATGGTAAATGAAAACTATTGACCAAACTTTACGAGAAACATGATGAGTTTTCATTCAGAATTGTCAACTTTCATTTCATCTCTGGCACCATCCCTTCAGCCCGCGTATGGAATTTTCATATCACAACTCAAACATTATGCCAGAGCTTGCCGTAACTACGCAAACTTTTTGTATCGTGCTAGACTTCTTGTAATTAGGCTTCTGGAACAGGGTTATGTTGCTACTAGATTGAAGTCATCACTACAGACGTTTTATGGTCGTCATCATGAACTTGTGGATCGTTATGGTGTATCCATCTGCACCATGAAAATTGATTTGTTCAACGTATCATAGTTTTCCTTCCCTCTTTCGTCTACCCCAGATTTGACTTTTTATGAGCAGCTCAACGGATGTTTCTGGAAAAGCAGAGGACGCTTACCCTACTGGTGCACCTGGTCCATGCTCCCAGTTTTCAGTGGAGCCCAAGTTGCTCATTTACTTTTGTTACTTTGTATGTATTATCTTAGTTACTTTATCTTCTATGTTGTGTTTGTCTGTTTTCCGTGTCTGGTCTTTGCCCCTGGATTACATTCTTTTAATTTCCACTAGAATCTTGGTTCTCTTCTGTTATAAAATATAGAGCATCTTAAAAAAGATAACAATTTTTTAACAAATATTTGTTGCGTGTTGTGAATTTATTGTTGATCTATCAAATGGTATCATTTGAAGCACAGTTTTGAATAATTATATGATGAAACTATTATTATTCATCATGGGTGTTCAGAAGTAACGTAATTTACTACCAAAATATACTGGGCATGTTCAAAATTTCATACAGGACATAAATCGACCCATCAAGAGCTATCTTGTGTGTTTTCTTGCAATTCAAACTTTGTTTTATTAAAATTAAAACATTTGAGTTGTTTCCAGTATTCAAGATGTCTGGCCGCTTTTCTGCTCCTGTTGGGGCACTTTAACTGAATTTGAATGTTATGTTTAAGTAGCATTCACATTTGTCACTTTGCTCCAAATAACCCCAGATTTATCTCTGAATAACCTTTTGACGTCAGAGAAACAATGTAATTTCACATTGTACTTGCATTAATCGTTAGGATGAAATGTCTGAATTTTATATGGACAGTTACTCAATACTAAACAAAAAGTTGCAGTCACTTTATGGAGGGAGACATGTTATAGTGACTGTATTTCTTTCCTTTTTGTTCTCTTTCTTCTCATGGAAAAGTTTGGTGGGGGCCATTATTTTTTGTCTATTGACTTAGATAAAAAATACTAGCATTTGGCATGTAGATGTATTACCATGGCTGTCACATATTATGGTGACATTAGCAGGGGTGGACATCATTTGCCATTTTATTTCTATTTTACACATGAAATTTCCAATAAAAGGGGGTGCAAACCCCCTGCACCCTCCCCCTGGATCAACCACTCTATTTGTGAGATCTTTACTTCACATGACTCTTTACCTTGGAATTTAAGCTTACATTTATCACTAATTGTTTTTACAATGTGATGTAATTAATTTCTGATGCTATTGAGTAGCATGCTGCTAATGCAAGTAAATAAAGCTTAGTAAAGGTTACAAAATTTTGCTTTTGGTGCAATAGGATACAACTATAAATTCTAACATGGGATACATTGTTCATACCGTAATTACTCCTAATGCTCTGGGTTTAAATATCTGGTTGTATCATGTCACATCCAAGAATCATTTTGTCTGACATTCTTTTCATTTGTAAAAATGTTATTGATACATTAATATTTAAGGTCGAGAAGGTCATAGCTCAACTGTTGTCTGCATGGACTGTCACCAAGACAACACTACAATAATGACAGGATCTACAGATGTTACCTGTAAACTTTATAACTCTAGCACAGGGAAGGTAACAATTTCTCTAAGATTTAATAAAAATGAAATGTGCTGAATTTTATTGAACCTTTTATCGTGTAAAGTTAGGTAAACTAAGAAGAATGTTAGTCATCATTTGAGAAGTATCCTAAGTAACAGGAATCAATTCAACTTTAAATTATTATCACATGACTTTGTAATCAGCTTTGTGATTGGTTAATTCCCTGTTTATTTTGTACATGTTGTATAATCTAATTTGGATCTGTCATTCAAATGGATATATATATATTTCTATTTGATTTTTAAATTCTTGACAAAATGCTTACATTATCGAATGAGGAATTATTTATTTGATCAAAACTTGAAAAGAACTTCTGATGTCACTTGATAAATGATGTTCAAGACTTTATCATGTACATAGTTATTGTGCATGATTTAATTTGATATAAAACTGAATGCCTTATTGGCTTTTTCTTTTGTTTATTCCAAGAATTTAATTTCAGAAGTACATGTAACAAGCTTTCTGATTAGGTAAAACATTTTGTTTGTTATCTCAGGGACAAAATTTTGTTGTGTTAACCTTCTTCCGTCAAATTTTGATACTGAAATAAAATAATAAGCAGTGACTTATGCTTGTTTCTGTCTACATCCCCAATGCTCCTAGTGTGTACTTGAAAATAACCTGGTTAGCAGTTTATATAGTGTGCACCACATGATTTGGGTTATTTCTTCATTGACAAAATATGTATACACTATTTTACAGCTTCTAGGAACACTAGATTGTACAGATAAAGATTCAACAGAAGACAACTCTGTAGAATCATGTGGATTTTCTAAAGGGTAAGTAAAATAAAGACCAAGACTATTTTACTTTGGATGATTATACCATGCAAAACAAAAGAAATATAAAATTATTAAACTTCAACAGTTCTGTTAAATGGTTGACACTCATATTGTATTTTTAAATGGATGAAAAGACACGAGAGGACCTCTGAAAAGGGAAATTTGATTCTCCAGTGCAAATATGTCAAGGAGGGTTTAAGTGTATCTTTTTGTGAGCTATGTTCACATTATACTTGATGTCAGAATAAACATTTGATAGGAACAATGGTCAAATCACCACCAATTGAAAATCGCCTTGGTAATAGAATCATAGCCAGTGTGATAATGTAAACAATAAAGTGCTGGATGGCAGTGTTGTTGGATTTAAGCAATTAAGATTTTAGGGAAAAGGTGTTAAATTTTATAGTTGAGCCAGTCTTTCAAAAATGGTTAATACATCACTGACCAAGTTATTATTTGCCCCACAGGTATAGTTCAAATAATTTAAATAAAACAATTACAAATTTTTGATAAAAAAAGATTTCTTTAAATTTTTGTGACATTTTACATGAAAGTATATTATACAGTGTTCTGTTGACATATATTATAGGTTGATTTAATGATTACAGCATATTTTTTTTTCATTATAGACAAAATTATGCAGCATCTGGCACATTGTTAGGTAAACTAACAATATGGGATGTACCAAGTCAGACAGCAAGAAATGTTTGTCCACATCAGGTAGGTCGGCTGTACCAAGACAGACAGCAAGGAATGTTTGTCCACATCAGGTAGGATGGATGTATCAAGTCAGACAGCAAGGAATGTTTGTTCACATCAGGTAGGTCGGATGTACCAAGTCTGTTCACATCCGGTAGGTCAGATGTACCAAGTCAGACAGCAAAGAATGTTTGTTCACATTAGGTAGGTTGAGTGCACCAAGTCAGACAGCAAGGAATGTTTGTTCACATCCGGTAGGTTGAATGCACCAAGTCAGACAGCAAGGAATGTTTGTCCACATCGGGTAGGTTGGATGTACCAAGTCAGACAGCAAGGAATGTTTGTTCACATCCGGTAGGTCGGATGTACCAAGTCAGACAGCAAGGAATGTTTGTCCACATCGGGTAGGTTGGATGTACCAAGTCAGACAGCAAGGAATGTTTGTTCACATCAGGTAGGTCGGATGTACCAAGTCAGACAGCAAGGAATGTTTGTTCACATCAGGTAGGTCAGATGTACCAAGTCTGACAGCAAGGAATGTTTGTTCACATTGGGTAGGTTGGATGTACCAAGTCAGACAGCAAGGAATTTTGTTTGTGTACATCTCCTGTGATGTGTACAAACTTTTTGGAAATTAAGATATTGATTATTGTACATTTATCGGCAATTTGTCCTTTTTTTTCCTTTAATGTTTCTGCCTGGTATTTTTGGTATCTTGCATGCTGGTTGTATCACAAAAATATCAGATAAAACAAACATGATTGACATGATGTAAACATGGAAGAATCGATTAGGGATGTGGTCTTTATCTTACTTTTTTACTTGATTTTTTCTGGGGACAAAAGTTAATAAAAAAATGAATGTATTTTATAAGTAAATAAAAATCAGATTACTAATAAACAGAATAATAGTTACTTTTAAAAGTTACTACTTCAGCACCTGGAGTGTTCGTATCGCAACTTATACGTTATGCCACAGCTTGCCGAGACTACACAGACTTTTTGTATCGCACTAGAATTCTAACAAATAGGCTTCTGGAGCAGAGATATGTTGCTACAAGATTGAAGTCATCACTACAAGTGTTTAATGGTCGTCATCATGAACTCGTGGATTTTTTACGGTGTATCCATCTGCACCATGAAAACTGATTTGTTCAATGTGTCATAGTTTTCCTTGCCTCTTCCATCTACCCCGGACTTGACTTTTTATGAGCAACTCGGTGGGTGTTTCTAGTAAAGCAGAGGACGCTTACCCTGCCGATGCACCTGGTCCATGTTTCCAGTTTTTAGTGAAGTCTGAGTTGCTCATTTGCTTTTGTTACTATGTATGTATGATTTTAGTTACTTTATGTTCTTTGTGTATGTCTATTCTCCATGTCTAGTCCTCGTCCCTGAATTACATTCTTTTGATTACCGCTATAACCTTGGTTCCCTTGATTACTCTTCCAATAAAGCTACTGACAATATCATGTGGAATATCTCGAACTCAATTTCACGTGCTTGTTGAGATATTCCACATGATATTGTTTGTATTAAAATTGAAAGTAACTATTATCCTATATGTATTGTAGGCTGGTATTGTGAAGTTACAATGGGATGCTTCATCACCTTTAGTGTATACAGCCTGTTTAGATGGTATTATCAGGTTATGGGATGCTAGAAATGGACAGTGTGTAACACAGTGGACAGGACATCGGGATGCCATCTTAGATTTTAATATCTCTAGGTAATCCTTTTCTATAATTTCTGGGGACTTTTTTTCTATTTACTGTGCATAGCAAATAGCAAAAGAGAGCTCTGGGTAAGATCTCAAAGAGATTATGTTGGTTGTTGTCATCAGCTCTTGCAACTAAGTCATAATATACAAAACTGGAAATGAAAGCATAGTTTTCTCATCAACACTCCATTCAAAATATCACAAGCAATTAGTTTTCTATTACAGTAACAGGTACGGATAAATGCCAAAATATTTTAGGTCTCATCACTCTCAAAATAGGGAATGAAATTGTGGACCATACTTTTATGGCATCGTATCACATCATAACATTAAGCTGTTTAGTGGTAGTTGTGTGCAAAAATTGGGGTTGGAATTCAGCTCTAAAGGGGATTTTGTTTACACAGTGTTGAGATTTACACGTGTTGACATTCACTTGTGTGTATTGTATGCATAATGTTGGTAGAAAAAAATCTGTCTGTGAAATTAGACTCGGTCCAGAAATTGAGTAAGATTTTTTTAAAATACATTTCCAAATAAATCCAGTCTAATAGACATTTTTCAGAACGGCGAAAATTGATACCTGTGAATATGTTCACTTGACAGAATCCGCGAAAATTAACAACTGAGAGATATAATACAATTCCAGTAATTGGCTTAAAATCTACGAGTTCATTTCTTCCACCTAAGTTGTACATTTTAATTAGCAAAACTTGCAGTGTCTATGTAATATCCACAACTTCTTTGTTTTAATTGGAAAGTTTTATGCTTGCCTTGTTTTGTTTATTTTTCTCTCTTGTTTTGTTTTTACTTTGAACACCATTATTACTTCAAATTTCAGGGATGGAAAGACACTAGTTTCAGTATCAGAAGACAATACAGCCAGAGTTTTCTCACTTCATACACCAGATTGATGATGATGATAATGAACATAATAAACTGCCCAATTTTTCATGCTTTTTTCTTTTATTATTGCACCTAATGGATCAAGTATACCTGATGAATTGATTTGACTCTAGTTTTAATTTATTGTCCTTGGCTGCAACATGACCTAGTTATGATCTGCATCCATCTGTTACTTTTATTTTGTGGAACTTCTTCACTGATTTATTTTATTTAAATTAGCACAATATGAAGTTGATCATCCTGTACCAGCATTTTGATGAAACAAGTTTTACAGTGACTTCCTGAATAGGACACTTTTGTGATATGTTAGTCATAATTTCATATTTACTAATATCTTAAAAGTCTATAAGAGTCCATATATTACAATATATCATTCTTTAAATACATTCATTGAAGGTCACACCTTTCAAGGTGTGACAACTTGTATAATCTACATGTATAGCAAGACAAAGCAATGAAAACCACTAATTTTCCCACACTACATGCAAAGGCACACAAATTTATAAAAAAAAAAAATTAACCAAAAAATATTCACCAAACATGTCTGTGTACAATTATATTTCACTGTTGCCATGGATACTGCCCCTGAGTGTTTCGGACAGAAGTGTCAATTGGTACAAGAAGTTTTTTTACAATGGTAAATGTTGATATTTTCAGCCTCGATTCTCCAACTATACATGTTATTAGTGAACATGTTTTAATACAAATAAAATTATTGGTTTTACAGAGTTACAGCTTACATGTACACAAAGTAGGTACCCTTTAAGTACATCAGACAGACCGATGGAGTCTGGTAGCTTCTAATTCTGAGGTGCCTTCAAGTGCATCAGACAAACCAATGGAGTCTGGTGGCTTCTAATTCTGAGTTCGCCTGAATATAGCTGAAATATTGCTGCTTGGGCATTAAACCCCAACAAACAAACAAACATCTAATTCTGAGGTGCCCTTAAGGAGGTAGACCTAAGGTAAGGGACACAACTCTTAAAAATCATTGGAACGTTTTTATTCAGCATTTTACATCAATCTCATGTAAGCATCAAAGTGACTTGGACTAATTTCATTCTGTTTCAAATGAAAGCTTGGTAGGATTTGTTGAAATTGAATATGATACAAAATATATCACTGATTTCAAGAGTAATGTCCCTTACCCTAGGTCTACCTCCTTAAGTGCATCAGACAAACCGATGGAGTCTGGTGGCTAGTAGGCCTGATGTGCTCCTTAAGTGCATCAGACAGACTGATGAGCCAGGTGGCTACTAGATCTAAGGTGCCCCTTAAGTGCGTCAGATCAATGTAGTCCGGTGGCTACTACTCCTGCATTACAAAGAAAACTGTTGTTCTCTGGTAGCAAGCCACATGAAGGACATCTGCCATAAAGCGGACCAAATAAACAGAAATCAGCAAATTAGGTTTAATAGATTCTGCATGCCTGTCTAACATTTATATTTTTGACTTTTTAATGGTAAGCAATCACATGGTCTACATCAATATGGGACATGTGATTTAGAGTGACAGGAGACAAGCTTTCAGAACACAAATAATAAAGCCACAATGGAGATTAAAAATCCTTTTAATTACAAATCCAACAAATTAAGGAATATGACTGAAAAATTGTACAAGTTTTGTTAGACGCATAAATGACTTTTTTTTTATATATATGTATATATATATATAACATTGGTGAACTGACTCACACAAATATACATTACATATACATATATGTAACATCGGTGAACTGACTCACAGATATACATTACATATACGTAACATCAGTGAACACACTCGCCCATTACATTCTTTTATCATATAGTAGGCCAGTAATAGCCAAAAAAAAAAAAAACTTCAAATTTTAATAGTTTTTTTTTTTCATTAAACTTTCAAAACACTGCATGCAATGTACAATGTGACTTTTTCAGAAAATTGATCAGACTTATAATTCAGGACAACAAGTGATGACTCTAACCAAAAGGGAAATATGCACAGATTGTATCAACACTGACTGAAAAAAATGTTAAAAAATTATCAGTACAATAAACAGTAAATTTATTGTATCATATAACATAACAAAACATCAATGTAATTTACTAAAAAGCTACACATTGTGTAGAATGAAAATGGATTTCTCACAAATCATATATCATGGTCTTTTTATCTGAATTTCATAACAATATTCTATAAATGTTATCCACAAACCAAACAAAAAGTTAATACCAATTTTCCACCCATATAAATACAGATAGACAAATGAGAATAAAAGACAAGTTACTTAGATGTATATTTGAAGTTCTACCATTTTATTTATAGAGAATAAACCAAGTAAACATAAATGGTAGATTCTCATCCAACCTTCAATATAAATATGGTTAGGGCAGGAGGATTTTATTTTTTAATTTTATTTCTTACTTCATATTTGCTAGCCTAATCTTGGGTATTTGAAGTTTAAATATGTTCTAAATCCATAGCTACGTCAGTTTCAGAGAAGAAACATTGTTTTAGTCACCATGAAAAAAAAGATTTGTATGTTATAGTATCTTAATACTAGAAACTGATGCGAAAAAAATCCTGATTTTTTTAACCCCCCCTTTTTTTTCTTTTCAATTAATTTTATTTGGCCGATCTGATCAAGAATGCAATGCATCTGATTTGAAAAAAGTATTCTATACCTAAATCTGTTTCACGAAGGTGTGATGTACCTATTATAGTTCTCCAACAACTCAAATAATTTCAACAGAACAAAAACAAAAAAATTACTGATAACAACCATGAAATTGAGTAGATCTCTCTATTGCACTGTAAGATATCATTAGTATAAACATTTGAGATTCATAAATCCAGACCTCGATCACCGTAAAGAGTAAAAAAACATCAAATAAATAACATCAAATACAAATAACGTAAGTCTATTGCACAGTCTTCTAATGTAATTAATGATAATTACCTTCTATAGTCTTAAGATATTGATCAAGTTCAATTAAAGGCAGATATATTGTAAGTAAATAATTAAAAAAAAAAAAACATGAAAAATGTTTAACAACCATTAATTTATTTCATTCACAATGTATACAGATATAAATGTTATCCATAAAGATAATTGCACATAACATGTAGAACTCCTTGTTTTTATTTGGAACAGCCCGCCCAACTTTTTTAACCTCATTTTAAAGATGATTTTTATAATAATTGATCGTAATATTTCTCAAATTGACATTTTCAAGAAAAATTCTTATAACAACAAATGCATAGAAAATTAACTCTAAATATTAGTCTCACGCTTTGGAACCTTATTTGAATTTTAAAATTGCAACAAATTGAAAGAAAAACCAGCAATTATAAGTTAGATACTTGAATGTTGTAATTGCTTGTACAACTTTAAATAAATATGGCAAAAAAAAACCCAAACATTCATAAAATTATCAACAACAGAATTAACAGATTCCAACCATTCACATTCATACTGAGAAAATCTAGTTAAAACTTTCCATCCATGTGACATTAGAGTACAATTCAAAAAGGTGAAAAAAAATTGAAAAATCACATGACATATACAGGGAGATAATCTCTGTTCAAATATCAAATTGCTACTTATTGATTGGTTAACATATGGATGCACTAGAGTTTACATATGTTGATTGGTTGGGTCCAGTCACATGAAGATGTACTGTTACTTGGTTAATACATTGATTGGCTGGTTCATTGAGTACAGGTCTACACTGGTGAATGATGAACTATTCAAAACACAAAAACCATGTAACAAAGATGTTGATTGGTTAGTTCCACTATGAATGTAAACTCTATATTGATTGGCTAACTTAGAAAGAATGATGACCATGCTGACAGGAACAAATTGAAATATTTAAATTAATCATTATTGATTGGTTAAATATCTATACTGGCTTGCTTAATTGGTTTAAATTTAGAGTTCCGTGACGGTGACCCATAACGAGGATCCATAGAATCATCACTATAAAGTCTATCCTCATGTTTATAATCATGATCACGTAGCCGATGGTCTCTGTGATCACCTGACCTCAGATCACGTTCATGCATTTTATCGTAAGTTCGTCCCCCATCATGTTCATGTACATGTCTATTGTGATGCCCATGGTGTCCATCATGGCCTCGTTCTGGCGATATTGAATGCCGACGATGTTGATGTTGTCCACCATGTGGGGCCGTATTGTGCCTACTGAGTGATGCAGGGGAGTGTGGGCTATGTAAGTGATGACGCGGTGTATGGTGAGGCGCCATGTCAGGAGGGTTGGCAGCACGATAATAGGCTTCTAAAAACTCTGCTAAATGTTCACAAGCATCTTCTAACTGGTTCTCATCAAGTATCACATCAAACATATTCTGAAAAAAAATTAAAATCAACATTTATCGCCTTGTTACAGACAATGTATTGCAGACAAAGACATAACAGAAGTTTATTTTACTTGTTTTTGAGCTGATTTTTAATCTATCAGTACACCCAATATATACCAAAAATTACTTTTCAAAATGATACTAAAAAAAACATTTTCATACATCTTGCAATTCTGGTACATATACCAAAAAACTGAAATATATTTCACACTCTATTGGTAGTATTCACTACTTCTCTTTATGGTTTCAATACTGAAATAACTATTTCATACAGGTTAAGATACAGTATCAAGATGATTACATTATGTTGACCGAATGCCATTCCTGAATAACATGCCTTTACTTTTGCTGAGATGATCTTAAGGCTGATGCAAAGGTCTATATGAAGTTGATAAGACAATATATAGAACTTTTTTTCTTTATTCCCAGTCGGCAACTTTTACAAAAGAGGACTTTAGGTTTTACACTTATTCTGACGGGCAAATTAGTTTTCCACCCTATTTTAGCCATTCTAGCAAATATACAACTGATATTTAGTACATTGCTTTTCCAAGAAGTTACAGTTCAAGTTAAAATGTTGTTTGGGTCCAGTTGTTGAATTATGACCCTTGGACTTTAAAAATTAGTGCAGAACACTTTTTTTGTCATACTTGCAGAAGATTAAGCTCAAATTTTGTTCTGGTCTGTTGAATTTTCCCTGAATTATGGCCCTTGGACTTACAAAATTTTATTGCACTCAGTTTTTCACACTTTGCTCGTTAACAAATTATGCATGAAGTTTGCATAATTTTCTCTGGTAGAGGACTGTATTGCCATGCAATACTCTCAGCATGCTTGTTTACCTAAAGACTTCTTAAACTGATAGGTTGACATTGGGTGACATTTTCATGTCTATTAAATAAAAAAAATGACCACATAAGGATAAGGGACAAGTTAGACATACTGTCCCCACTTCAATATCCAGGACAGTTTTCTGAATAACTATTCATACCTTGCAAAAATTTAATGTTTTAGGACAAAAACAAGAGGAAACTGGGCTGTTTTATATACGTGTATTATAAACTTACACTATCACATTGATTTAACTTATCAGCAGCTACCAGCTGTACATTCATGTTACGACTCTGAGATTTACCACGGGATTTGATTAATCGCTGTAATACCTGAAATAACAAAATTCTATGAATCATTATCTTCTCAAATAACATTGGCACAAATGCCCCCACTGCAAACTTGAGGCTAAATAAACCAATTAAGTCCAGAGGGAGACAGAAATCGCATGCAAGAGCAAGGTTTTCTGTAAGGTTGGTGGCACCAAAAAAATTTGGAAAAAAAATCAAGAAAAAACTCCCTTTTATACTGTACAAGTAACTGGAACTTTTGCAATGTGCTCTATCAGGACACAGCATGATACACCTGTAGAGACTGAAGACTAATTTGTACACAAGACTTGAATTTGATACAATTATGAATTTCAATTTTGATTAAAAGTTTGAAACCAGATAGGATTTTTACAAGTTCTGAAATGGTCAAATAACTGAATTACATACAATATAACTTGGGGAAACAGACGGAGTGACAATATTATTTCTATATGCTCCCAAATTTTGCTTCCAGTAGAATAAACAATTTAACAAATTTGCCTGGAAATTTATGTGAGTGTTCATGAGAATTGAAACCACCCTAATAGTGTATAAAATTACTCCAGCAACTCCAACACATATGGTTGGAAGCTTATAAAAATCAAAAGGGAGTTAGCAAGTCATCAAAGTTCCATAATAATTGCTGAAAATATTTTTTGGTTGTGCCAAAAACTCTCCTTTTAATAAAGTCCCATACCTCAGATATTTAAAACAATTAAAAGGGAGCTTACATCAATAGAAAGAAGCTTCATAAAAATTGGTAAAAGCTATAGTGGCAAGTGTGAACAAAGGATGGACAACAGCATAATGATATTGGTAATAGAAAGAAACAATTCACCAAAGCTTCATAAAAATTGGTAAAAGTGTTTTTTAGTTATTGTGGCAAGTGTGAACAAATGATGGACAAAGCATAATAATCCTGGAAAGATTGCATTATTAGTTTCTAATGGATTTTTTTTGGTAATATTCTTCTAATCAAAAAAAAATTGTTGCCAGTTCCTTGAACAATGCCATTAGTTGTGAGTGGTAACAAACACTTAAGTCAGACTCACAGTAACATAGATCCTAATCCTAACCACCACACACTTTATACAATATTGCAAGATTTTACAGTTAGAAACAGATAAAAGTGTATTCACAAAAAGTTGTAAATGTAAAGCCATACTCTAGTAGTTACCTTGTGTTAAATTAGAAATTATTGAGATGTTTTTTATCATTCCAAAATTATTACTTAACATATATAAATAGACAAACATAGATGAAGATTTTTTTTTTCAGTATAATAAATAATACACAATAACAATGATAATGACCTTTGGTGAAGCTATTTTGACATAAACTATGATGGGTGCTAACGAAGTCTTGGCTAGTTGTGATGGATGGTTTATTGTATCACAATCTAAGGCTACTAGTTGTAGTTGTCGACATAAACCAAATATTCGTTCAATTTCCTCCTGAACCTCCCCTAAAAATAAAACATTTGGTGAATAAAATAGGTAAAAGATATGCACTATCTGATACAAAATTACTTACACCAGAGTATTTAAAGCTAAATCCCCTTCACTCCTATAATGCAAGAGGTTGGATTTCCTTCTACAGAGTTAGAAATAGAATACCCTTGAAAATGAAACAGGTAGGAACACCAAATCTCATATAATGAAGAAGGCAGGAACTCCATTCCAGCATACCTTAATTTTGGGATCCCCACCTTAAAGCAGGCAAGAAAAGCAAATTGCTCTTTCAACAGATAAACTGTATTTTTTTTTGACATTTCAAAACAAACATCTTCACAGAGGTTCAGTATAAAATTCTAAGTAACCTTTCTTCAAGAAAAAATAAATACACTACATTCTCTTCATTGCAGTTTTTATATAACATGAACCTTTCTAAGTAATTAAAATTAAAATTAAAAATAAAAATTAATTGTGGAAGTACCATTCCATATAAAATCAGATTGTACAGCATATGATAGAAACTGATTCCCTATGATTGTGTGGTTATGTATTTACTTTTAACATTTCTTTTCCAAAGTTTGAAGTTCTCTGATCTCAGCATTTTCTCTTCAGATATATATTTTACTCAAGAATGCACTATGATTCGAGAAGGTAACATGTGTCAGAAGTGAATGGTTTTGTTGTAGAGGTAAAGCCTATAAAAAACACATTAATTATTGCAGATTTTTATGTAGCTTAACGTGCTATACTAAATGCCATCCTCTTCATACCAATAGCATTCTGCTCTTTTAAGATATTTTTTAACAAAGAAAGCATTAAAACCCTATTTTGCAAGGGAGATAATTCATAAGTATTCAAAAGAAAACACAAACATTTTAATTAGTTATAACTGTTCAACTAGTGGTTTATCATATCATTGTTTGTTATTGTTTTAATCCTTAAACATTTAAGGAAAGAAATTAAATTATAATTTGGAAACCATCACCTGTCACTCATTCTTATATATTTGTTTGATTTTTATCATCATTTCCGTTTAACTGTTTTATATTGTATAAATTAGTTTGTTCAAATACGATAGAAAATATTTTCTGTTTTACATGTAGTATGAGTTGAATGTGCTGTTGTACGAGTGACCATATCTTAGATTATCAGGGTCATAGATTAAGTTAATAAAATAAAATACAACTTATTAAAACAGCAAATATTTTCTATCCTATTTGGACAAAATATTGCAATGGAAAAGAATGTAGAATATTTATTCTTCAAGGAAGGTTACATAGAATTCTATATTGCCTATGAGGGACAGACCTATTTGTACTAAAATATTAGACTTTGTTGATGACACACTGCTACAATCATGTCTAGACCAACAGGAATATGTGAGATGTCTTATAACTTGTGCTGTACATCTGCATTTGAAGTTCAAATAATCACTTCCTAAGTGCATACAGTACAGAGAGATTTTGAGCCATTCTTCTATCAGGACATCTACATATATCACGACATATATAGGACCTTGCTAACACTTTATTTTTTATACAGCAG
Organism: Perna viridis; assembly: GCA_037379345.1. NCBI lineage: Eukaryota > Metazoa > Mollusca > Bivalvia > Mytilida > Mytilidae > Perna > Perna viridis. Next base: position 28,920,866 of record CM074523.1, read on the forward strand.
GGATGATTTTAAGCCATTAACAAACAAGGCAGAAATGGGCAAAATCAGAAGTAAATAAATAGTTAAACAAAAAAAGAATCATAACAGTAAAATCCGGATTTGAAACAGCAGAAATCCTCTAAAATACCAGAAAAAACCATCCCCAATACTAACTCATATTTATAGAATTTAGTTATCGACAACATTAATTTTGTTTTGTGTGTGTACTTACCAACAGCAGTCATTTTATTGGTACTAGTACCCAGTACCCTATTTGGTTTGTTAATTATTGATTTTCTAGCTAAAGATATATCTACAGAAACTCTTGTAATGATTATTCTGAAAAAAAAAAGAAAAAAAAACATATTTAAAGAATGGTAAGTCATTAAAGCATTGTAAGTTTCACTCTGATAATCCTACCAACAACTACCTGTCTGTCTAAGATTTTCATGGGGCACATTTTTCAATAGCAAAATTTTTTTAGGTAAAAATAAAAAATTTAAACAGCAAGATACGATCCACACCAGTCAAACACTGTGGACACAATGTTAGTTTTTGATACACTTCAACATAGGACTTAAAAATTCATTATGGACACAACTGGTTTGGAAACAATATTGCACAATATCTTGAAATTCAATTCAAATTAAAATTCTGCTTTCAAAATACTGTCATGGATCACTTTGAATCCCATTATCTCAAAAGCAGTTAATGATAGAGTAAATTTGCTAGCATACTTATTAAACCCCTTGTAAAGAGGAACAATTTTCAACAACAAAAAAATCATTAAAATAAGAAGAAAACTTTTTAAATACAGTCTTCCAAAAAATGATGTTTTCGTCCCCTTAGATCCCTTGATATTCATAATTGGTGAGAAATATTCAAATACTGATTAAAAAATGCAGATATGAACTTCCAGTTAAGGAATCCAGAGGAAAAAAATTCAAGTGGACCAAAAAATAAGTTGACTTTTTTTTTCAGGATGTGTTGCCATTTTTGCCCCTTATAACAAAGCTGTAAGATATAAGAATTCTGACTGACATAAGGAAACAGGGAATTTCATAAAGAACTAAATAAAACAAGAATTCTCAAATTTGGACCAAATATAAAACAGTTTTTTTAGGGTGTGGCCACTTTTTGGCTAAATACTATTGAAATCTGTTATATATTTGTAACTCATTTTATAAGAAAACAATAACTGTCAAAATTGAATGAGAATTAAACCTTCTACGTCAATTTTCGATAAACACCCATATTTGCCCCATTAATATTTGATGCAAGTATATTATTTCTAGGTACTTGTTTTAATTATTTTCTTTCTAACAAGAATGATTAAAGCTACATTGTACTTACTTGCCCTCAAATTTATGTTTTAAGAAATCAAAAAGAGCTTTCTGCATCATATCAGTAACTTCATAGCCCTTTAATGAAGGTCCTACCAAAACTATAGGTCTCATAGAAGGCACTACCTCATATGGTGGAATACTATCAGACTAAAAAGAAAATATTGATATTACAAGGAATTTTAATTGCAACAGGATTTCACTTTATTTTCAAAATCCAGAACCATTTATTTTAAGATTTGATTAAAACCGCAAATGCAAGTTATTAAGTAGCACTCCAGCTAAGAATCATGCAAAATGTGATTCATGGGTAAAAACCCAACATATTTTTATTTTTGATATTTTGTTTGAAATGCCATAATAAACAGAAATTCAGCTTTTCATATAACCCGTGTTCTTAAGAGATAAAAATTATATAGAATGCACTGCAGATTTCAAAATTATGTGAGATAACTCTATACTTAAGAGCAGGCAGATTTGAATGAATAATTACACATTTCATAGTGTAGACCAATAAAACAATTTAATTACAAAAATAAAATATATGTTGCTTTTTTTTGGGGTGTATCACATTTTTCAGAGTTTGCATGATTCATACAAAGACAGCTACTTAACAACCCTACGTAAAAATTGATGATGTTTCTGTTAACAGTAGTGTTGAATAATATAAAGAAGACCAAACAAGCCCAAGTCGCTAAAGGTTTATTTCAATTGGAGGAATACAATCACAATAGGTTACAAATTAGATACTGATCACACTGATTACCCTCCTTTGTATGAAGACTTACCTTTTTGAAAAACGTCTTCTTTTTCTCTTTTCCACTAGGTGCTGTTACACTACTGGAAGGTTTTGAGTTGCCAGCACTATCACTATCATCCACAGTGCTTTGGCCTCCATCCATACCATTTTCTGTGTCCATTCCAATAACACCTAGATCTGGAGTAGGAGGTGTTGAGCCACGAGAATTGGAAGGATTTGTACCACTACCTCCTATTTGGGAGGAAGAAGGGTCTTTTCTGTAACCATAAAAAAAATTCTTATTTTCTATCAAGTGATATAAATTCTCCTGTCATTGATCTGCAGCTACAAATAACTGAATGGTAACTTAAACTACGTGTCAGGGTTTTAATGGTTACTTCAGAGCGGCTGCATCCACCTGCTGAGCCACACAAAAAAGTGGATTGTTTGTAGAGGGCATTATTGTCATCATACCTATCAAGTTTCAAAATACTGGAACCCATAGGTTCAGGAGTTGATCTTTGAACATTACACAACCAGAAGCTTGAATAGCCTATGATGGCCATCTAGTTTGATCAACTAAAATTTATCACATGTTAAAGTTTTCCTTTTCATTATTTTTGGCCTAGTTTAGTCACCATTGGTTGAGTAGAAGCAGTGGTTTAAGTGTATGCATAGTATTTTAATGTGTCTTATACTGCAATTATTTTATTTGAATAACCAAAATGTATTAATAAATTAACAGTCACTGACAGTATATAATACTATGCCTTCTTTCCCACCCTTGCATGGACTACCTGTTTATCATTTTTGGAGGCCACCAGTGGGGAAAAATATTATACATATATATGACATATAAAATTATACTTGATTAAAATATGATTAAGACTGCAGTATAAAGACAATATCAGTTTTTGACTAGAATACTAGAAATTAAGATATAAGAATTATGCAAGAATGGAAAAAAAAACTGGCTAAAGAGCTCCATAGAGCACAAGTAACTTGTTTTAAATATTTGTATATACATGTAGTATTGGACTCTATACAGATATTACTTACATATAAATATTTAACAATCAATACTTTATTCAACTTCAATGAAACATGCAGTACAATTAAGGCCTGTAAGTAGTACATAAAGAGTTGATAGTACTTACATAGTACAAAGTCCACCACCCCATCAACCAACAGTTCCTGACTGTAGTTGATAGTACTTGCACAGTTAGTGTGCCCCCCCCCCCATTAACCAACAGTTCCTGGCTGTAGTTGATAGTACTTAAATAGTTACTGTGTACCACCCCATCAACCAACAGTTTCTGACTGTAGTTGATAGTACTTAAACAGTACACAGCATAAAGTCCACCACCCCATCAACCAACAGTTCCTGGCTGTAGTTAGTAGAACTTACACTATATTAAGTCCCCAACCCATCAATCAATAGTTCCTGGCTGCAGTTAGTAGTACTTACACTGTATTAAGTCCACCACCCTATCAACCAACAGCTCCTGGCTGTCACTGAGAGTACTTACACAGTACACAGCATTAAGTCAACTACCCCATCAAACCAACAGTTCCTGGCTGTAGTTGGTAGTACTTACACAGTTTAAAGTGTATCACCCCCATCAACAAACAGTTTCTGACTCTAGTTGATGGTACTTACACAGTATAAAGTCCACCACCTTATGAACCAACAGTTCCAGGCTGTTGTTGGCAGTACATACACAGTATAAATTAGACACCCCTATTCACCAGTAGTTCCTGGCTGTAGTAGGTACTATTTACACAGTAATTAAATGACCTCCCTGTCCACAAGCAGTTCCTTGCTGTAGTAGGTAGTACTTACACAGTATAAAGACGACCACCCCGTCCACCAGCAGTTCCTGGCTGTAGTTGGTATTTCATGTTTTCTAACTTGGCAGGGCTAGGTATGAAGCCTACATTACATCCTTCCTTTACTACACGCCCTATCCACCAGTCATTGTTAAATTTCTGAACAGAAAAATCAACATTATCTCAGAGTTTTGTAGGCCAACACTTACAACAATATAAGTAATTATTAACTTACATATTACATAAACAGCAGATCATAGGATAATAAAGATATACAGATTACTATAAATATTTAAGATAATTAGTAAAAGTCAAACCTAAATTAACACATGAAAATTACGAAGTGTAGCTACAGGCATCTTTTTAGCAAATGTTCTAAATACAATACCAGATAGAATACACACTGTTTTCAGAATCTTGATAGTCAATCAGATTCTGATAAAAGATTAAAATATATTTAAATAGAGTTTTTATGTCTTCAACCTTGCTTTTAATCACATGCACATGCACATGCTGTGACATGGTTAGGACCTTTGACCATTAACAATTTTACATCACTGAATTTACAGATAAATGCCTCTAATCCAACCCCCCCACCACCAAAAAAAATGTATTCAACTGCTTTATAATAGGAAGCACACGATGAAGAAAGGGAGGTAATAAAAAATAATAATGAAGAATAAACGCGATATCATCATGTTGGAACTACCAACAATGATACTGTAATGACTTAGAAGTGTTTTGAAGATTCTGGCCTTAAATGATTTGGACTTAAGTAGACCCCATCAGTGAGTCATGTCGCCCTCTAAACCCAATAAGTGTGCCATCCCCCCTCAAAACCCCCCTCTAGCAATTTCTCTTTACTAAACCAAGACAGTAAGTCATGTCTCTCTACAAAACCAGACAGTACACCATTTCCCCCTCTAAACCCTAACAATGAGCCATGTCTTCCTTGTAAACCAACCAATGTGCCATGCCCCATCTAGCGAAATCCGAGAACAATGTCTCCTTTCTAAACCCAATCAGTGAGCCATGCCTCCCTAAAGTAAAATCAGAGAGCAATGTCTCTCTTCTAAACCCAAACTGTGAGCCATGTCTTTCTACAAAACGAAGTAAGCCACTTTCCCCTCTATACCATAACAATGAACCATGTCTCCCTTCTAAACCCAATCAGTGAACCATGCCACCCTGTAGCAAAATCAGAGCAATGTCTCCCTTCTAAACCCAGATAGTGAGCCATGTCTCTACTTAATAAAGAAAGTAAACCACTTCCCCCTCTAAACTCTAATAATGAGCCACATCTCCCTTCTAAACCCAGATAGTGAGCCTTGTCCCACTCTAAACCCAACCAGTAATTCTTTAAAGTACTGTTTTATGAACATTTTCATACTTAATTCTAAAAAAAACAAAAAAAACAACAACAAAAAAAACGCCTGTATGCAGAAAATGGAAAGATAAAATATAAAGAGAACTTAACCATATAGGAAAATATAAAATATCAGAAAAACATGGCAATTCCATGATTAATTCAACACCTATGGGAGCCAACATCAATATCAGAATTATGTAATAGACAACAATAATACTGCTCTTCTTTCAATCATTTACAAGCTTAAGGGTGATTATAAACCAGAAGTAAGTGTAAGTTTGAGATTTACAAAGCCTTGCTACATTCATTCAATTTAAATATTCTGGCAGTTCCTAAAATACGTTGTCAATTTTTATGAACAAATAGGACTAGAAATCTCCATATGATTGCAATATTTGTTGTAATTTTGCTTGTCATTGGATAACACAATTAAGTTTACAGATTATGGCCATACATTAAGTCCCTTCAGGATTATTCATAGCTCACTACAATATGGTATCCATTTCTTCATGTGTGTACTTCTTTTTTATTGTAGTATACTAACTGTAAACTTCCTTTGTGTACTTTTTATTGCATTATACTAACTGTAACTTCCTTTGTGTACTTCTCTGATGTCTGTTGCTGATATGAAGCAATAATGATATGATTGATTGATTGATTGTGGTTTGAAGTTTCCATGACAGACACTCAGTAGACGGTGCATTTCAGAATAAAACATTAGACCAATTGAACAACCTCTGACATAATTAGTCAGATCTTTATATTTATAAACAATAGCTGCTTTTTATTACTCTGACATAATGAGTCAGATCTTTATATTTATAAACAATAGCTGCTTTTTATTACTCTGACATAATGAGCCAGATCATTATTTATAATGAGTCAGATCTTTATATTTATAAACAATAGCTGCTTTTTATTACTCTGACATAATGAGCCAGATCTTTATATTTATAAACAATAGCTGCTTTTTTATTACTCTGACATAATGAGCCAGATCTTTATATTTATAAACAATAGCTGGTTTTTATTACTCTGACATAATGAGCCAGATCTTTATATTTATAAACAATAGCTGGCAAGCAGACATTTAAGGATTTCAACACATAATATCAATGATTACAACAGCTGGAAATCCTGATATATTTCATAACTGCTGAAAATCATGATATATCTCATAACTGCTGGAAATCATGATATATCTCGTAACATAATAAATAGTGAACTGAACAGCTGAAATATGGCAAGTACTGCAGGACTTCAATCCAAACATCTTCTCGGGAACAAGGCACCCATGATTTTTCTTTAAAGAGAACAGACAGAGGGAAACGAGAAAAGAAACAATGTGCAGGGCTTCATCATGAATAATTCTGACATTCTGAAAATGACAGCATAAAATACAAGCGTGAGTAATCAATAAGTGTTATACAATGACTGTATAATATAGCTATGACTTATTGATTTTTACTCACTACACCATCCTAATCAGCTGTAGACCTTCAACTTATCTTTCAACTTCAAATTTGCAATAACGTACATGTATTACAAAACATTGCGAAAATTTTTAAGTTTTCTTGGAACTATGTTGTGGTAAATGACCAATAAAATGTTCTTTCATTGTCTCAAATTCCTAAAAACTCCATTCTTCTCGAACATTTGTAGGCAGTCTTCACTATTAAGCAGTAGTCCAAAGCCCAAGGAAGTGGGCCTGTAAAATTAACTACTAGCCAATAGTCACTTAATAAAAATTTCGGAAAAATGTATTTCAGGCCAGTGAACTAATTAGTTGGTTGTGAAAACTGTATAGGAGTATATAGAATAAAACAGCTGGTAGTTTCTTAGATGCTTCATATTGTGTAATACCTCTTTTATATGAAGAAAATCTTTAATATCAAAGTTGACATGATGATGCTCCACTGGACACTCTTTGTCACCATCCCCATTATATGCCACATTAGTACGTACAGCAAATGCTACTGGCTTAGTCTGAAAAGAAGAAACATTCAAATACATGTAGTATAGCAACATCAGTATACAGGGCAAAAGGTACTGGCTTAGTCTGAAAAGGAGAATAATTCAAGTACATGTAGTACAGTAACATCAGTATACAGGGCAAAAGGTACTGCTTAGTCTGAAAAGAAGAATAATTCAAGTACATGTAGTATAGCAACATCAGTATACAGGGCAAAAGGTACTGGCTTAGTCTGAAAAGGAGAATAATTCAAATACATGTAGTATAGCAACATCAGTATACAGGGCAAAAGGTACTGGACACAATATCAGTTTTTGACACACTATTCATAGGGACTTACATGTAAAGCTCATTATGGACACAATATTGCACATTATTTTGAAATTCAATTTAAGAATAAGGGTCATTAATGGATCACTTTGTAATGTTTTATCTCAAAAAACAGTAAATAATATGACTAATTTGGTATACATACTTCCTCTTGTATTTTGGCTTGGACTTTCATATGGGATCCACAATCTAGCACAAATTTTGAAATGCAATTAAACAAAATTTATATGTCATTTTTTTTGAATGTGGCCCATTTGACCCCTCATAACTTGAAAATAGTAAGAGATGACATCTGAATTCTGATTGACAAATGCAGGCTGTATTGTTCATAAGAATCCATTTTTTTTTTAATTTCAGAATTGGATCAATAATAAACAAGCTACTTTCTTGACATCAGGAAAATGATGCATGATTCTGGCATCCTCCCCTTTTAGGTCCCAAAAATACCAGAAGAGATCTGAACAACCTACTAAAAAAATATTTCAAAATCAGACTAGAAATAAACAAGCTACCTACAAGGAATTGAAAAAAAATACTTGTTCCTGGCCCCTTTGTTGTCCCTTATTCTTACTTGGCTCAAGTCACAACCCTAAAATCAATAACAGTCCTTGGCACCTTAAAATATAATTTGAAAAGGATTCATTCACTTATAGTCAAGTTATTGTCTGAACATCCGGAAAATGCATGTTTCCGGCCCCACTTTTTGGCTCCTAACTTCTGAAAAGTTCCAAGTCTTTACCTAATAAATCAATCCAAGTCAGACCAAAGTGGTATAGAATATAAAGGAACAATACAATAGACATTCCTATGCTTTTATTGGAGTTATATAGTTAAATTTCATGAACTGTTTGTTTTAGGCCCTTTTCGGTCCCTTATTCTAAATGGGTTGAAGTATAACCACCCCCCCCCCCACCAATCATTAACAACCTTCCTTGTGCTGTTTGGAACCATGTTATAAAATTTTATAAAGATCAACCAACTACCAACTAATACTCAAATTATGGCATGAAACCAAATGTCTATGAACAATGATGACACAGAAGACAACAGCGCCATACCAATATACAACTGCAAATTTTTAAAACATTATAGCCAATGTAACTCAGCTCAAAGGAGAACTACTGTAGTTGACATTTTTAACAGATTTTTGTAATGTAAGCATTAAATATTACTTTCAGGTACCAAGTTCATAGGAAAGTCTTGTATACACTTGAGCAATATTTCATGAAGAGTCAAAATTTCAAAAAATGTTTGATTTAAAAGTCATCAATTTTTTTTATAATTTCCTCTAAACTTAAGCTAAAAATCCAGAAAGTTTCATGTCAACATTAGTTTTTATTTGCAGCTGAAATAGTAGCGCAATGTATTGAGATTTCCCAGACAAAATTAGTATTATATAAGTCTAGCACTATTGCTAGTTAACTTACTTTAGCCTTTAGTAGCTGGTCCTTGGCTTGTCTTGATGTTTCTTTTCTAAGAGCATCTCGGTCATCATCCAGTGAGACATCTGAAGGTTGACTGTTATTAGATTCCCCTGAACCCTGTAAATAAATAATGTACAGATCATTCAACACTGAAAATATATGAAAATCACGACTTAGTTTGTGACTTTAAACAACATTGAAATTTTACACAACATGGACCATTAGAAGTTTGTTTTTGGTCCTTTTTGGCCATTAATTTCTAAAAGTTTGAGCCACAACTGCTAATTTCTAACCTAACCCTTCTTTTGTGTTATGGAACCTTGTGATAAAATTTCTGTTATCCAAATGATTAGAGAGGACATGGGTAACACAGATGACAATAAAGCTGCTGACAACAGCCCCATACTATATTATTGCTAAAAATAGGCAACAGCACCATACTACGTGTGTATATTACAACTCAAAGTAGACAACAGTGCCATATTATATCACAGCTAAAAGTAGACAACAGCGCCATACTATATAACAGCTAAAAAGTAGACAACAGCGCCATACTATATAACAGCTAAAAAGTAGACAACAATGCCATACTATATCACAGCTAAAAGTAGAAAACACGGCCATACAATATAACAGCTAAAAAGTAGACATTAGAACACATACTTTATAAGGGAGGTGCCCTGTGCAGGTCCGGGTGTTAAAAGAATAGGCCTGCAGCAGCGCTAAGTTTGTCGTAAAAGGCGACTAAATAGTGCTCAGAACCCTAGCCGGGGGCTAGGGCGCTCTGCCCACAGAGCAACTGGGATGTGTGCCCCAGGTGGTTGAATGGGGTACCCCTGGCGTGTTACATGCTGGGGTTGTCAGGCTATAATATGGAAAACCTGACTGCAAACCATAGTGGTACCCTGTGTTGCGAAAGATGTCACGTTCCTCGCACATTAAAGAACCCTACTGTGGTATTCTCCCGGAGTAGGAACCATAGGGTTTCGCCACAGGAGGCTAAATTGCCCGACCCTACCCACCTCTCCCTATTTCCAGTGGCAATCTAAATTTGTCGACCCCATTGTCCTTGTGTCCCATCCCTCTTTCATTTCATCATCATTTCATGTTCATCGTCTGAATATAGCTGAAATATTGCTGCTCAAACGTTAAACAAACAAACGAACAAACAAATAAGGGAGGTAACTCAGAAAACACCTATTCCCCATGTTAATAATGAACAGGTATACAAAATTCAACAGTAATGAACAAAAGTTGTAGTAAAACTCTAGGTCATTAGTACCAATTATTGCTTAAGTACCCTAGAGTTGTAATTATAGATCAGCTAGTACAAGTTACCAGGGTCAGTGTTGATTGACTGGATCGACTAGTACAAGTTACCAGGGTCAGTCCTGATTGACTGGATCGACTAGTACAAGTTACCAGGGTCAGCCCTGATTGACTGGATCGACTAGTACAAGTTACCAGGGTCAGCCCTGATTGACTGGATCGACTAGTACAAGTTACTAGGATCAGCCCTGATTGATTGGATCGACTAGTACAAGCTACCAGGGTTAGTCCTGATTGACTAGATCAACTAGTACAAATTACCAGGGTCAGTCCTAATTGATTGACTTGTGGTACTTACCAAAGAAGATGAGCTATCCAGTAGATTGTACTGGTCCTGTGACTGCAGTTTTACTGCAACCATCATAAACATATGTGAGAGCAGTGAGCTAGCAACTTTTTTTACATTCTGATTAATTTCCAAAGAAAAGTGTTCTTGATTTGATGATAATTTATAGCTCAGTCCAAAGCATGAACATCAAAATCTAGATCCAAAATATTGTAATACACTTCATCTCTGTTCTCATAACATGATTCATCAAGCATACACTAACAGAAAGCTGTCTGATCTATTTATAATATTGAGGGTTACATTACATTTCCTTAAAATCTTTCGACATCATCTGTAACCATCACAGGAAATGATAGACACATTAAAATCTCAGAAGATTAACTGGAGTTTCCAGCAATATCCAATATTACAGGTGGCTAGACACACACAATACAAACAAAAGTACTACAAATCCAATCAACCAAACAAAGAGATATTGATCTGTTACAATTCAATGCCCTCATCGAAATTTTTGTAAATCATTAGCAACTAGCTTAATCAAACGCAGATATTCATGATCAGCACTGTCATTTTCTACAAATTGTCATTTCTAATTAAGTCAAACACCCAAGAGACTAGGATACAATTTAGAGTTCCAGGAATCAAAGAATCAATGATACACATAGCAAAGGGAGATAAATCAATATAACAAGTCAGGAAACATACTACAGGATCATTTAAAATGCAAGCGATTTGAGGTCCAAAATGATAATATGATAAAAATACATGTATAACTGAATGTATCAAATCTTTCTCTGCAAGCAGTTGATCTGCATCTGAAATTTAAGTTTTTACATCTAAAAAACCAAATGCTCTTTCCAAAATGTAAACTACATCTGTAAAAAATAAATAAATAAGAATTCTGAGTTCATTGAGAATTTGTTCTTTATAAGCATAATTTTCAAAAGTACATGAAATTTACGAAAGCATATTGACCTGCTGAAGTGGTACAAAAAACACTAGTAAAATGGATTTTAAATTCACAAACAGAAGCAAAAAAGCAAATCAAGTATCTTTCGAGAAAAAAAAAGACAATCTGAAGAAGCAATGGGTTACTGGTATAAATGATGATTTGTAACACCAAAGAATCGAGTGAAATTATCACCAAAAATATTTAAAACTAAGCTCAATATACGCAGCCAGAGTACCAAGCATGAGAATCCTGATTATCTTATGAGGCTCTTTTGGCTGCGTAGGTATTGACATTAATGCAATGGATGCTGTGCAACTTGAAATACATGTACATGTAATAACTTACTATTAGCCAAGCTCTCAAATATTCATTCAACATCATAATGTCAGCTTTAAAAGACAAGAATTTTTGTTAAAGACTTTTTAGTGACATTCAATCTGACAATGTACCTGGGCTAACATCTACTGACCAGTAGGGTATAATACATGTTTTTTTTATGATACCAGATTTTGACTCAAATATTGGAGAATAATAAATAAATAAAAACAAATACAACTGTATAATACTTCTAACAGGAAATCAATATATATTGACTTTTCATCATGTGTAAATTAATAATTCATTATTTAATTCTGCTTATGTTTGTTGCTGGTAAAAAGCAGAAGTGTTGAATTTTATGTCAAGGTCTGTGTAATTAGATTATTGACATGTCATTTGTCAGATACAAACAAATCTTAGATGCAAATCTCAAGCATCTATAATCATTTCGTAAAGTAACAAACTTTAGAATCATGACAATACCTACTGTTTAATCAAATATTAATATATTGTTAATTCTCAGAACAAATACTTCTATGTACTCAGTTCTACAGAGCCAGTTTCACAAAATAATCCCAGGTGTAGAATTGGTCATAAGTCATGACATCGGTAATAGAATAGTGTAATTACCACCAATTTTACACTGAGGACTTCTTATGACTGCAGGTTTTAAGTGCACATCAAAGACTTGACACAAAGACCAAGTACATGTACCATTACAAATCTGTTTCTCTGATCCACAAACTGATAACTTACATTCTCAATCTTGAAATATTGGGAAAGAGTAATCATGGGAACAAAGAGTATGAGAAAGGAAACTATTATCATGATTATTATGTTTCTAAAGTAGTAAAGATGCAAACATAGGCAAATACTGAGTCAACACCTGAGCAACACAAAAAAAACTGAAGTTTTGAAAAGTCATATATGTAACAATTCTTTCTCCTTTGGTTTCACATTAGAAGAAACTTGAAAAGCAGCCAAAGAAAAAAAACATTAATTCATAGAAACCCATTCATACATGTCCATCATGTTACTCAGATGTTATGAAGAATGGGCCAAATGCTGAGTTACAAATTGTATGATAGATTATGAGAAATCAGGTCATTGATTAGAAATGCTAAAAGCACTAATATCATTTGTTTGTAAAGATTGTCAGTCAATGAGAGGAAGACCTGACAACTAAACATTTGGTCAGTCAATGAGAGGAAGACCTGACAACCATTTTGGAGACCATCATGCTTGATCAACTTCAAAAACTGTAGATTTCTATCCAAATGTACCCTCCTACCACTTCTCCAGTCATAACTTTTCTTCGTTTACTATCCCCCAATTTTATAATCTGTTTAAATTGATTTGGTTCTGGGCTCTGTCCTAATGATGCATGAAATATTTACAGCTGCACTTTAAAATCATAACAATCAATGCAAGTAGCTGAACAATCAAGTTATTCAAATTTATGTACGACTCCAAACAACATTCACTGCTAGACAATTGGATACAAAGTTATGTATAAGATGGCAGTTGAACATTTGGTGCAGGCAAAATAACCTAAGAAATACAAGGAGTATAAACTGTGATAGACAGAACAGACAAATGTCTCTCTAGGATCATAACAAGTTAGTATGCCGAGTTATAGATTCATATATGAACAATCTAATTCAGTTAATTCTACAGGGAAGTAGTTTTCTTAGAATATCTGTAGAAACAAATTAAGCATCCATAAAATGAACTGGTAAAGAACTATTTTATAATGGTGCTGCTTACATTGCTAAAATCATACAAATAATCAGCTTACAATCAGCATACCAAATAAAAAAGTCAGTAAAAATGTCATGGACAAGTATGTCATCTGCTTTTTTTCAAAAGGTAGGGAGCTTGTCTAAGACACAATATATACAACTTATCATGTTTAAACTCCTTCAATACTGTTCCCAGTGGTTCGGAAAGAAATTTTGAGAAGGGGCAAATTTCATGTTTTTTCAAAGACATTCAAAATATGAAGGGACCAAATTATGTTCTTTTATGTGCAGATGCTGTTTTCTGACAGTGCTTATCAGTTGCTTTTGGATTTTGAACTAGCTTACAGAAAACGCAAGTACTTTTTCGAGGTAGATACAGCTTCTTGTCTTTTGTCCTATTTGTTAAAGAGTAATCAAGGGAACCAAGGTTATAGCGGTAATCAAAAGAATGTAATCCAGGGACAAAGACCAGACATGGAAAACAGACATACACAACAAAGAAAATTAAGTAACTAAAATCATACATACAAAGTAACAAAAGTAAATGAGCAACTTGGACTCCACTAAAAACTGGGAGCATGGACCAGGTGCACCTGTAGGGTAAGCGTCCTCTGCTTTTCTAGAAACACCCACCGAGTTGTTTGTATTCTGTATTGATCTCAAGAGTGAATACGAATTCAACAGATTTTTATAGTTTATTTTATTGATGTATTTTCCCACTACTGCCCCAGGTTTGGGGAGGATTGAGTGCTCACAAACATGTTTAACCCCGCCACATACTTCATTTGCCTGTCCCAAGCCAGAAACCTGTAGTCCAGTGGTTGTCATTTTTTATTTTCTTTGTTATTCATTTTACGTTTTTTTCTTTAGATTAAATCCATTTTCGTCTTTTATGAAGTTTCACTTAATTTATTTTGGGGCCTTTTACAGCTTGCATTATTGTATGAGTTTTGCCCATAACTGAAGATTGTGTGGTGACAGTAGAACTTTAATTGTTCTTTGCCTGGCTTTTGGTGGATGACTGTCCAATTGGCAATAACAGCACATCTCCTATTTTTATATTTGAGAGAGTACACACAGTACAAATTATGTCTTACCTCCACTTAACTTGAATCATGTAAAACCCATAAGTTCAATCACCTCCCCTTACAGGCTTTTATTAGTTTACATTTTTCTTCCATCACATACACTTTACTAAAACATTCTTTCAGATGGTTACTGGTATCAAACATCGTGGAACAAGTTATTACACAGACGACCATAGAACATTGTTAATATATAACAAGAATGGATATGGTGAATATGCCAAAGAGACAACAACCCCATCGCGATGAAAAATGTCAGCTCAAAGCCAACCACGAGGAAACCCTCACACAACAGGGCAAGCTGCATGCTAGCCCCTTCTTTGGCCTTATATTAGTACTTGGTTAAGGTTTAAAATCAAAATCATTCCTAGCTTAACTTTTGTGATGTGCAATGGTTTTAAAATCAAAGTTAATCTTAGCCTGACTTTTGTGATATGATAGGGGGTTCCTAGCTTGACTCTCATGATATGGAACACTGTCATACTTTTACTAAGTTATCATACAGAAAGCAAACAAAAATTATTTGTTTTTGGCAACTCTTGGTCCTTTATAACAGTCATAACCCTTAAAATCATTCCCAGCCTGAACTTTCTGGTAGTGAACCCAGTGGTACAAGTTCACAGAAATCCATACATTTACCTCACAGTACCTGAGAAGATCTCAAAGAATATGACATCACCATAACATTATATAATTGGAAATATTTTTAAGTAGTATAAAAACAATTAAATGATTTAGAATTACAGATTGTTAGATAGGACAATTTGTGCTGTTTGTAAAAATCATGCAATTATTCTGTTAAATGTGAAAGCTACACGTTTTTATTTTTGTAGTGATGTTGCTTTATATGTTTTTATGATGAAATGTATAATTAATCATTCCAATCCGTCTGCTCCAAGGAGTTATTTCACATTGAAAATCAAATACTTTCTATTGTATTTTACTGTCATTTAGAGTTATCTCCCTTAATTTTAAATTCTACAGTGCATTTTATATAATTTTTACCCTGAAGTCATGTGACTTCTGATTCTTATAACCATCTGAAGTCAATCAAAAGGACATCTGCCTTAAAAGTACTTCCAGCACAAATGAGATCTCGCGGATGAATATTAAAATGTATTAAATTGATTTTTTCGTGTAAACACACTGCCCATTTTTGCGGCATATGCTTGAAACTATATTTTCCATAATTGATTGTCGAAGAAAAATTCAAATACATATATAGAAGTTTGAACTATATTTATCAATACATGGATTCCATGTGACTGACTACATTTAAATCTTAAAATACGCTGTCAAGATTATACATTGAGAAACTAAATAGAAACGAAACGAAATGAAACGAAACGAAACAAAACAAACAAAAAATGGAAATGAAATTTTGAATTATCAGGTATTGTGTGGACGTGTGGTTTTAGTAGTCATGGTGAAAATGCTGATCCCGTGGTAAATAATTAATCTTTTTGAAAAAAATGTAAAGAACAAATTGCCATCAGCATATTCAGATTAACGTCGACATACTTATAAATATATCATGACTTCTGAGGTTCAGTGCCATGGGTGCTCTGATGATCTCTTATGAACAAGAGTTCTTTGAAAAGTCAGATGTAATTTTCTGTTTACTAAAGCATTTTAAAGAAAATATCAAATATAAAAATATGTAGGCTTTTCAACCATGTATCATATTTTGCATGGAGTACTACTTAATGTGCCATTAAGCACAGTGAGATTTATAACCAACAGAATCAAACAAACACTAAGTGTATTTGCTCACATAATACAAATGCCAACTTTTAGAAACAATTCTATTTTTCTAATTTTAATCTATCATTGCTATTAACTTCATTAACACCTTTAGAATACTTAAATAAAATCCTTTGCAAGGCACAGCTTGACAAAGCCACAGAGGTCAAACCCTGAACAATTGGGAGTAGTGTGGATACAACAATTTCTGACTTGACACAAACTCTGAATTTAAAAATGAATACAAGTTTCACACAGAATAAAAAAGTCTGAACAGCAAAAAGTGGTCTAGGAACATTAAATTTGCAGTTAGATAATAAAATAAATAATAAATTTATTCAAGAAAATGTTTTAAACTATGACTTGCATGATACCATAAATACAACCACAAAATTTGTTGTTAATGTATTAAAATTAGAGGCTTAAGTCGTCACTACAGAAGTTTTGTGATCGTCATCATAAACTCTCGAATCGTTACGATGTATCCATCAGCACCATGAAAACTGATTTGTTCAACGTGTCATAGTTTTTCTTTCCCCTTTCATCTACATGTACCTCGGACTTTAATTTTTATGAGCAACTCGGCGGGTGTTTCTAGAAAAGCTGAGAACGCTTACCCTACCAGTGCACCTGGTCCATGCTCCCAGTCTTTAGTGGAGTCCGAGTTGCTCATTTGCATTTGTTACTTTGTATGAGTAATTTAAGTTACTTTGTCCTTTGTGTATATCTGTTTCCCATGTCTGGTCTTTGTCCCTGGATTACATTCTTTCAATTTCCACTGGAATCTTGTTTCCCTTGATTACTCGTTCTAAATATTTGAACTACTCACCTGGATTTAATTTTATGCAGAAAACTTAAGCACAGTATAAAAAGATTTCAATCAAAACAATTAATCCAATTTGACCAAGTGACAAAACAGGCAATAAATGCTTGATCCACAATAAAAGTAGCCACTAGAGCTATATAGGAGGTAATACATTTTGAGGTTATTGCTATCAACTATGGTATCTTGTAAATTTTCAAAATATATGTATCACTAGGAGAAAATGGTAAAATTGGTAAACCTCTAGGTTGTATGGCTTTCATATAATTCCAACAAATCTACTAGAAGTGAATGTGCACTATACAAAGCAAAGTTTGGTTACCACTTCAAGTATACATGTATGCAAAAAGTTGCTATCTGATAATGATTAGATGACAACTTTATAAGGTCACTACTGCATGGGAAGCCACAACAACTCACTCCCACTACTGCATGGCACATTGTGGTATAACTTATGAAGTCCATTCACAAATACTAAATTTATAGTCTGGAAACTTAATTGTCTATGGATGCCAGGCTGCCACTAACAATAACAGCATGACACCACCATATGACAAAACAAATTTCCAGTCATATAAAAATTAAAAAGATGAATAAGTGTTAAAATAAATTTTAGGTGGGCAGGTAAAGATTTTACAGTTATTTAAATAAAGCATCATATCCTTCACAAAATCAACAAAGGATAAGCAAAGATCTGAGTCCCTTGCAGTGGAAGCTATATTCTTCAACACTTGGACTAAATGACATAATCACAACTTACAGAAAGCAGTATTTAGAACTACATTGGAAACAATAACCTATGTTACTGTATTTTGATGATGACAAATCCCTTCCCACTAACTTAATACTCCACAATTTTGATATATTAACCTGATTTTTCAGTTTTATACAAAATAAAAGAGTGAAGTAGACTTCTAAACAGTACCATCAATGTTAAATCTGAGACTGTAAGCAAATGCTTTTTTATATCTGATGGAGCATATGAAGCTAAATGATACAGAGGAAAAGATATCATTTGTGTGTTAACTGATTAATCTTGCTCTTTTAACCTGTACTTTAAAGGAATTCTTACCACAAGTGAATCATTATCACTCAGTCCTGATACAACTTTACGAATTCGTCCCATCTCAGTTTGGTCTGAAATAGGTTCATCCTGGGTAATATTCCACCTCATTGATGTCTCTATACACGTCAGAACATCCCAATTATTCACCAAAGTACCCTTTTAAACAATTTCTGAGCTTCAATTTTAGAATCTAGAACAACTTCTTGTTCAATTGTGAATAGTTAAAAAATCCACAATAAATCACAGGAGTCAGAAACCTCTGAATACAACAGTACGACCCCTTGTAAGATGAAATAATTCTGATAAGTTTGAAATTATAGTAACTTTCACAGTAATACCATGTAAATCAGGTAACACTGATATCACTTATATATTCCAGTGTAGAAGTTATTATCATGTGTTTATAAAAGAGAAATAAACAAGTCAAACCAGTTCAGCTTGCTTTTCTTGGTCATAAAATCCATACAAATGTCATTAAATGAACTAAATTCACACCATAAAGTCAACTACCAGCTAGAGACCAGAATAATTTTCATACCAATACAATTTCCATGTTTTACATCAGAATAATTCCAATGTATTCTCATTACATATTCCACTATAGCATTCCCCATTCTCTCAGTCTGCCATATTAGATTAGCAGACGACACCATAAATGTCCTCCAAAATTTTGAAAGGACATTGCCAGAAATTCCTACACAGAATCAAAATGGAGGACTTATCTTGCCGTTACAATAATGATATTTACGATAAAACAATGGTAATGGGGTCTTGTCTAGATTCATTAAAGGGAGATAATAACTAGAAAAATCAATATCCCGTGGCTGATCCATATAGGACAGATGATCAGAATACTGCACACCAATTACTGGCTCTAATTTTCTAAGTGTAAATAATCAACTTATTTTCCTTTTAATTCAACATTTTTATCCAATAAAATTTCATCAGCAACTATTTGCAGAGCATTATTGACTTCTGGTCTCTGTGTATATACCTAGATATAATGTTTGAATAGCATTGGGAATGTGTTAATAATAAATAGAAATTGTAAATTTTCATGGGAATCACAAAATTCATACTTACTATGTGCTTATTACTTACATGCACATGTACTAGAAACAAATAATTAAATTATTCTGTCCTTCAATCCAATGTTGGACCCATTTTCCCCATACTGAGCCCCTGACAAATTGCACTTACTATCAGTATCATATAAATGTAATCTACATGTTCATCATATATGAAAAACAGATGTTAATTAATTAATGGTTGCACAGCTTTACATTGGTAGAGTAACACAGAAAAGTTGTTGTATAAAATATGTAACTAGAATGATTATTAACCTACATTACTTTACAAAAATGGAATCATTTTTAAAAAGTTTAATTTCTTCAACACGTTCAGCCATGGATCTTATGTCATCAGTTAGTATCTTTTATTGATGATCATCTGTTAATATTCTCATTCCAAACCAGAGATCTGTTATATTTGATGTAGCTCAAATTCTGTTTTTTGTTTTGTATTTTCCTTTCATATCATGTATCCCCGGGGTTTAAAATTAGCAGGAGCCCCTTTAATTTGGTGTGGGCAAATAAAATTTCTACTGTGACTACATGCATACCTATTGGCAACCAAAATTTAAGCTGTGGGCTACCAAGCCAAGTATTTAGGTAAATTTTCCTTAATTAATACTTCGTTGGTTTAAACATTACATTAAATCCACAGATACGATGACCTACCTGTTTAACAAGTATATTTGAGGAATCTCTCTTCCTATGAAAGGCTTTGTCTGAGGCCATTACATGTACTACATCTGAAAAAAGAAAACAGTTAACATTGAATGGTGAAGAACAAAAACTTCATGATGAGGTAACATACAATGTATGATAGTGTATATACAGTGTATCTTACAATCTATCAAGTTAGAGTTAAACCAAAGGAAGGCAAACATAATTTTTTTCAAATTATCTTTTTTCTGGAAATTAATATGATTTTAGGCTATGCTTATGACGGATGGAGCTAAATGTCATATATAAAAGACAAAACAGCACCCCCACATTTGCACAACTGTCTACTTCTGTGTAGACAAATTTTGTCACTTCCTTCAGAATATTTTTTAGCCATTCATAGTTCTGGTCTTAAATTCCACATACATGTATAAAAGATGTCGCTGGCACTCTGTGCACACAACTTTTTGAAAAAATCTTGACAACCAAATTTTCATACAGAAATAGTCACTAAATTACACTCTACAAAAAAATCTCTGATACAAATAATCTGTCATTAAAACAACAGTTCAAGTACCATATAAAAATCCTCACTAATTATTGCATATGTTTAAGCCTGTATCAGGTTAAAAGTACATACAAAAAACAATTATTCTGCAGAAAAAAGGACTTTTTAAAGAATTATGTTTTATATATCAGGATTATAAATACTTTCAATCCTTCGGTTCAATGTTTTACATGTCAGAAGTCAACATATTAGAAGAAACTTCTGAAATACAAGCCATGATTTGTTGGTTCACGGAACTACTTACTAGTATCATAAGTCATGAATATAAATAACAAAGTTTTAATAAGCTTCCATTATATACATCCTTTACACTCCGACCATCCTTAAAATATTTCACTCGGCACTCATTGATAAAAATTATGCATGAGAATTAAGAAATTCCTTAGAGTTCACTCGTACTACAATGAAGTTACAAACTTTGAGAAATCAGAGGAAGAAACAATCCTTGAAGTAAGCTTAGAAGTTTAAGAGAGAACACCTCAATACATAATCCTCACTGTGTAAGTCTGTACTAATTACATCCAGGTATGTGATCATTGTTTCTATCAGAGGCTCAACATAGGGTTATGCACAGCATCAACTGAAGCCACTGTTTTTTTTTGTGTGAATTGTTGATCAATCATGCATTTTCAAACTTAGTTCGGGTCACTGTATGACAAAAAAAGCATAAAGAAAAAAAAACACAAATTATCAAGATATAATATATATATAAATCAGTCTCTAAGTAATACCCCAAGCCTCTAATATTTCCAGTAGTTTTTTTGACTGAGTTTTCAGTTTTAAAAGGAAGGAAAGACAGGAAATAGAAAATGTGATGACACTTAAGCACACAATACATCATACCTCTTCACAGTGAGCATAATTCTATTAACATACAAAGACATCAACATCTCTCAAGGTTATAAATAAAATGTACGAAATAATCTAAAAACTGCTAACTTAATCAGTAAAGGCTAGTTAATAGTACTCTAATGCAGAAGACCAAAAACTTGCTGACCTGTCTTTTCATCATATATATTTGTCAGCATAAATGTATACCTTCAACAAAAGCATAAGCACTAAGCTGAGTTAGAAATAGTATCCTGCCCGCCAGCTTGAGCCTGGCTATTTTATTTGCAGGGCTGGCTAATTTTAGCAAAAATTTATATAGCCATATAGTAAATATACTAAATCATTGTATTCAGGACTGGCTAGAATTTAGGTGAGTTCCCTGGTAGTATGTCAAGTTCAAATTATGTAGTGGAGGGTTTAATTTATACAACATATAAATAAATGCCCCTTTTCACGACCAGCAACCCCTAGCTAAAACACTAAGGGTATAATGCTAAAAATGTGAATTTGGTCCACAAAAGAAATGCATATAACCGCTGTAAAACAATATAAGTTCAACAACTAATCAGTTAAAAATTGTACAAACTGTGTAACTTCAAAACATAAAGGGACAGAAAATGGCCATGTTCAACATACTAAATATGTAGAAGGAAAACAATTGGTAACTTTCTTCACATCTTTTACATTTTAAACACGTACAAAAATGTGTGTAGACAAACTGCAATTTTGAATATTATTTTTTTAGTTACACAGTTGTCTAGGATTTTTCAGAAATTGAGGTTTCCTCGGGAAAAATCCATATAAAATCAACTTTCCCACAGTCAATGACTGCTTTCCTAACAGAACAAATCCTTACAGCATATGAAGTTTTCAACTTGCCTCGGGAAAGTTTAACTAAGTACCTAACTTTCCCTGACCCAAATTTCACTTACACCGGGTAACAGAAAATAGAATTCCTAGAACACTGTTACATAAAGTACATGCAAGTACAGTCAACAACATCAAGGGAAAAAATTGGCCCAACATGCTGACAACGTAATGGGAAAATAACAAATTTCTCCATTTTAGGAGTTAGACAACTTCAATATGAACATAAACACTGCAAATTTATAACAACAAGAGGCTCTCTTGCCCTATTAATTAAGTCATTGGAAGTAAACGTATTGTGCTTTGTCACCATTTGATAAAAAAAAATTGCTGAAAAAAACATACATTGATGAATGCTTTAAGTTCACTCTAAGGCACACTAAAATATTGGAAATGCCTTCAAAGTGTTTTAGAACCTCTGGAAAAAATTTGGGCTGTTCCCCTATGCCCTGTTATTCCACTGGGTCTGAGGGGGCATTAGCCCAGTATATGTTTACTGAAAAAGAACATACAATGAAGTTAAACCATGGCTATGCAACATTTTCATCATCACCATTCAACTCAGGAGACCAGGCTTCTGGGAGAAACAAAAATCATTGGAATCTGAGCAACTGGTGAAAATGGTTGCAAATTGGCAGCTATTTTAAAAATTGTTTCCTAAACAAATACTGCCAGTCAACTCAGAATATCATTTTGTTCTTATGAGTAGCTTTCATCTTGACCCCTATGTTCTATTTCTATCTATTTCTACTTATATGTTATGACAGCCATATTTTTTTACCCTAAAAACTTTCATTAAATTTTGTCACATGGTTTCAGAAGATTTTAAAAGTTGTACATGTGAAAAACAAAAACAAAAAAAAGTTTCAGGGGCCATAACTCCTACATCTGGCAACAAATCATTTTGAAAATTTTGAAAAATCTGATGATGAAAAATAATATCCCATCAGAATTTTGTTAAATTCAATGAATTTTTAGTTATTTGCAAAAAAATTGCTGTCTGATCCCCTATGTTCTATTTTAAACCTAACAGTTTTGGAGATACATGCAAAAGACTGCTGACTGATCCCTATGTTCTTTTTATAGTAACAGCAGCCATTTTTTTACAGATCAAAAATCCCAAATGTTTTTTTGTGCAGTATACTCTAAGGAACAACCATGCTAAGTTTCATCCAAATTCTGTACAGTGGTTTCTGCAGAGAAGATGTTTGAAAAATTGTTAAAGACGATGATGTAGGACACCAAGTGATGGCAATAGCTCATATGGCCTATGGCCAAGTGAGCTAATAAAATACTATTTTATTACACTATGTGTGACAAACTTGCAGATTGTTGGACACAGTGAATTTAAAGGCAACAAGAATTAAGTAACCTAAAATTGCAGTTACAGAATACTTGAATGCTTATTTACAATGTATGAATTTATTTTTTTAAATAATTATATTACAGGAACAGGAGATAGTCATTTGATACTATCAAAGTAGATTTGGCAATCAACTTATTGATACACTTCAATGGCATATGTTTCTAATCTATATCTAGGCCAAACTGTGTATTCAATGTAACAGTCAATACACATTGTGTAATTAGCAATATCTGCTGGGAAATAAAATATTTCTACCATATAATGTTACTTTCAAACAACTAAACTGAGACATAGTTAATTTATATACATGTAATCTACAATGAGTATACTTTTAACCAAACTGATTGATTATTTCCATCAAACAGGGGGTAGTAAGGCACACACTGGTCTTTCAATCATGTCTATCAGCCAAGCGAATATCAATGTTTATAAGAACTTGCCCCCCTCCTATCCACTACCAATCAATTCAAGCATTAGACCCCCCCCCTTTCCACTACCAATAAATTCAAGCATTAGACCCCCCTTTCCACTACCAATAAATTCAAGCATTAGACCCCCCTTCCCACAACCAATAAATTCAAGCTTTAGAACCCCCCTTTCCACTACCAATAAATTCAAGCATTAGACCCTCCCTTTCCACTACCAATAAATTCTAGCATTAGACCCCCCCTTTTCCATTCCACTACCAATAAATTCAAGCATTACACCATCCTCTACTACAGGACTCACATACAATGTACATGCATTTTGTAAGTTTATAGGAATGAGCTGATATTATACACCTACTGCCTGTAATTGAGGGTGGTATACTGGATTACCACACGAAGGAAGAATATCACCCGAGACATTTTACCTGGAAAGAGTGAGAGAAAAAATACTTTCAGTAGGTAGGGTTTCTAATGAGTTGGTTGATAACAAGAGGATCCCAGGAGCCAGAATCGCTCACCTAGTTTCATTTTGTCTTTCAAGGGCAATAAATTAAACAAGAAGTTGTCCAACAATTTTGACTCAAGAAAAATTTGATAGGACTTATCATAAGGATCATTTCAGTAAATGAAAGTCTAAATCTATCATAGTTTTCAAGATATTGGCTGAAAACTGTAAGAAAAAAAAAAAAAACCTGTCATTTTCCCATGTCAAGGGCAATAACTCATATAAGAAAGCATCAAACAAATTTTATGCCTGAAGACTTTTGTAGTCCTATCAATAACGATCATTTCAGCTATTGAAAGAATTTGGCTAAACCTAACGGTTTTGGAGATATATGCGAAAAACTACTGTCTGATCTCTATGTTCTATTTTTAGTAACAGTGGCCAAGTATTTTCAATGGATCCAAAAACCCCACTTCAATTCTATGCAGGATACCCCAAGGAACACTTATACAGAGTTTTGTTTCAATTGGCAAAATAGTGTCCGAGGAGAAGATTTCTGAAAGAAATAACATTAAAAATAGCAAAAAAACTTTGAAAAAGAGCAATAACTCCAACATGGCTTAATAGACTACAATGAAAATTTGACCACAGATAGATCTCATCATGATGAACACTTTCACCTGGTCAGAGTTGGGCTTAACCTAACTGTTTTGGAGATATATGCGAAAAACTATTGTCTGATCCCTATGTTCTATTTTTATTAACGGCAGCCATGTTTTTCGACAGATCAAAAATCCCCACACCAGTTCTATGCAGGATACCCCCAAGGAACATTCATACAAAGTTTGGTTCCAATTGGTTAAGTAGTTTCAGAGGAGAAGAGTTTTGAAAAATTGTTAACTACGGCGACAGACAACAACGGACGACAAGTGATGGCAAATCAACATTTCTTTGGCATCCTTGTTTGCTATAAGTTCATTAATTGCATCTTCATTAACCTTGGCAAAAGCCATTGCAAGTGTCGTCTGGTGCTTTTGTTTTGGGCGGAAATTAGAAAATGTACAGTAATACCAGACTGCGCAACTTAACCCAACTAAAACCAAGTGTCTATGGACAACAGATGTCAATACAGGAATGGACTGATACACAGTTTCAGCAATAACCTGTTTTAAAAGACCATGATAGAAATTCTCCTATGTAGTGCATTCTTTGTAAAATGAACCTGTTTATAAAGTAACCTTACTTATGTGACCTTAATGTTGCTCTCCTTTGGAAGATCATTTAAGACAGGTCTAACCTGATATATGTATAAGGACATAGGGTGTACACCAAAGTATGTTTGTCAAACTTGACATTGTAGCAGTACAACATACTGATGCTTTTAATCATTCTTTTGATTTTTTTGTAAATTTAACAAGAAGCACAATAGTTTAATATTATGCTGATACAAAAGTACATAGAAAACCTTACTTTCTGTCTCTAAAGGTTTAGTTTTTTTCTGTCAGGAAAGGTTTCACTCAAAGTAATACACGTACGCACCTGGGAGTATAATGCATATGTATGTTGAAATATACACAAATCAGTGATAAAAAAACTTGCAAAAAAATGTAAATGTACTCAAATTAAAATACTCATTCATTTTAGAATGTCAATCCAACAAAATAAATATTCATACCTGATAAAACAGTTCTATCACATCAGATCATTCTTATACATGTATTTTGCCATCTGTGACAAAGAATTACCTCCCTTCCAATAGCATACATTATCCTAATTATTTTATGACCTTTACAGAATAAATAGTTAATTAGTTAGTTTTTGATGCCCATAAGACCATAAATTTGCATGCCTTCAGAGTACTTTCACTAACACCAGTATAGAACCACACCTTATATTTTCGTGCAAACATGTACTAGCTTCCGTAAAATGCTTCAAATGTTGACCCCTTTACTCAATCAGGGCACATTATTAAATTTTGCACTTAAAGATAATCATAGTACAAATATTCACATTACTGGTAATAATGAACAAACTTGACACAACTTTCATACATGTACACGCAATGAGAATTCTTACAGAGACAAGGTAAAACTACATGTATCTCAATGCAACCTTTAACACAAAAATATATCTTGTGTATTTTTAGTGCCATATTTAAAATATGATTATTCATACATTTTTGTACATGTAAGATACAACTTCAACAGTTACGACTTCTATACATCCATATTTCATCAATACATGTAATACACAAGGGTGATGCTAAATTAGTGCTGTACTCCCAGAAGGTGGTTCCATGTTTTAACACATGACTTATTCATTAGAAAAGGGACAAACAACTTCATTACCATTCAGAACTATGATCAATACCTGTTTCTATCAGGAAACTATACATGTACAATGTAAAGGTGATTGCCAACTAACAAATTGGAGTCATAAATTCAAAAATATACTTCAAATAAAAAGAACATGGTGCTTATATTAGAATTATTTTTGTTTGCCCATTATCTACAAATGTCTCTGAAGTTTTCGACATAACCATTACTTCCTCTTATAAAAAAGCTGAGATAGTGTTGAGAAATGTTGAAAATAGTCAGAAAGTCCCATAACTCTCAACACAGTTTGTTTCATTAAAATAATAATATAGTATGCACATATAGTATTCATTACAATACATTCTACAAAATAAAAAACACTTCTTGGCAGTTTTAAAGAAGATATGTCCACAAAGGTTTAAATTTTAAAAATCCAAATTCCGTAACTCTTACAAAAATTCTCGATTCATAATGATGGTAGTGTATGCTCAACTAAACTTCATAAAAATACATCTATGAAAGGGCTGTGCCCAGTTTTAATGAAGATGCATCCACTAAGTCTTTAGTTGAGAAATCTTGAAAACAGACTAAGAAAATTGCCCAAGTCCTATCACCTCTTCCAAATAGGCTGAATGAAAGGTGGTATAGTATGGACATCTATACTTACATAACCATGAATTCTGCCAATAGGAAAGAATCCAACAAGTAGTTTCAGAGGATGCATAACCACTAAGTTACAAGAATGAATAAAGACTATTACTAAGTTGGAGTATGTCCTGCTGTTTCTCCTTGACTGGGGATAAAAATTCATGTTCCTATTGCACCTTGGCAGGGGATAAAAGCTAAAAGCTCATATAAGTCTGAATTGCTCACCTTGCTTAAAAAGACACATTCTATTGTTTATCTATGTTTGTTTCTTGGATAAAAATTCCTACTGCTCATATCTAAAGAACAATCATACGAACTTTCATTGAATTCTACCCAGTAGTTTCACAGGAGGAGATTGTCAAAGTAATAACATCAAAAGTAGCAAAAAAAAAG
Organism: Perna viridis; assembly: GCA_037379345.1. Classification (NCBI taxonomy): domain Eukaryota; kingdom Metazoa; phylum Mollusca; class Bivalvia; order Mytilida; family Mytilidae; genus Perna; species Perna viridis. The sequence continues at coordinate 28,948,787 of CM074523.1, forward strand.
GTCCAAAAGGGCCAATAACTCCAACAGGACTAATAGATTTACACAAAAATGAAACCACAAATAGATCACAGCATGCTGAACATTAAAAATTGACATTTTATTTTCAAAAAAAATATCCAGTATTTTAGCAATAATGAAATACACTTGTATCTAAGCAAACACATACTTGCCATCAGTTACACTCCTTGTATAGAGTTTACGGCACTAAACAACAACTTGATGTACTACATTTGTAACTTATATACATGTACTTATTCAATGATGGTGACAGCATGGAAGCTTAATGCCAATTCAATTATACAGAGTTGAATTACAAGAGGCTCCCAGGAGCCTGAATCGCTCACCTGGTCAAATTTAATCCCTTGGAGACTTTTGTAGGCCTTATCATAACGATCATTTCAGCAATTGAAAGAATTTGGCTAAACCTAATGGTTTTGGAGATATAATAAGCAAAAAGCTACTATCTGACCCCTATGTTCTATTTTTTGTAATGGCAGCCTTTAAAGATAAAAAAATCCCCACACCAGTTCTATGCAGGATACCCCAAGAAATTTTCATACCAAGTTTGATTCCAATTGGTCAAGTGGTGTCAAAGGAGAAGATTTTTGAAAGAAAAATTAAAAATAGCAAAAAAATGTCCAAAAAAAACAATAACTCCAACATGGCTTAACAGATTAAAATGAAAATTTGACAAAGATAGATCTCATCATGATGAACACTTTTACTCACATCAGTATGGTTTTGGATATAAATGCGAAAAACTACTGTCCGACCCCTATTTTCTATTTTTAATAACGGCGGCCCTGTTATTCAACAGATCAAAAATTCTCTTATCAGTTCTATGCAGGATACCCCATGAAACATTCATACCAAGTTTGGTTCCAACTGGTCAAGTAATGTCAAAAGAGAAAAGTTTTGAAAAATTGTTAACAACAAGAACGAACAACGATGATAATGACAGAGACCAAGTGATGGCAATAAATACTACTTGAATTCTTCTTGATGCTGTAATATCATTACATCACAAAATATGCCTTATTTTGTTTTTTTTTACAAATGTATTTTCAGGAGCAGGAGAAAATTGGTAGAAAAGTAAAGGACATATTACTCTTTAAAAAAGACCAGGAAAGATTAATAAATTCAGCTATGAATATTTCATATTGGCCCAATACCTTTCATGAAATTTGACCTGAGTCAGATGAAAAAGTAGTACTGGACAGACACTAAATTCCAACCAATACTTGGATGTCATGCAAGAATATCAAGTTACATTAATTACTCGGGGTGGAGTGTATCAAAGCCTCTAGAATCTTTGGAATGCGCGACAAATGATGGAAAAAATAAAATATATACTCAAAAGAATTATTTAAGATGCAAACCAAGTGCCAGTTTCAAGGATTATTTTGGTACTCTGGAGGACATTTAGGCATACCTTGGGGTTTGGAGAATAGCGGAAAAAAGAATCTCACTTTGTCCCTGATATTTTAAGAAGACTGTCCTAGGTGTATACCGGTCTATTTGAGTGGACTTTTTCCATCAAAATGTATGATATGGTCCAAGCTACAGCCAAAAATATCAGTACAAAAATGTATGGAAGGAACCCAATGTAATCAATAATTAAAGGGCTATGGCCATATGTGAATAAATAGCTGCGCCATGAATTCATGATACGCCTGTCTTCTTGTGAAAAAATATAATATTTTTGGAATAAAAATGTGATGTACAGGATGTCGTGCTACATCATGTACATGTATATCCTTACTTACCGGTATTCCTTATTCCCTCTTAATAGGAAATTTATATAAGGGACTGACAAAAAATTGGTATCAACATATCATATAATATCAAAATTGAAGCAATAATTCTGATTATGGGAGCAAAGATTTTTGCAACGAAAATTTTGTTTTAAAATAAATTGAAAATTTCTACGTTCCATAAAACAGAAAGTTGATAGATGAGGGTAACAACAAAATTACCGAACACTAATCCTATTAATAATCAAGTCAAGTCCAAAATAAATCTGTCAAAATAGATGTAACATCACTGAGCAGCTGGTACCACAATGGTCCTGACCTGGTGCAGGCACTTTAAACAAAATGTTGGGTTAATCTAGGTTTCACCTCCCTCTTCCACTGTGACGTGTATACCAGTGGTGATTAAGCAGCATTTGCATGCTATTGTCATAATCGGTAAATCAGCTGTCACATCAGAACAAAGAACAATTTACAAAAGAAGACAATCATTACTCATTATTTAAGAAGAAACTGAGTATTTTTCAACCAAGGACTGATACCTAAAAAAGAATTTGGCAAGAGACCTTTTAAGATGCATTTCCTCATACCCCTGATTCAGAAGTCTGTTACGCAGACATTTATGGCATTCAAGGAAATCATAGTAGTTAATACTTGCTCTAACGTAGAGTTGTGAAATATAAACAACATAAAGGGATATTACAGCAAAGGTGAGGAAAATTTATGATATTAAAATTCAAGTCATCTCTTTTATCATAAATCTTAGCGCTGAGATGACCACTGTGGTCAAATTCGAGATGTACAATGTAGGTCCAAATAAGATGCAGAACAAGCTGTTTCTGTGGCCTTCTTTATCTCAAACTGTGGTGAATAAATTGATGGCAAATATTTACCAAAAGAAGGGTTGTTGACCAATAATACATTACAATATATCTGTATGTAAAGTTAAAGGATTTAGAAATTTCATGAAATTTGGAAAAGTTGTTCTCTAGTTACGGTGCAGCATGTGAAAAAAACATGTTGCAAAAAACTCTATGACTTCAAAATGAAATACTGAATCATCACCAAAAAGTAAACAGATCTTCTGATTAATATAACTAACAAGTGTGTCAAGTTTTAAGTAAAATCATTTTTGAGATATGGCGCAACATGTGAAAAAAATTGTAAATGGGGTTTAATTTTCATTTTCAAATATAAATGTTACTTCTTATTACAATCATATACAATGTACATGTATTTAAAATATCACTGTTTAAATAATTGTGCAGGGAGGGAATTGGAAGAGTCAAATGTTTTGTATTCCTAAGGAGTGCCCAACTTACAAAAATGACATTTTGCCATGCTAGAAAAGAAATAATTCCTGCTTGCTGGACTTACATGTAATGCTTATTTAAATAAGTGTGGCCACTAGATTTTCTGTTTCTCGTACGTTGCATATCCTGTGTGTGTCCATTATGCATTTGTAACGCATCCATTTCATTTGGTTAGTACAGCAAACAACTCCCAACAGATAAAAATTTTGTCTACAGAAAACTTTTTATTCATCCATTTAGTGTCCGTTTGAGCTTTACTGACAGGTATAACCACAGCTTAAGTGTCTTCAAATATTGACAAAGACTTGTAACTATGATGTAATAGGAGATAGAATCTATATAAAACACTACATGTTTCTGGTTGTATAAAAATGCATGGCCAAGAAAAGTTGAGAGGTATGAGAATTCTAAAGTAAATGCAGACTGAACTATAAAAGGGCAGGGTTCTAAGATTCTCAAACAACACCAGTATTTAAAGTTGGACTTGTACAATGTAATTAAATTTCAAATATCTTACCAGCATATTACAAGTAGGTACATGTAACTTTCCTATTTTTTAACATCTTACCTGCACATTACATGTAGGTTGCTTTCCCAAACATCTTACCTACATATTTCATGTGGGAAAGAGTAATTAAGGGAACCAAGATTCAAGCGGAAATCAAAAGAGAATATTCCAAGGACAAAAACTATACAGGAAAATACACACATACAACAAAGACATGTCTAACAAGTGATAAAAAAATGTCATTAATAAAAGAAAATCGCTAACACATTTTGCATATTTATTTAAATGGTCTATTGACTTCTGTGTTAAAGGGATTCAATCGATGAATTAATAATTACAAACTACGTTGGATTCATAGTTTCAGTTCCATGTGCTTTCGTTACCTCTGAAAGATCGGTTGGAAAATGGTAGACTTGTTAATCTTTTTCTAAAATAATCAACTAATAAATGTATGAAAATTCTCAGAGTTACTTCAAAAAATTTGTACAGGCAATAGAGCTGCATGTTTACCGTTGATTCAATTATACAATCAACTAATCAGTTACAGGTAAATCACAGTCCCAGGACGGGCCAGGTGGCTGCACATCGGATAAAATTGACACACACCTATCAATTAATTTCCTATAAACAATTAGGGGACTGGTAGTCTGGATATTTATATACTGATAAAACCATGCAGACTGTAACTTATAAGGGTTGAAAATTTTTGATGGCCGATATTGGAAAATGAATGTCGGTCATTTGCAAATTCTGTCAGTCAATGGCCGGCATTTTTTACTGCTTCCAGATCCATGGTCTAACATGAAGTGATCAAAATACATTTAAAACTTACAAAGAAATAAAAGTAAAAAGTGCAACCCGGAATCCATAAAAACCTGGGAGCATGGACTATGTGCACCAGTTCAGTGTGCTTCCTGTTTTTCTATATACACCTGTCAAATTGCTCATTAAATGTCATATCGGGGTAGACAAAGAAGGAAAGGAAAACCAAAACAGTTAACAAATCGGTTCTCATAGTGAAGATGGATACACCTTAACAATCAACAAGTTGATGACCATAAAACTTTTGTAGTGATGACTTTCATCTTACAGCAACAAAACCCTGTACCAGAAACTAATTGTAACAAGTCTAGCACAGTACAAACATAGAAGCTGTACAACACAATACTCAGAAGCTGATGTTACCACAGATCAAAGGAAAATTGATAAGAATGAGAAATCATTGTGTTTGTAGTATAGTTTGGTCATGAGTTTCCCTTTGTCATTAAGCTCTTAATGTAGGTCAAGATAAATGTATGAGGCGGCCTTCATAATGTCTGCTGTATTCTCAAGTTCCTTGGGGGTAGATGTCATGTATAAAATCCCTAAAATTAGGATTGATTAACGATAATACATCATCTATATAGCAGAAACTGAGATGAAAGGATCTGGCTATACAATTGACATGCTCCTTCTTTGGGATAAGACCAGCTATAAAGTTAACTTCATACAAGTACATGTAAGTAACTTTCCCAATCATACTTCCTACATACATTGTATAATATTACATGTTAGTAAATTTGTAAAATATCTTACCTGCATATTACATGTATTTCATCTATTTCCATTGGATTTCACTTTTAACTGGAATCTACAATATAAATCAAAGTGCTGTTAGCACTGTTTTTTTTTTTTATTCTTGTAAAAATTGCAGCATGGACAAAATTTAATGATTACATGATGTAAAATGAAACTATAATCATGCAATTCTATTTCTCATATCATTTTACATTTCCTAATATGTACAAATTGAGTGTCAATCAAATACCAATTTCTGAAGTAAAAACTGTAATGGATAGTTAAACAGTATCAAACTTAAAAGAGAAAATTGTTGCTGTATACACTGTTTTTAATGTTCTATATTGTATTATCTTTGATATTGTCAAATCAGCTTCTGTTTGTGTGTATTTTTATTCTGTAGTTATAGTTTTGTGTGTGTCTCAGGGAAGATTAGCTTCTAAACTAACAGTGTAACCCTCATGAAATAATAATTTTATTATCATTATTAACTTAACACGCATTAACAATGTGAAATTTCAACAGAGTATTCCTACACTGTAATTATACTCAAACTAATTTCAGCTCAGGAAAAAAATTCCTTGTTCAGTATAAGTAAGTAAGTAAGTAAGTAATTATTTATTATAGTGACATGTGTACATTAATGTATATTAACCTTAAGATTCTCAAAACTAAACATTTGAATTGTCCTGCCAATTTTAGTTGCTTAATATCACTGCTTTTCACTTCCTGTATATTATTTATTAATATCAATCATAAAATATTGATGATAATATGGAGATTTCGACTGATAATTGTAGTAAATAGAACATGCTCAGCATATATTTATGCTTCCTGGCACATTACTGCAAGAACTTCATGCGTACAGAGTGTTCATATCACAACTCAAATGTTATGCCATAGCTTGCAGAGACTACGCAGACTTTTTGTATCGCACTAGAATTCTAACAAATAGGCTTCTGGAGCAAGGTTATGTTGCAACAAGATTGAAGTCATCACTACAAAAGTTTTATAGTTGCCATCATGAACTTGTGGATCGTTACGGTGTATCCATCTGCGCCATGAATGCTGATTTGTTCAACATGTCATAGTTTTCCTTTCCTCTTTCGTCTACCCCGGACTTGACTTTTTATAAGCAACTCGGCAGGTGTTTCTAGAAAAGCAGAGGACGCTTACCCTACCGGTGCCCCTGGTCCATGCTCCCAGTTTTTAGTGGAGTCCGAGTTACTCATTTGCGTTTGTTACTTTGTATGATTTTAGTTACTTTACATTTGTATCGTCTTTGTTGTGTACGCCTGTTTTCTATGTCTGGTCTTTGTCCCTGGATTACATTCTTTTGATTGCCATTATAACCTTGGTTCTCTTGATTACTCTTCCCTAAATGCTAATTTATTATTAAACATCCACTAAAAACTCAAAACTAAATTTGAGTCCCTCAAATATTCAGTTCATTTGAAGACTAGATCTTAATTTTAATCGAAGAAATAACAGAACTCTGTTCATGTAACTCTAAATTGTAAAATTGGAAAAAAACTACATTTATTAAAACCAAAAGAAGGTTCACAAAGAAAGAAACAATACACCAAAGTATCATAAAATTGAAATGAATGAATGCTGGAAGGACAGACCTACAGGTATTTATGGTTGTCATTGACATCACATGTACAGGTAGCCCGAAAACTAATTAGGGCTCATAAACAATTGATTTGCAATTCAAAGTAATTGATTGATTGTTAAGGTTTCATGCCCAAGCAGTAATATTTTAGCCATATTCAGGCAATACAGTAATATGATGTCAACCACTCGATATGGCTTCTGCCACCATGACATTAGAAGGTATTAATGTAGTAAATATGCATGACAGCACAAAGACTGCTGCTTTTGGGGAAAACAATTTGTCATGAAGTGAAGCCTGTGCAAATAGGTCATTTCATCTACTTTCAATTATGGAAACGGCAACTTATGGTTTTTTAAACACACATTGCAGACTTGACCAGGCATTTAAAATATTTTATTTAGTAATATTTACAGACTTTCAGACAATAGACAATATTCCAAATTGGGAAATCTGGAATTACTCCTGAATTATACAACCCTACTGGACAAAAACTGGTACCAAAATAAGCATACTCATATAACAAATCTTTTGTCTAAAGTATTGTTGACCTTTTAAAACAGTCAACGTCAAAGCTAATTTTCGGTCTGTAAAAAGTAAGGGTAATGTTCAGCTTCAGAAATCAATTTTCTACTTACAATCAATCAACATCAATTTCAACACGACTTTCTGCATTGCTCTTCATTAAGTGACCTGCCTTTACACTCCAAATAAGAAGTGGGATAAAGTATAAATTAAATATTTTTTTCATAATTTGGAATATTGTCTATGCAAACATGGCAGCAAATCCTTTTGTTTATCCTCTGAATCTGATATAACTCATGACACAGAATTATAATTGGCACAGGGGTTGTGTACAAAAAGTATTCAACTTCGTCAGACACAGTCCTTTTCTTTTTATCATGTCAGAGGAGAGAGGGTGTGTCTGGTGATCTTGAATACTCACTGTGGATAATAGTAATACATTGTAGGTTGTTGGAGCATACTATACACGTCAACAAGTCAAATGTTTGCATATTTCTCAATCCTAGCTTGACAGTAATTGATTAAGCCAATTAAGATACATTAAACCAAATTATTATAACATTTAATGAATTATATCTGAAGACCTTTACCATTTTAACATCTTAAATGACGTTCAGCTTCAGCATCCCAAAATAAGTGTAGTTAAATAAGTAAAATTGACGAACGCTGCAACTACATACAAGTAATCTACCCATAACATAATGGTATACAGTTAGGTAACATGTTGTATTTGTGAAAAAATTTATCAGGAAGTGAGCTTAATCAATCATATTCTCTTTTTTTATTTTTGTGTGTACTTTTTCGATGAATGAAGAAGCAGGTTCCCCTCTCGAGCGTCGTATGTTTTTAAAATCATGAATTCCGATTAAGTTCATTAACTTATTTCTTTTATAAACCATAAAATTTACACTTCTTTTTTGTTATACATAATAAATGAAAAGATCTTGTTGAATTTAAGCAACAACACGCCCTACTGTTGTAGGGAATAAATATGCATTGAGAAATAATTTAAACGTTTACATATTTACTCCTCTTGGGTCTCTCCGTCAATAAGTAATTGTGACGACACAGGCTTAAAAGTTATAAGAGAAATCATTGGGTAAACCGAAAAATCTAAAAATAGAATCCAATCATAATGATTTTTTCAAAAATGAATTTGGCTGCAAATGGACATTAAAAATTTCACCAATACTAAAACGGAACGAAACACTGGGAAAATATCCAGATTTTTTTATAGTTAATTAGAGACAATATTCTTATTTAAAGTTTTAATGATATCATTAAAATTTATTTTCTAAATTCAGATATGGATGTATTGCCAATTATTGTTTATTTAAAACGTAATATTTGGAGTTGCGAAAATGAAGATTCGTTGTAATTTGTCTTGCTCAACAGTATAGTGTATTCTGCTTATTTGCCTAATCCAGGGAGTGTATATCAAAGTCAAAGGGTTTGTTTTGAAAAATATTTTTTTTTTAAATTGGATTTTCTCAAAGAGTAATCAAGGGAACCAAGGTTATAGCGGTAATCAAAAGAATGCAATCCAGGGACAAAGACCAGACATGGAAAACAGACATACACAACAAAAAACATAAAGTAACTAAATTCATTCATACAAAGTAACAAAAGCAAATGAGCAACTCGGACTCCACTAAAAACTAGGAGCATGGACCAGGTGCACCGATAGGGTAAGCGTCCTCTGTTTTTCTAGAAACACCCGCCGAGTTGTTCATAAAAAGTCAAGTCCGGGGTAGACAAATGAGGAAAGGGAAACTATGACCCGTTGAACAAATCAGTTTTCATGGTGCAGATGGATACACCATAACGATCCACGAGTTCATGATGACGACCATAAAACTTCTGTAGTGATGTCTTGTAGCAACATAACCCTGTTCCAGCAGCCTATTTGTTAGAGTTCTAGCGCGATACAAAAAGTCTGCGTAGTTTCGGCAAGCTCTGACATAACGTATGAGTTGTCACGTTTGTCGTAAAGTTTGGTCAGTAGTTTTCCTTTACCGTCGATTTGTAAGTGTAGGTCGAAATATGAGGCTGATCTTACAGTGTCTGTAGTATCATTTCATTTATTCACATCATTTCAAATAAAAAAAACGCAACTGATAATTGATAGTAGACCGTGTCCCCCTTTACAACTTTCAACATTTGCCCTCGAGGTAAACCGTATAAGGCCGAAAATTTGGGCCTCATTTTCTTTAATCTAATGCTTTGTGTTTGTATTGTATTTGTATTTAGTCCCCTTTTACTTTAAGTGTGACTATTGTTCAGTTATTTGTCAAGTTATTCTTATTAAAACTGATAGCTCCAACAGTGCATGATTGAAGTAAGATTTAAAATAGGTATAAAATAGGAAATTATTTAAAATTTGAAGACAAAAACTTCGCGTTTCTCTTTTTAGCGTCAGTGCACTGATGAGTCCTTGCACCACGAACAATTTACCCTTTCAAGAACAGTGCCGTCAGTTTTTGGTACTACCACATCTTATATTAGTGATGGCTTGCCATAAATTTGGAAAGAAATCAATGTTTTGACTTATAATGTCATTAAGTTCGACATTTTGGCATAAATTAAGTTGAAAATCTGCTGATGAAATTGCAACTTTTGGTCAAAGAAATGTTTATTTATTTCATACTGAAACAACATCCCTTCAGCATCTGCGTATGGAGTTGCGATGCAGTAAAATTCTATATGATTAAGCAAAAAATAAAAATAAATAAAATTGCATTTTAGCTTAAGTAAATTGATAAAGTCTTGACATATTTGTAAATTTAGCCGAAAGAAACAAATATGTGTAGTGTTAAATGCTACATAATATGTGACGATAGACTAAATAGATTTGAATTCTTTGGTACTTGCTTAGTTGCCTTGCTAACAATTTATGTAAACAACTGACACTTTATAAAGATTTGTAAAATGTATTTAATTGCTCTAGGTAATAGTTTCCATTGTTTAAGGATAAATAAATTAAAAGAGTATTGACATAAAAGATAAAGTAAGATTGAGTAAACAGGTCCGTCAGCACGTGATACTGGGTTTTTATGGGAGCCCTACCCAGCCCTGGTATCACTGTGTACATTTAGGACAATAAAGAGTAAAAACTTGATATCTTTATTTACCAGGTACGTGAACAATTTAAAATTAATATTTTTTTTAACTTTTATAATTAGAATTGTGGAAGTAAAGTTTTTAGTTAAAGTTTCATTAAAAGCAACTAAGTAAATGATTAAATTCTTATTGAATACATAAAAGTATAAATAGTATTAAGATTAGATTATTAGAAAAATATATTTTGATCACTATGTACGTTTAGGACAATAAAGAGTAAAAACTTGATATCTTTATTTACCAGGCCAGCCTTGAAAGCATGTAGTGTCCGATGTGCCACGGACATAAAACAAAACTACATGTATGCCAGTCGTTATCAAGAAAACCCCACCACTCCACCAAGACTCTACCATGAACTAGTTTTTCCCAAACGACAAAAACGACAGTCGAAAAGCATGCCCCATATAGAACGCGTCGGACGGGAGACAGTCGACATCTCGAGGAGCCATACCATGCCCTCGACCTCTCCGCTCCGACCGCACTAATTTTACAACATTAAAGAGTGTTCATATCACAACTCATACGTTATGCCAGAGCTTGCCGAAACTACGCGCAGACTTTTTGTATCGGGCTAGAATACTAATTAATAGGCTTCTCAGTTCTGGAACAGGGTTATGTTGCTACAAGATTGAAATCATCACTACAGAAATTTTATGGTCGTCATCACGAACTCGTGGATCGTTACGGTGTATCCATCTGTGCCATGAAAACTGATTTATTCAGTATGTCATAGTTTTCCTTTCCTCTTTCGTCTACCATGGACTTGACTTTTTTATGAGCAACTTGGCGGGTGTTCCTAGAAAAGCAGAGGAGGCTTACCCTACCGGTGACCTGGTCCATGCTCCCAGTTTTTTAGTGGAGTCGGAGTTGCTCATTTGCTTTTGTTACTTCGTATGTATGATTTTAGTTACTTTATGTTCTTTGTTGTGTATATCTGTTTTCCATGTGAGGTATTCGTCCCTGGATTACATTCTTTTGATTACTGCTATAACCTTAGTTCCCTTGATTACTCTTAAAAAGCTCGATCTGAGCAAATCGAATTAATTTTAAGTATCAAGCATGATGAATTTCATTTATAAGCCGTGCACATTTTACTTTCTTCAATTGACTATTGGGAAATGCGTATAGGTTTGTACGAGTAATCAAGGGAACCAATATTCTAGCGGAAATCAATAGAATGCAATCAAGGGACAAAGACCAGTCAGGAAAAACTGACACTCACAACAAAGAACATACGTTAAAAATACTCAAAATGATACGTACAAAGAAACAAAAATAAATAAGCAACACGGACTCCACTGAAACTGGGAGCACGGACCAGCGGCACCGGTAGGGTAAGTGTCCTCTGTTTTTCTAGAAACACCCAACAAGTTGCTCACAATAAGTCAAGTCCAGGGAAGACGAAAGAGAAAAGAAAAACTATGACACGTTGAATAAATCTGTACTCATGGTGCAGATTGATACACCGTAATGATCCACGAGTTCATTATGACAACCATAAAACTTATGTAGTGATGACTTCAAATTTGTAGCAACATAACACTGTTCTAGAAGCCTTATTGTATCAAGTCTATAGAGCGCTACAAAAAGTCCGCGTAGTTACGACAAGCTCTGGCATAAAGTATGGGTTGTGACATGAAAACCCCATATGCAGGTGCTACAGATGAAAGGAAAGTTGACTATACGGAATGAAAAGACATTGCGTTTGTCGTGTAGTTTGGTCAATACATTGTAGTTTACCTTTTCCATCGATCTCTAAGTGTATGTCAAGATATGACTTCACAGTGTCTATGGTATCCTTTGTCTCAAGTACTTTTGGATAGATGCCTGAAATATTAGGATTGTTTAACGATAATACGTCATCTATAAAAAGGAAACTGAGATCAAAGGATCTTGTTCCTTCCTTTGGGTCAGATAAGCTATAAAGTCAACTAGCCTCATAAGAGTACAGGAATGGGTCAGCGAGTAATACAATTTGTTCCCATTGGAATACCGACCGTTTGTTGAAGAACGCGTCCACCGCAATGGATATTTTCAGCATTTTGAAAGCATATTCTTTGGTATATTTGGAAGATAATTTGGAATCGTTTTTTTTTTACAAAGTATGAGGATTTCTACCGAGTACTACGTATCTGTATCTAGATATACCATATTTTCTGGAGTAACAACGATGTATAATTTTTTAACTGAGTATGGCCATGGAATGGGAATTGTTTTTGGTTGTAATTGTATTTTTGTATTAAAAATTTTGAAAGTAGAGTTTCCTTAAATCACAATTGAAGTTGTCAATTATCACTTAGAGTTTAGGTCTTTTCAATGTGGTTATTGATTTTATATCAAACGTTGCTTAAAAGTTTAATTGTCTACTTGCAAATATTTTATATATCGTTTGATTAATGTTATAAAAAAGAATTAAGAAAAAAAATAATATTTGACTTTGAATTGAAATATTTTATAATTCAATGTTTGATTGTAAAATATGACTTGATTATGAAGTAAAGCACACAAAAAGAATACCTAGAATACTCAATCCTAATTGCAGACCTATAGTTAAAACATTTAAGTGAGCACACATAGAGAATACCTATGATACCCCACCCTAATGGCAGACCTGACAATAATGTTCCTTCGTGGACAATAATAAATGTCTTGTAAAATATTGTTGAAATTAATTAGGTAGGACTGGTGGAGATCGCGTATAATTCTAGGGCTCATAAATGGATTATCTACCCTGCACGGATCATGCAGACAATAATTTCTTCACCTCCTTGGGTGGCCCTGGGCTGACATTTTTATCCTGAGATTTTTTGTCTCTTTGACATATACACCATATATACATATTCTTGATACATAATAGTACCTAACCCACCTATAAAATGTCATCAAAACCCACCGAGTGATTTAATAAGGAGAAGTTGCACCAGGAACAAACAAATATGTATAATTAGAAATGTAATAAATTGCTTAAATGAAAATGAAAATCACAAAACAGTCGAAAATATCGTTGTGAGCGTACCAGACACACAATCATGGACGTTCAACATTCCATTAAAAGTTAATTTTGATCGATTTTAACTAGATAAAAAATAAATGATTTTTCACATTATATTTTTTATTCATGAAATTCACCTTCCACAAAACCAGGAACTATTTATAAAGTCTCTAATGAAACATAATACGCCGATACTTGTTAAGTAGTTATCGTTCGGCCTTCTGTTTGCGTTGGTGTCTAAACCCAGTCTACAATTATAAGGACTTTCTGGTTCGGAAACAAAATGGTGTCACAGAAACTGCTGATTTTCAATATCTGTTTAATTTTATTTGTTTTATTAGGTAAGTTGTTTAATTGTCTGTAATCTACAAAAACAAAATTTTCGTTTTACTGGTCATTTTATCATGTATAGTGATTTTTTTAGCGCTCGTCATTTTCGTCATTGACGAAAGACTCTTCAGGATGACGAAAATAATTTAGTCTCATTTCAACCTGAATTCTTTGAAAGTACTGAAAACATTAAGAGCTGTAAGTCCAGCATTGGTTCAATTTGCGAAAGTGACAATTTTATTACCCTAGTCTTGTTCCGACTCTCAACAGGTGTCAAAATTTTGTGTGTAAACAATCACCTAATTTGAATTGGCCAATTACAAGGAGTATATATACATGTAAATGGCAATCTCTTGATTGAGATAAAGGATACTACAGACACTGTGAAGTCAGCCTCATATCTTGATCTATACATAGAAATTGATGATAAGGGAAAACTATTGACCAAACTTTAGGACAAATCTGATGACTTTTCATTCAGAATTGTCAACTTTCCTTTCATTTTCAGCACTTGCTTATGGAGTGTTCATATCACAACTCATATGTTATGCCAGAGCTTGCTGAAATTACGCTACACTTCTAATAAGTAGGCTTCAGGAACAGGGTTATGTTGCTACAAGATTGAAATCATCACTACAGAAGTTTTATGGCCGTCATCATGAACTTGTGGGTCATTATGGTGTATCCATCTGCGCCATGTAAACTGATTTTTTCAACATGTCATAGTTTTCCTTTCCTCTTTTGTCTGCCCCGTACTTTTGCCCTGATTATTTATAGCATTGCAGTATTTGCATCTGGTACTAATCTTACTGGTGTTTTCATCAATGGTGTAGAAGTTCCAAATAGGGTCTAGATTTCATTTTAATGAGATTTGTAGTGACAAGACTGAGTAGTATTTTCAGTGATAGTATAAATCTGGACATTTAAGGGCAGACTTTGGACATCACTATAAATCATCAGGTAGAAAACTACAGTTATTCCTTAGAAATTCTCCATTTTCTTATACAGAAGAATTTTGTTTGATACATATAGCAAAACATGAACTTCTTCAGTTGTTAATATGGGGAAATGGGGTGCATCTCTTATTCTCTACTCCTTCTACACCACTGAATGTAATTGAATGAAACTTTCACAGAATCTTTATTAGATGTTCCTGTTGTGACCTCCTATTTTAGAATTTGATCTGAATCAATTTAGAGGTTTCACATAGCAAAGCATATCCCCTAGTCATTTGTTAACATGGAAACGTGGGGGGACCTACATTAATATCTAAGTATTCACAACTAACTTTCCAGTTCACAGGCCCAAAATACATTTTTCAGAAATTTTTATTTATTGACTGTTGACCTGTAGTAGTTAATTTTACAGGCTCACCTCCATTTTGACAAGTCTTGGGCCTTGAACTACTGCTTAGTAAGTGAAGACTGCTATGTCTTATCCGCTACTCCTCTCATACCACTGGATAGAATTGCATAAAATTTTTACAGGATCTTTTTTACATGTTCTTCTTGTGCACCTTCTGTAAAGGAATTTTGATTCGAATCAATTTGTGGGTTTCACATAGCAAAACATAGACTACGTTATTGGTCATTTTATTATAGGGACAAGGGGGAACACATCTCTATCCGTTATTCCTCTTACACTACTGATTGGAATTGAATGAAATTTTCTCAGAATCTTTATTACATATTCCCATTGTGCACCTCCTATTTTAGAATTTGATCCAAATTAAGGTGCATCTTATCAAACAGGGGAGTAGGGGGTTTCAAGTTAGTAAGCATTGCTCACATTTTTTCTAGTTGTCTACAGTGTACATGTACATGTTTGTATATCTACATCATTGCCTACTGTATGCATGTACATGTATACCTACACATGTACATTATTGTCTACATTATTATCTACCGTCTACAAGTTTATCTACAAAAATGTACATTATTGTCTACTGTTTACATGTATACCTACATATACAACATTGTCTTCTGATTACATGTATATCTACATGTACAACATTGTTTACTGTTTACATGTATACATGCATGTACATTATTGTCTACTGTTTATACCTACATATACAGTATTATCTACTGTTTACATGTGTATCTACATCTTTGTCTATCAAACTAATGTTATTTTTGTAGTTTTGGACTATGCAGAATGTCGAGGTGGAAGGGGAGGGAGTAGAGGAGGAAGATTTGGGACGAGATCATATCGATCAAGGTCATATCGATCAAGGTCATATCGATCAAGGTCGTACAGAGCCAGATATAATGTTGCCAGATCAAAATATTCTGCATATCGACTTGGTTCAACACGTGCTAAACAAGTTGCCATTACTGCTGGCTTAGTTTATGGTGCCTCTAGGTGGAGGACTAGGAGAACCTACATATCAGGAGCTAGAAAATGTAAGAAAATACATTTGTATATACTCTAGTACATGTACTCGAATTCATTAGTTTTTTATTTATACATCAGCAAAATATTTATGGTTGTATAATGGGCTGTCATCGTCTTTGTCATCATTTTCCATAGTTACTTGATTTATTAGCAATATCTTGAACGGTAGTAATTTGGTCTTGATTTTTAGGATTATGACATTAACTGTTTAAGAATTACGGTCCAAAAAGGAGCCAAAAAGTAAACATTTAGCTGAAGTGTACGTGAATGGTGTACTCTAAGGATCAATACCACAAAGGTCAAACTGGAATTAAACCTTAACAGAAATTAGAGCCTGACAAGTTCCAAAACATGTATTTTTATTTTTTTTTTTTTTTAAATAATAGAACGAGTTAATAGAGTATGGATCTCTTTTAAATTATTCCTATGGTTCCATACCACAGAAAGTAGGTTTGATTGATTCCTGTACTGTTAAGGACTACCAATACAGACTAGAAAGGAACCATGAGCAAGAATTTTACTAAGCATGAATATATACAATAATATAACTCATGATCTCTATGACATTGTATTGCTAGGTTCCATACCATCAAAGTCACGCTGGGATTGATTTTGTGGGTGATAACTGGATCCATGAAGGAATTAAGGCCTAAATAAACGTGTTTCGGGTTTATAAACTAAAAGTGTATGGATGTCTATGAAACACCAATACAGTGTACTAGGTTCCAAGTCACAACAGGAAGGATTTATGGATTTATAGGTTTATGGTCTTTACATTTTCAGAATTAAGGGTGAAAAAAATGAAAGGATTAGATTTTTGTTTTATTTTGTATAACTGCAAATTTTATGTTCTTTTGACCAATTTCTATGTGGTCTGAATCTTGTCAAACATTTGATCACAATCCAAATTGAGAGAAGTGTATATACATGTGTAAAGTTTGAATTCTGTGTCCATACTTGTTGCAACTTTTTAGGGTTCAACTACTGAAGTGATATGAAGCTGAGTCATGCAAAGTATTTACAATGTAACTTAATTTAATGAGAAAATGTTTATGTCTTGTACAACAGATACATTATAAATTTGAAATCATATGACGGTATTGAGATTTCACTGTTTTACAAGAACAGGCAAATGTAGAATTTAAGGAGGTAGATCTAGGGTAAGGGACACAACTCTTACAAATCATTTGAATGTTTGTACTCAGCATTTTACATCAATCTCATGAAGCATCAAAATAACTTGGACTGATTTCATTTTGTTTCAAATGAAAGCTTGATAGGCTATGGTGGTATTGAATATGATACAAACATATCACTGACTTCAAGAGTTATGTCCTTTCCTTAAACCAAACAAATAAAACACATAGGTTAAGATTACGTTTCAATAAAAATTAATTCATCTTTTCTGATAGTTTTCGAGTCAATTTTTTTACTAATAAAAAGAAGTAAATATGATGTTTTTAAAAAGTTCGTGAAACACATGGATATATATAAGTGTATCTTTGCTGTTCCACTGTCGCTGTTGTCAAGAACCTAACCCGCCTTGGAAAAAAATATAACTCTGATTATATTATCCATGTTGAAGCATAGATTTTCTAAGATAGGAAAGGCAATAACTTTTTTGTATGGAATTTGCAGCTATCGTCTGAATTTTGTTTACGTCACATGATATGTGTAAAATATTCCCATCATCCGTGGAGAACTACAATATTTCCTGTATCTGTACAGATTGATCTGGCAGGCCGAAACTGAAAAGGATGTTGCTAGAGATGCCTTTAAGGGATAAAATAATTCTGTAAAGAATTGCGATATGCTATAAAGTTATCGACCATTTTCAGAGTGAGGGGAAAGGGGGTATGGGGTTGGAATTTTGGAAAAACTTTTTTTCTCAAGTTATTTATTTATTGAAAAAAACTTCCCCATTAATTAACAAGACAGATTTTCAAATAAAAATATTGCATTTGCAAAGTAAAAATTTTCATCGGGATCGACCCCCTTTGTAATGTCCTTTATTATTTTTACGAGTCTCACACAGACGGTACATGTATAATAAAGTTCACGGTGCTTGCTGATTTAGGCAACACCTACCTCATATTAATTAAAACACTGCAGAGAAGAGAATATCTTTATATACCATGGAAAGGCTTGCATTAGTTTTACCTTCTCCAGTATCATGTAATAGTGTGGTTCCTTTGAGTGCAGGAGAATGTTTGATCTGGCCAACTCATACCTAAGACTTGAAAATTGCTAGTGGCTGCTTCTTTTGTTTTATCTGGTGTAACCAATAATTGTTGTGGAATATTACATACTATTAGTTAAATAATTTGAGACAAAAATGACATGACTAAAGCTGTTAATGAGCCATTTTAACCCATAGGGCCTGAAGTATGCTACAATGATATGTATGAAGGAAACTCAACAGTGAAATACTATGGCCGATTTGTCTGCCCTATGTATAACCAACCTGATGATTATATCTACTGTTGTGGTGACATCGGTGAGCAGAGATGCTGTGAATACTTTGATACTGAGTAAGTATATGTATCTACTGTTGTGATGACTGGTGAGCAGGGATGGAGTAAGTATATGTATCTACTGTTGTGGTGACTGGTGAGCAGGGATGCTTTGATTCTGAGTAAGTCTATGTATCTACTGTTGTGTTGACTGGTGAGCAGGGATGCTTTGATTCTTAGTAAGTATATGTATCTACTGTTGTAGTGACTTAAGTGAGCAGAGATGTTGTGAATACTTTGGTACTGAATAAGTCTATGTATCTACTGTTATGGTGACATCGGTGAGCAGAAGTGCTTTGATTCTGAGTAAGTATATGTATCTACTGTTGTGGTGACATTGGTGAGCAGAGATGCTGTGAATACTTCACAACCAAGTAACTATAAGAGTCTACTGATATGGGTACATTCATGACATTGAGCAGAGGTGCACTTAATGTGTCCCTATTTATTCCCTTATTTTTAGCTCACCTGGATGTAGGCCATGGGAGTTATTGCCATCACTTGACATCTGTTGTTGTCATTTTTAACAATTTTTTAAACATCTACTCTGAAACTACTGATTGGATTTGGATGAAACTGTGACTGTTCCTTATGGCATTCAGCAGAAATTTTATGCTTTAATTTTTGATCCCTCAAATACATGGCAGCTGTTACTAAAAATAGACCATGGGAGTCAAACAACAGTTTTTCAGCAAATATGTAAAAAATCATTAAATTTGGCTGGGTGAAAGTGTTCAGCATGATGAGAGCTACCAGTGTGCCAATTTTCCTGAAAATCTGTTAACTGATGTTATTATTTCAAAAATCTTTATCTCATTTGACTGGCTGTATTGAAATTTTTTGTGTTGCCATTTTGCGACTAGTTCCTTGGGATTCCAATTATTTTTTATTATTTTTTATTTATTTTTTTTAAGGAAAGATGAGATTCTAAGTTGAATGGTGATTACAAAAAATTTTATTCTTGCTTTGATTTCATCAATATTTGATTCACATAGTAAACATGGTTTCCTGTGTTGAATAGTGATGATGAAAATGTTGTAATGTTGTATAGCCATGGTTTAACTTCATTTTATGCTTTTTTTTTCAGCAAATGTATAGTGGGCTAATGAACCCCCTCCCACCCTAGACCCAATGGGATAACAGGGCATGGGGGACTCTGCCCAAATTTTTTCCTGCTGTTCTAAAAAACACTTTGAAGGCATTTCTAACCTTAGGTTCTCAGTTGAACTAATAGCATTTCATTAATGTATGCTCTTTTTCAGCAATTTTTGTCAAACATGGTAACAAAACAGGATACCTTTACTCACTTCATTAATAGGGCATGGTTCCAGTTGAGCAATTCAGCTTCTTCAAGAGTCTCATGTTTTCACTCCATTCTTGGTATTAGGATTATTGACTTTTTTTTGGTTAAGCATGTAATTATTCAGTATTTGTTTTAGTTTTCTCTATCATGCCTAATTTTTTGACCATTTGTGCTTATTTTTAGACTTGGAGAATTTTCCTTTCTATTTGTTTAGCAATTTTCCTGCCAAAAATTTACATAGAACATATAAAAGTGTTAACAAAAGTGAGCCATATTCTGTTATAAATTCTTGCATTTCTAAGTGTTTTAGACATTTCCAGATGGAAAAACATCAAAGTCAATGTTAATGTGAACAGAAGTGTCCATGTTTATGTTAATTGCAGTGTCTATGTAAATTGTAACAGAAGTATTGAACTGTCCATATTATGTTAACAGAAGTATTCCACTGTCAATGTTCATTGCCTGAATACAGCTGAAATATTGCTGCTCAGGCATTAAACCTCAACAATCAATCAATCAATCAATCAATCAATCTGTCAATGTTTATGTTAACAGAAGTGTTCAACTGTCCATGTTTATGTTAACAGAAGTGTCCAATTGTCCATCTTTTTGTTCACAGAAGTGACTATGTAAATGATAACAGAAGTGTTTATGTTAACATCATTGTCTATGTAAATGTTAACAGAAGTGTTCAGCTGTCCATATTTATATGATCAGAAGTATTCAGCTGTCCATGTTTATCTTAGCACAATTTTCTATGTATATATTAACTGTAGTTAAAATAAAGATTTGAATTTATGTTAACAGTAGTTCACAAGGATCAGGCAGGATAGCAGGAACTGTTATTGGAGTAATCATAGCTGTCATTGCTGTAGCTGTTCTGGCATACTGCTGTTTTAAGAAGAGGCAGAAGTTTGCTGGGAAAACTCTCTCCACACGTAAGTACTGGTACTTTAGAGATTTCATAGTAATTAAGTGTTTCTACCATGTGTTAATGGTGAGTAATACACCAATAGGTAAGACATTTTATTATTATGTGGTGAGTTACACATTAAAAGATAATACATTGTAAAATTACATGGTGAATTACTCATTAGTAGGCGAGTCATTGTATAATTACATTGTGACTTTCTCACCAAAAGGTAAGACATTGTGTAACTACATGGTGAATTACTCACCAATAGGTAAGACATTGTATAACTTAAGGGGTGTTACCAATTGGTGAGTTATTGAATAACTACATGGTGACTTACTAATATGTAAAACACATTTTATTATTACATTGTGTGATACAAATCAATAGGTAAGACATTGTACAATCAGATGGTTAGTTACTCACCGATAGGTAAAACTTTGTATAATCAGATGGTTAGTTACTCACCGATAGGTAAGACATTGTACATATATAACCAGATGGTTAGTTATTCACCAATAGGTAAAACTTTGTATAATTAGATGGTTAGTTACTCGCCAATGGTAAGACTTTGTATAATCACATGATGAGTTACACACTAATAGGTAAAATTACAGTAAATGAAATGTTCTGTCATGACAGTAGAGTCACTTATAGATGTAAGAAACTTTCCATTCTATTCACATTTTTTAAGATAAATGGAATTGCAAATACTGTGATGGAGTTTGAGTTTCAAAGCTCCCATTTTAGATTTTATTTATCGAGAAGTTAAAACCACATTCAGCTTTAAATATAAATTACAATAATAACTGTAAGCAATACTTTTTTTACTGTAAAGTGATCAATTTGATCAATAGATTTAAAACATTTATAAATGTTATTGAAACTTCTCTGTATAAATAGATTTGTTTGTATCTATATTGCATTGCCTGTTTGTCTAGTGGTAGTTAGATCAATTACTGCTGATAATTTGATTGTTATTAAGTGATATGACATGGCTGGTCTTTATATTGATGAGTATATTAGTATATATTGATTGGTATACAATATTCCACATCATAAGTTCATCTTAATGTTGGTTGTTTTAGTTGAAATAGTGTAGGTTCACATGTATTAATGGCCTAAAGGAACCTAAAATGAACCTATTTATGAAAGTTTGTATAAATTCCTTAGATTTCAACTAATTCTAATTAAGGGGGCTTATTTTAAAGTGGTTAATTAGTATATGGTCTAATCCCCTAGTAGGAGATTCCGAAATAATAGGTAAGAAATTTGAGTTCAGATTATTCAGACTTTTTGGACCAAAATAAAAATATTTTAGGCCCAAAATCAAGGGTTTGAATGAAAATTCTGAACTGAATTTGGAAAAATATTTGGAATTGTGCAACTGGTCTATTTGAAAAAATAATTTGGAATTCCATGCTTCATTCAGAATATTTGAAAGGAATTCTGAATAAGCTCAGAAAAAAATTCATTCAGAAGAGTCAGAATATTCCAAACTAGTTTGGATTTATCATTTAGAATATTCTGAATACTCCGAACTGGCTCGGGAATTATCATTCAGAAAAATCTAAATACTCTGAATGAAGCTTGGAAATTTTGATGGAATTCCAAATGATGTTTGGAAGTACAAACGCATTGAAAAAAAAATCCAAATGAACATGGGAAAAATTCTGAATGATTTTGAATCAAATTGAGCTTGGAAAAAGTTTCCGAATACATAAATACTTGGAAAAATTACAAATGAATGAAGAACTGAAACCAGATTGATGTCCTTATGTAATGTGGATGACCACTTTGATGTCCTTGTGTAATGTGGATGCTACTCCATGTGTTTTAAGCTAATTACTCTGATGTAAAACCTGAACACAAATTGTATTAGTTCATACCCTTGAGCATAAATGTAGAATTACTGTCAAACCATTATACATGCCATGTTTCTATTACAGTAAACATTACAAATTATACTGTTCAATTTGATATGTGGAATCTTGTTTAAACCATTTAAGGGGAAAAGTTCTAAGTCCAGCTTTTCTATCATATTTTAAGTGGAAAAAATTCCAAGTTCAACTTTCAGAATATTTTCCAAGTGATAAAAATTCTAAGTCCAACTTACCAAATGTTTTCCATGAAAAATAATTTTCTTAAGTTCCTACTTTCTGAAAATTTTCAGAACAAAAAATGTCCTCACTTTCTGAACTATTTCCGAAATTAAATACAATTTTCTGAATGATTCATTCAGAATACCAAACTTAAGGCTTGGAATTTCAAGTAAAGTTTGGAATCTCCTGCTGCGGGTTATTTGTCAAATGGGAATTTTTTTTTTAATTGTGTACAATTACTCTTTATTTTTGCCCCGTGCAGGTCTGGGTGTTAAAAGAATAGGCCTGCAGCAGCGCTAAGCTTGTCGTAAAAGGCGACTAAATAGTGCTCAGAACCCTAGCCTGGGGCTAGGGTGCTCTGCCCACAGAGCAACTGGGATGTGTGCCCCAGGTGGTGGAATGGGGTACCCCTGGTGTGTTACATGCTGGGGTTGTCAGGCTATAATACGGAAAACCTGACCGCAAACTATAGTGGTGCACCGTGTTGGGAAAGATGCCACTTTCCTCGCACGTTAAAGAACCCTACTGTGGTATTCTCCCGGAGTAGGAACCATAGGGCTCCGCCACAGGAGGCTAAATTGCCCGACCCTACCCACCTCTCCCTATTTCCAGTGGCAATCAAAGTTTGTCGACCCCATTGTCCTTGTGTCCCATTCCTGTTTCATTTCATTATCATTTCATGTTCATTTTATCATCCATTTCATGTTCATCGTCTGAATATAGCTGAAATATTGCTGCTCGGACGTTAAACCCTAACAAACAAACAAAACTCTTTATTTTTACTTGTCACCAACAGTGAGAGTAGGTCTTGTAGGTGCTCGACTCTGTCGGTCCATCTGTTCGTCTGCCCATCCATCTGTCCCTCACATGTAGGGATACCTACTTTTGAAATGTTTTACTCAAAAAGTATTATAGCAATATAATGCAAACTTTGTAAACTTCCTATTAGGCCAGGTAAACTTAAGTGGTAGATTCTCATACAGCCTTCACAAAAAAATATGGGGGTGGGGGGGATGGAGTATTTAATTTTTTAATTTTTTTAACATTTATTTGCTAGCTACGGTAATTTCAGCTATATCATTTTCAGAGAAGAACTGTTATTTTAGTCACCAAGAAATGAAAGATATGTGTGTTAAAGTATCCCAATACTAAAAACTGACTTGAAAAAAATCCTGATTTTGAAATTTCCACCCCTGTTTTTATTTTTGTCAATGACAAAGGGGATGAGAATCTACTAGTTAATTTTATTATGGAGAAACTTGATTTTCTTTTTCCTACAATTTGAGCATGTTGAACATTTTTGTCACTTTATGCTATATAATCTGTAACTCTGAAACTATTGGAGTAATATTATTCAAACTTTGATCTATTGGAGATGTTCAATTCTAACTAGGGAGAAATTTGATTATTTTTTTCCTACATTTTGAGAATGCTGAAGGTAGTCAATTTAAAACAAAATATTTCTTATCTAATTCGGTTTTAAGAGTATTTAACAAGAGTTTCAATAGCATAAATTAAGGATTGTTAGTCTTAGGAGGCCAAAGTGGGACCAAACTGTTTTGGTCTGATTTTGAAATTAGATTTCTCATGAAAATTCCTGCGTTTTGTGTCTCCCCCTCCCCCACCTCTCCTCCACTTTGGTGGGAAGACATATTGTTTTTGGCTTGTCCGTATGTCCATCACAAAGTTTGTCAGAGCAACTCCTTTGAAACTACTGAACCAATTTTACGAAACTTTGTATGTAGAAAGAACATCATATGTAGTTGTACGTATTACCAGGAAATTTTGATCCCCCAATTTTTGTAGAAGTTATGCCCGTTTGAACTTAGAAATTTGCCAAAAATGCTCATAAATGACCTTGTCAGCACAACTCCTCTGAAACTACGAACCTAACTTTACGAAACTTGCTAAGAAGCAAGAAAATCATATGCAGTTTGTGCATATTACCAGGAAATTTTGTTATCCCAATTTTTGTAGGAGTTATGTCCCTTTGAACTTAGAAATTTGCCATAAATCCTCATGAATTAATCTGTCAGCACAAGTCCTCTGAAACTATTGAACTTAATTTTAGGAAATGTGATATGTAACAAAAAAACATCATATATTATTTTTTGGGAGTTATGTCCCTTTGAACTTAGAAATTTGTCAAAAGTACTCACAATTACCTTGTCAGATCAAATTCTCTGAAAATACTGAACCAGTCAATGCAACTTTTCTACAGCCTCTCGACATAATTTTATATTTTATGAAGCTGTTCTGTGGATCTGGTGGATACTGCAAGTGGATCCAGTTTGTGTGTTAAACAAACATTAATATTTTTCAATCTGATTTCAGATATCTCATACGGTTTTGGGGTTATAAAGGGGCAAAGGGAACCACACTCCAAAAAATTTCCTTCTTTTTGTGATTTTGATAAGTTTTTTTTATTAGATTCCTTGTGAAAATCCTGGCACTTTTTAAAGCGGATTTCAGATATCTATTACAGTTTTCCAGTCTGTCCCCTGGTTGGTGCCTCCATTTTTTTTTTTACTGATTTTTCCTTCAAACTTTGGTGAATGGTTTGTAGCAATAAAAGCTTGGATGGGATTGATTTTCACAGACAGTTTTTCTAAAGAGTGCAAATGTATGCTTGCATGGTATTCGTAAGGTTCTTTGATTAACTCTCCAATGGAAATATTTTTAGTAGTAATTTGAAATAAGTTTATTAATTTGTCTTTGGTATGTTTTTGGCAATTTGGTCAACGTAACTTTTTCTTATTCCATTTTCTTTTAAATTTTGATTCCTTCCAGAGTTTCCACAGCTTATTTTTAAGCGATGTAGCCCTTTGAAATTGTAAATTAGTGATATCATGGGCTCAATCAGCGTCTGTGAAGCAATTATAGAGAAAGTATGAATACTTTGTGTCAGAATTTTTTTCTGGGACATGCAGATCAAGCAATAGCATGTAGTACATTTTATTATTGTTCAATAATGAAGAATGCTACTGTGTATGAAGAGTACTAAACATAGTTTTATTTGCATACTGTATTATTTTCAACTAAGAAAATATCGGTGTTGATATAAAGCAAGCTTAGTATGCCTTGTTTAATTGTCTGCTTAGGTACACCAGGAACGCATCATTTCACAGGTAGTAACTTTGTTTATCTTTTTATTTATTTTAACCATTAGCTGTGTTCTTTTTTCTTTTTCTTTTTTTTCATGTAGTGCATGTATCTCACCAATCCTTAAACTGAAGCCTTGTTTCTTTTTACATTAGATTAGATTAAATGCATAGCATGCTTTCAATTGTCATGAAAACCATTCATATTTAAGCAGATAGGCCTAGGGTAAGGGACACAACTCTAACAAATCATTGGAATGTTTGTATTCAGCATTTTCATGTAAGCATCAAAGTTTCTTGGACTAATTTCATTCTATTTCAAATGAAAGTTTGATAGGCTTTAGTGAAATTGAATATGATACAAACATATCACTGATTTCAAGAGTTATGTCCCTAACCTTTTGTCAACTTCCTTAAGCGACATGTATATAAGGGATTGAAT
Source organism: Perna viridis (assembly GCA_037379345.1). Lineage (NCBI taxonomy): Eukaryota > Metazoa > Mollusca > Bivalvia > Mytilida > Mytilidae > Perna > Perna viridis. The sequence continues at coordinate 28,975,269 of CM074523.1, forward strand.
CACACTCTGATTTGCAAAAAAGGTCAAAATACCCTCAAAAGAGTGTAACTTAATCCTTTAGTGGTACAAAAAATCCCTTCAATGCATATCTGGAAATCACGATGACAAAATTCTTTCATATCATTTGAAAATGAGCGATTGGTGGCAATGATTTTTTGAATATAGAAGGACACTTCATGGTGTGGGGAAACATTGTTCATCATAATTAGGTTTGTACTTGATTAAGATAAATTTTTACACTCCATAAGTGAAATACTGTTAACTATTTTTTTTCTGCCAGCCTGACTTTGCCATGCTGTTCAGTTGATAAAATGATCAACCAGTTATCTTTGAATAGAAATCAATTGATTCAATTAAATTTATCACAATTCAGAGAGAAACATAATATCCACATCAGAAAGCTTTTAGTCTTTATTCATTGGTATCAGTTTTTGTGGTTTCTCAAAATTTCATTATTTGAGTTTTGAATTTGATGATATCAGTACAGCCTCTTAAGTTTTCAACACAAATTTTTCCTTTCATCATGAATAGTTGACAACCACAGAAACTACTAAATTAGTAATCCACAAATGATAGCTGTTCCAATTGTTATTACAGTGATACCTATAAGTTACCAAGCTCCAAAACAGCATCTGATGCTCAAAATTTTCTCTAGATTCTGCAGCCAGCCCTCTAAGAAAGTGCATGAATCTTGCAAAGTTGAGGAAAAGTAAATGATTGTACGCGACTTTACCCAATTGTCATGCAACGTTTGATTTGAAAAATGTTGTGATAATTTCGAAAGGCCTGTCTGCAGCAGTTAGTAACAGACTGAAAGAATGTCTGCCACTGCATAGGATACCTTTCTAAACGAAGCCCCATTTGGAATGTGACCAGTTTAGACAGGTGTTTTTGTTTGGTTTACACAGGTTTAAATTACATTTAAATTGATTTGAAGTGACTGCTTTATACAGTGTTTGCCAATCTGGGCTCAGTTAAGATAGGTATCACTGTAATACCACTCTGTAAACAATGAGTCATTTAATTTGGTTTAGTGGTACATACTGTTCTGGTTACATTGAGTCTAATGTATTTAGCTTTTTTAATGTTTAAATAATTGAATATTTTTTAATCTTTGTAATAATTTAATGAAGGTAATTTTTGAAGGCTTTTATAAACTGCAGATGTTTACATTGATAAGATAAATATATGTGAATTGCCTTCAAATATTTGTATTTATTTACATTGTATTGAAAGTGTTTAACATTTCATGATGAATAATATTAACATAAGTTTTTAAGTGATTGATATTTGACCCAGATTTTGTCCTTCCTTATGAACTTGTCATCTGTAATTTACACAAGAACTCAAAAAACCCTTCTAAACATTTCTGGCAATCCTTTGCGAATTGTTTATATTTATTACTGTAAGCTTTAAAAGACTTATACATATTTTTTTTTTGTTTTCTGACACATCAAAAAACAGAAAAGGAAGTTTGATTATCATGTCAGATCCATAACTGTTTTATTCATATATTTAGATTGATGCTAATCTGGGTCATGAATTTTAGAGAGGCAGTCTCTCCATCAGCATGAATAGATTATAAACCTTCATTTGATATAAAAACAAGCTAAAAAGGGACATGCTCATTGTGTACTGATTTCACAGCTTTTATTGCAGTTAATTTTTGGAAGGCACTCAAAATTTGTTATAAAAACTTAAAATTATAAAACATTTGTTCATAAATAGTGTTAACCTGGCTACTAATTTTATTCTGATACATCAATATGTAAGTAAAAGAAAATATCTACAGTACATATACATTATTTAAAGTTTTAAAAAAAAACCTTGGATTTGCTTTCTTTCGCTGCAAACAAAGTTTGGGAGCATAAAGAAGTCTGTCTGTCTGTCTGCATTTCGTTTGGTACAATTCATTTGTTGATGTACATGCAGGATTATAATAATAGTTGGACTCCAAAAGGAAATAATGTAACTTAGATTCACAGTTCACATTTTCCTTGCTTACCTTGAATGTAGATGTAACATTCACCTCTTTCACAAATTAATAACACTGATTTCACCATAGCTATGATATAAACAGTATAACAAAGGTTTGGAACTTTAAGTTGATAGCAGTATAACAAAGGTTTGGAACTTTAAGTTGTTAGCCATAATTAGTAGTAGTACATTGTATTGTTGATCTGGGGTTTGTTTGCAGAAAAAATAAATTAACATATAATAATAACTTAATGGCACTTTTGACTTGCTTTAAATACTTTTTCATTGTTTCAGATGAGACAGCCAAGCCTCTTCAACCCATGGGATACTCAGAGCCTCCACCTCCTACAACTGCAGCCTATGGAATTCAGCCTACTGCTGACATGGGGCCACCTCAACCACCAAGCTATGGTGATGCCATGGGGACACCTTACCCACAAGCTGGAGTCCCTTACCCACAAGATGGAGCTGCTTACCCACCCACTGGATCTCCCTATCCACAGCCAGCACCTTATCCACAAACTTCTTATGGTTAGGATGACATTGTAATGGTTTTTATAAACCTGTCTTTTTAGACAGGACGTATTATGGTATACCAGTGTCCATCCATGCATCTGTTGTTCACACTTTCCACAGTGATTCAGAAATGCTTCTAATTTTTTGCGAAACTTAGATTTTGCAGTTCAGAATTAAGGGAACTTGTAATAAAAGGGGATTCTACAGTTTTGTACTACAACTCAATACTGGTTGTACCCATTGTCATGAAACTTTGGAAAATACTTTATTTTCCATTGATGTAACCTCCCTTTTTAATTGGGTTTTTGATTTATCAAAATACCTTATGTCACTGGTTCATGCCTGTAACTTTCCTACTGTTTCTGAACGCTACATAAAACTTCTATTGCAAAAATCTCATCAAACTTCCATGGGAACAATTTTAAGTTTGATTTACAGATTGGCCTTGATGGGATGTATTATTTGTAAGCAGAATGGCTCAGCTGTGGATCAACTTCCTGTACTGTTGCCCTGGTTTTATAAATTCTCTACAACCCTTCAAGGGAATAATTTGAAATATGATTGAAAATGTGTAACCTTTGATTTGGAGATTGTGTTGTATTTGCTTTTGGCCAAGAGCTTTATTCAATTTCTTTAATTTTCAATTTGAATTTGGGGATTTTGAGACATCCCTGTCCTATGGACACATTTCTTCAGCATTTTATAATAACAAAAACAAACTGAACTGAAAACATGTCTTTAAAATAACCATACAAGTATAACCTTGAAATTTAAAAAAAAAATAAAAAAATAAAAAAAATAACCATTATCTATATATTATCTTTTTTTTTTTTTTTTTTTTTTTTTTTTTGTATTTTATAATTCATGTACATGTACATTTGTACTTTTATATTTTCATTGTGTGAAAAATAATAACAATAAATACTTGATGAAATGCTGTAATGGGAAGTCAGTTTCAGTTACAAATTGATGTTTGTTGTTTTAGATGACAAGCCTCCAGTGCCTTCAGCTGAAGTCAGTAGGGGAGAAAATCTGCCCTATGGTTTGAATCCTGAAGCTAATGGTAGGTTCTGTTACAATGTATTTAGAAATCAAATCTCTGAAAGTGTTTCCTTAACTTTTATCTTTGGAGAGAATGGCTGAGAGCTGGTGAATTAAATAGTGAATTTGTATGTCATATTTTTTTTATCAATGCACCTTCTTTTCTTGGAGAGAATGGATATGAACTAGAAAATCAAATGGTTTACTCTTGTGTCTTTAAAATATACTCCTCTAACATCACAAGGTGAAGGGAATGTCCTTGGTAAAAATAAACTGTTCTAACAGATATTGTTTTCCATTTTTAGGTTCCCCTTACCCCCCACCAGCTGGTAGTCCTTATCCTCCCCCTGGGAATGCCTACCCACCACCGACTGCACCCTACTCATCAACAGGATATCCGCAATGAGGAGTGGTAAAACCTATTTAGTAGGTAGATATCAACAGTGAAGAGTGTTGAAACTTTTTTTAATGAAAATTTCTTGTGTACACTATTACATGTACTAATATATTTACTGATTTTAATGTATAATGAGTAGTTTTACCTACCGGTACATGTTTTCATACTTTTAGAATCTTTATTACATAGTTTTGCATGCCAAGATACAATGTATTATACATACTGTTTGAATTCTTCAAGCTTTTTTGCATATTTTATGTAAATTACATTTAAAAGCCTAATTGATGTTACACAATTTATAAATGTGTATAAATAGGCATTACTAAAATTGTCAGATTTTCTACATTGAGATGAAATAAGCAACACTTCTGATGGTTCCTTGATATTGTTGTTACTGGTTTGTGAATTTTGGAGATTTTTGTTGTGTTTAATATTTGTGTCTCTCTCAGTCAGTGTCTCTGTAAGTGACAAAGTCATATAATTCTGTCTTCCTCTGTCTGTACTTTCATCATTCCCTCATTTTTGCAAAAAGTACCAAGTAGCTGGATTTTTCAAATGTTTGCAATTACTTGATTTTTGGGGTACATGTTCATGGGATACAGATCAAGATTATGTTGTGTGGAGCTCAACTAATTTTTGATACTTTATATTTCATAATACATGTATTTTCATATTTTTTTGTTTATATTAATAATTAGCTCACCTGGCCTTAGACCAGGTGCACTATTGCCATTCACTTGGTGTCTTTCATCTTCTGTCATCGTTAACTTTTCTACTGAAATGTTCTCCTCTTAAACCACTCTCTAGGTGTATTGAAGTTCAAAGTTGTAGGACAACTCCTTGATAGAGTTATTGCCCTTGAAAGGCAGAAATGATTTTTTAGCAGTTTTTAGCCAATATCTTAAAAATTATCATTGATAGAAAAAAAATTTCAATGATTGATGAAGTGATCCTTATGATAAGGCCTACTCAAGTCTTTTGTTAAAGTTGTAGGATGTTGCCTGACTAGAGTTATTGCTTTTGAAAGGCGAAAAATGAACCAGGTGAGCGATTCAGTTATATTGTTTGCTGTATCAACCTTAAAATAATTGTCCAAGTTGAGAGACCTGTCAAACTTAAATGAGTAGGTACATGTTTTAATCCCACTGAGTAGGTACATGTTTTAATCCCACTGTTCTGGTCTTAACCTTCTCGTTTGTGTCACTCTTGATACATTTAATTCCTTTTTGTGTCTTTCCTTCCACTTTTTTTTTAAATTTTGACAAAGAAATTAACTCGAGGAGATATTTGGAAAGAGATAATTCTTTTTTATACTAAATAGTCTAGAAAAAAACTAATGCAAGTATACAGGTTGCAATACGGATTTTATTGGTTGATTTATTGTTATTTATACAAGTTCACAGGCCAATCTATTGTACAGGTTGTTTTGCAGGTCAATCTATTGTACAGGTTGTTTTGCAGGCCAATCTATTGTACAGAATGTTTTGCAGGCCAATCTATTGTATAGGTTGTTTTGTTGATGTGTTGTATTCTTTTGATTCTCTAAACAAACCATACATTAGTATTGTGTAATAAATATTTGTACTTAAGTTCCACCACCCAGTTTCTAGTGCCATATTTTTTTATACAATGTATGTGTTGTTCAGAAATATGTTCTCTTGCATCAAATGCATTTCAAAGATAACTTTTCTATTTTGTTGTTGATTGTTTTAAGTACCATTCTGTGTAAGAATCAGGCAATGGGTGGCACATCATTTTTCTCAATTTAGTCTTTTTTGCCTTAAACGTATTTAAAACATATAGAAAGCTACAGAAATGCTACTAAAATTTATCCTGAAGCATTTAGTTAGACTTTTTTTTTTTTACTGCTATATAAGGACAAATTTGTGTGGGAAAATTTTCACACCATTTTTCCATAGTGCATTTTAACTAAATTTGACCTATCAAAGTCTTTAAATGGCCAACTTTACAAACACTTTTATGGGCATTGCTGAAGGGTATGAGGTATACATACTTGCATTACATGTATGTGGATTATGCAATCAAATCTCTGCTTTTTTTTCTTCATGTGCCAAACCTTACACATATTTTGCCTGTTTAGACAGAGAAGTACTGAGTATGCATTTTATGTGCTGTGTTTTGTTACCGTAGGGGAGGTCTTGGTATAGTCTTTTATTTCTTTGTGACATTTGTTTGATATTTTGTCTCTTTCTGTTGTTATATATGTTACATACAATACTCTTTTCTTGTAAAGACTTCACTTAAAACCTAAGCAAACCTTTAAAGAATATATTTATATGTTAGCCAACTTTAACTGCTATCAGGACAAGCTGTCAAAATTTAATTTTTTTATATAGAGGCTACTGTAGATTTTATACTTTTATTAAATTATTTATTACATTTTATATACAATTTTTAAAGTATTTTTTATTAATATATTGAGCTGTCCGTGTAATGTTTCTTTAAAATGTTGTTTCAGTAAACATACTATTGTCCAATTTTCTCACAACTTGAAAAGGCAACTAAATTTAAATTATATTTTGAAATTAAAACTTGGGCACAGTCATAAGGTACCTAGGGAAATCTCATTACTGAATGTGCTTTAAAATCCATTTTCTTAACATTTTTTTATTCCATAGATATATTAAAGAAGTGATGCAAAAGTGTAATAACTGAACAGCAAACTAAGAATGGTTATCATGTGGTCTGTAACTGTTTCTGAATAAGTTATTAATGTGAACTTGGTGTATTTTTAATGTGCAGGAATCACCTCCTGTCTGATTTTTTATAAAGACTACTACTTAAGTACCTAGACTTAAGATAGATGCTTTGTTGGTATATATCATTATGCTTGCTATTTCATGTGGTAATAGGGCAAATTAAGTTATTTGTCAAAAAAAAGTTTTCCACAAAAGGGTTTAAAGAGTACTGTGGTATTTATTTGTATGGTACCAATTTTCAAGGTTATTTACCAGATTTTCTGAAGGAAAAAAAAATGTTGTCCTGTATTAGTTTCTGGTGTATGGCAGGCCCGCTTGGCTGCTGCCAAAGCTTATCCAAACAATAATTTGAAAAGTATGTGGCAGATTTTTTTTCAAATTTGGATATGTTGTGTCATGTGATAAATGAAAGTATGAGTGACATTTAGAATACTCTGATTTTATCCAACTTATTCTCAAAACTTGTATAAGTGACATTTGGCACTCTCTGATTTTTACTACTTTCTATTGTATATCATACAGTAGCACAGTGTTGTAATATTTTTATGTTTAGATTTTTTGCTTTGCAGTAGTAAAATTACTATAATTTTTGTTCAGTAACACCAGACCAAAGCTGAGTTTCTGTTTCCAATTACTATATATATATATATATATATATGAGGTTGACAATATTTATGTCTTAATACATACATCTTGAGTATCAGAAGTCAGTAAGGCAGAAAAATATTTAATTAATGTTATCTTTTTCCCTCTGAAATCTTGGTCTGAATAGTTTCAATCCATCAAAAGTCAACATTTTGTAATCCAGGAAGAGAAGAATTTCTAACAAAATTATAATTTTTTAAACCATGAAGATTGATACCCATAAAAAGGTAATTGTTGATAGTTATAGACGTTGTACATAGACCATTTTACATTTATAGCTTCCCCTATTTTATATCATTTATCTGTAGATACACAATATATATATATATTGGTATGAGTTATTATTATTTCTACATAATACTTTTTGTTATATCACCAAGAGGTTCCTTTCGTTAACAGTTTCATTGAAATGCAGATTCTGGTTCATTTAACCACCTATTTTATTTATTTTCTGACAATTCTTGAAGAACAATCACTCATGTTTGGTATATCTGACATCCATTTAATGAGTGATATCACAGAATGCTAAAATGATAAATTAATTTGGAACATCAGCTATCTGTGTACAGTGTTCTTTAATCAGATTTATATTATTTGAAGTTTTTACATAATCGCTAAACTTTTTATTCCTTTTTTTTGTCTGTGTTATTGTTCTACCTCTCAGGAATCAGAAGTCTGTAATCTATGATTACCTTAGTTCTGTATGAGGTCAGTCTAATTATAATAAGACCTCTCAATTGCTCCATTCAGTCACTGCATATAGGGTCTTACAACACTCCATTCTACTTTCTGTTCAGATACTCCGGTTTTTCCCTTTGACTAATGCTGTCAAAATCTTGACAGATGAATCAAGAAGGTCATCTGAACAGAAAATAGAATGGAGTGTTGATATATTTTGCATTGTATGGAACAATTGATAGGTCTAATTAGATTGGTATGAGATTGATTTTTTATTGAAGGAGTATATGTATATAATCATTTTACTACAGGGGGAAAATTAAGACATAAACTGAGTACTTGTGTAATATTCGTCCCATGGATTATATTGATTTCAGCGATTGGACAAAAGTCATTATAATGTTACATGTGTATTGTTTAGACAAAAGTCATGACAATGTTACATGTGTGTTGTTTTTGGACAAAAGTCAAGACAATGTTACCTGTGTATTTGGACAAAAGTTATGACAATGTATATGTGTATTGTTTGGACAAAAGTTGTGACAGTGTAACATGTGTATTGTTTGGACAAAAGTCATGACAATGTAACATGTGTATTGTTTGGACAAGTCATGACAATGTAACATGTATTGTTAGGACAAAAGTTGTGACGGTGTAACATGTGTATTGTTTGAACAAAAACCATGACGATGTTACATGTGTATTGTTTGAGTTGGTGGTCAGTTTAACATCACTGTACACGATCTGGATTGTTAAGATATTGTATCGACATGGTGTTAATGTGTGAGATTTATAGTAATTCATACCTCATACAGATTGTAATCTGTGTATTATGTTCTGTCAGATCTTGTTTTTTTTTTTACATTGTTATTGTTGTCACATCATTGTAAAACCAGCATGCTGGATCTAAGGGTATTAATTTTTAAAATAATTACATTGATGACTAAGTGCATTGTATATGTTTAACACTTTAAATTGATTTACTTAATAATCTGTTTTACAAAATCGAGGGCTTTATCCCTTTTGAGTACACATTGACAGGAATTGGACATTTTAATTTTTTTTATAATGTAATTAATAACAAGCATTAAAAATATGTTCCTCCATAGATAAATGTGTGATCAGGTATTACTTAAAGGTAAAATCCAAGTACTGTGAGATCAAATTTCCAGATTTTAATTTATGTGTGCATTGGATCGTTAGAACATGATATACAGAAAGGAATCTTATTAAATATTACATGTGGCCAACAGGAAACATCAGGGCAGTTGTAAAATTGGACAGTAGTGATAGAAGGGATTGGGTATTTGATACTGCATGTACAGAGTACATTGTTTTGTGCCATTTTTTGGTCACAGAAGCATGACATTCTCTTTCACATCCAAATTTTAGTGGTCTTGACATGTGATGATGACTATGTTCTGGAAGTGTATTGTTTGATTGTGATACATCTGATATTAAGTCCAGTTTATTTTTACTGGACTATTTCAACCTGTGTCATCAATATTTCTATTATTTATCTTACTAAATGTTGATGGTGACTTTTTAAAATAAATTTATAAGCTTTTATTGTTGTTTGTTTACTTGTATATTGTCACACAGATTACTTGCTTAGCAGTACAACTTAATATATGTTTATATGATGCATATTGGAAATTTCCGTTACAAATTTTTCAGTTTCTATTGGAGGTAATGTTATTGATATTTTGTATATTACATGACAACATACATTGTCTCTCCTCTTGTTCTCTTCTGTGTGTTTACAGTAAACTTGGCATTTTTAGGTGATGCACAATTGAAACTTTTGTGAAAGATTTCTCAGCTTCTATTAGAGGGAATGGCTTATATATTTGGTGTATTGCTTTTGTATGAAGACTTGTACCATGCCCTCCCCCATTCCAAGTTCCTTGCTTTCTTTTCAGCTGTTTTATCTTGATTTTACATATTTATTTTTGGTTTCATTAATGCAAACATTTGACAAAAAGGATTGAGTAGGGTAGTTCTTAGTACAAAGTACTGTACAACATCAAAGGTATGAGGTCAAATCATCATCCAGTAAAGCCAACAGACTGCAGGACACACACTATTACAAGTTTTAATATTTAATGGGTGAAAGATGAAATACTGACTTATAGAAATCAGCGCTGTTTTAAGACACTTAATCTTAACACTGGAGTCCGTAGTTGTTGATATGTGATATCTACATTTTTTTGAAAGGTTGTACAACTTGAAAACACTCTTTATAGAAATGTAAAATTCTTGATAATATTGTCTACGTACTGATTCAAGTGAATGTGTAGATGATATACACACCATGATGTATACTGATTTTCACAGGTCATTGCTATTGGTACACCTCGTTTAAATGTACCCTATAAGCAAGTCATCCACAGTTAACAGAAAGCTGAGGTTAGCTATCCACAATTAACAGAAGGCAGAGCAAGCCATCCACAGTTAACAGAAAGCTGAGGTAAGCTATCCACAATTAACAGAAGGCGGAGCAAGCCATCCACAATTAACAGAAAGTTGAGGTAAGCCATTTACAATTAACAGAAAGCAGAGGTAAGCTATCCACAATTAACAGAAGGCAGAGCAAGCTATCCATTATTAACAGAAAGCTGAGGCAAACATCCACAATTAATAGAAAGCTGAGGCAAACATCCACAAGTAATAGAAAGCTGAGGCAAGCCATCTACAATTAACAGAAAGCTGAGGCAAGCCATCTACAATTAACAGAAAGCTGAGGCAAGCCATCTACAATTAACAAATGTTACGTTCAACAAAATCTGAATAGTACAAAACAAGCATAACCATGGAAGAATACAGAAAACTTGTGAATTTATGAACCAAACTTCGAAGCATAGAGCAAACTGGTGAATTTAGTTACCTTACTTTGAAGCCTACAGAAAACTGGTGAATTTAGTTACCTAACTTTGAAGCACACAGAAAACTGGTGAATTTTGTTACCAAACTTGGAAGCAAACAAAAAACTGGGGAATTTAGTTACCAAACTTTGGAGCATACAGAAAACTTGGGAATTTAGTTACCAAACTTTGGAACATACAGAAAACTGGAGAAATTAGTTACCAAACTTGTTTTTATCCGTGCCTACTCAACATAAGGCTTATTTATTCATTTATTTTATTTGTTTAAGATAGATGGAGGACTATATCTATCACTGAAAAGTCTCGCTGTTTATTTCAGAATTCCGTCTAGATGTAGTATGTAAAAATAAATATCGTGAAAACCAATATTTTATTTTGATAAAAATTTGAATTATCAATGACATAATATATTATAAACAGTACACTTATCATACCAATGGCTGTATAGGCTATATAGGTCCATGCACACTATTCTTATTATACCCCCACTTGCAAAGTGATTTATATCAGGACATTAGTAGGGTGATTAGGCACATGACTAAAGAAACTAAACTAGAAGTCAGCGCTGGAGACATGTTGCATAGGTCTGTGCTACAGAAACACTGGCTTTCGGAAGCTGATACTGTGATACATCCGTCCAGAGTTAAACTTGAACATTCTCTTCCAAAAACTAAAATAGTAGAATAAGTTATCATTATTTCAATATTGCTAAGATAACTGACGTGACATTTATCATGCATGGTCCAGAATAACAAATCTCCTCAAATTGAGATTTTCCTAATAATTAACTCGTGTTTCGTCCAATGAAATTGCCTGAGGAAAATCTCAATTTTTCAATTGAGCCCAGCCAGGCCAAAGATCTTATTAATTAAGTTCAATTCAAATACATATATATTGCATACATACATGTCTTACGATGAGTAAAGGCAGATTGTGTATTTCCTCTACATGGCCTTGATAATTTTATACAAGTCAACAATAAAATATTAGGTATATGTCCTATTGAAAAGCGGAAGGACACTCTTAGAGCTAAGTTTATTTATTGGTGTTGTTTTCTGCAATAAATGCGTTTCTCAAAAAAAAAAAAAGGTACACCTAGAAACAAATACATAGTTCTTGGTAGAGATTTCTCATACTTTGTAAGAAATAATTCCAAATCATCTTCCAAATATACAGAAGAAGATGTTTACAAAATGCTGGAATTTTTAATCGACAACATATTTGTCCAGTGTGGTGGACGCCTTTTTCAACAAACGGTCGGCATTCCAATGGGAACAAATTGTGCTCCTCTACTTGCTGGCCAATTCCTTCACTCTTATGAGGCTGGCTTTATAGCTGATCTGATCCGAAAGAAAGAATAATTGTATCGTTTAGCTAGATCCTTTAATCTCAGTTTCCGCTATATATATGACGTATTATCTTTAAACAATCCTAATTTCGGGGATTTGATACATCGCATCTATCCCCAAAGAACTTGAGATAAAGGATACTACAGACACTGTGAAGTCAGCCTCACATCTCGACCTTAGAAATCGATGGTAAGGGAAAACTATTGACCAATCTTTACGACAGACGTGATGACTTTTCATTCAGAATTGTCAACTTTCCTTTCATCTGTGGCAACATCCCTTCAGTACCTGCGTATGGAGTGTTCATATCACAACTCATACGTTATGCCAAAGCTTGCCAAAACTACACAGACTTTTAGTATCGCGCTAGACTTCTAATAAGTAGGCTTCTGGAACAGGGTTATGTTACTACAAGACTGAATTCATCACTACAGAAGTTTTATGGTCGTCATCACAAACTCGTGGATCGTTACGGTGTATCCATCTGCGCCATGAAAACTGATTTGTTCAACGTGTCATAGTTTTCCTTTACTCTTTCGTCTACCCCGGACTTGACTTTTTGAGCATCGCGGTGGGTGTTTCTAGAAAAGCCGAAGACGCTTACCCTACCGGTGCACTTGGTCCATGCTCCCAGTTTTTATTGGAGTCCGAGTTGCTCATTTGCTTTTGTTACTTTGTATGTATGATTTTAGCTACTTTGCTGTGTATGTCTGTTTTCCATGTCTGGACTTCGTCCCTGGATTGCTTTCTTTTGATTACCGCTAGAACCTTGGTTCCCTTGATTACTCTTACAAAACAAGGTAGTATTCAACAGTACTGTTTTCTACAAGTAATGCGTTCTGACAGGTAAGTATTTATTGGTACTATTTTTCCAAGTAATGCGTTCTGATGATGAAGTATTCAGTGGTACCGTTTCTACAAGTAATGCGTTCGAATAAGGAAGTAGTTAGTATGGTATTCTGTGGTACTGAATGTAGAAGTAATGCGCACTGACAAGGAAGTATTCAGTAGTACTGTTTCTACAATTAATGCGTCCGAATACGGAAGTATTCAACGGTATTGTTTCTACAAGTAATGCGTTCAAATAAGGAAGTATTCCATTGTTCTGTTTTCGACAAGAAATGCTGTCTAACAAACGAGTATTAAATGGTGCTGTTTTTGACAAGTAATGCGTTTTAACAAGAGTATTCAATTGTGCTGTTTTCGACAAGTTATATCTCCTAATAAACAAGTGACATAGTATTCAACGGTGCTGTTTTTTTTTACAACTTATGCTTATTCTACGGTGCTGTTTTCGACAAGTAATGCTTTCTAACAAGAATGTATTTTATTGTGTTGTTTTTTATAATTTATGCGTTCTAAAAAGAAATTATTCAAGGGAGCTGTTTCGACAATTAATGCGCTCAAACAAGAGGGTATTTAGAGGAACTGTTTCGAAAAGTAATGCGTTCTAATAAGAGATTATTCAATGGTGCTTTCTAAAAGTAACTAGGTGATCTAACTATACAGTATTAAATAGTGCTTATTTCTACAAGTAAAATGTGTTCTCGGAAGAGATTATTCAATTGTGCTGTTTTCGACAAGTGATACATTCTAATTAGAAAGTATTCAGTGGTTTTGTTTCTACAAGTACTAACACTTGACAATTATGCAGGTTTTTATAATAGTCGAAGGTAATTTCGTTTGCCTAGTAACTATCCGTGATTTAGCATTGATATGTTGAACTGTTTGGATGACAACATGTTTGTACGGTTTGGTGGATTAGTCGACATTCTTAAAGGTATCAATGAACATCTCTACTCGCTAATCTTTTCCATTGCTCCTGTGACAGACCATCCAAAACTTCCTCTAATAAAGGGAATGCAAGTTGGCACAGTCTTTTGAAATTTCAGCTTCCGCTATGAAGATGATGTTTTATTTCTAAATATATCTTAATTTTATGACTACCTTAACTTATCTATTGGGATTGGTGCTAATCTTTTTGTTCTGTGTTGTTTTTTCAGTCCTTTGCGATCTGGAATTTTATTTCATTTGTTTAGATATTTTTTTCGGAACTGAAACTAATAAAAACACCTTATGGTAATTCTTATCAAAAATTGCCGTTAATGACCTGGAACTGCAAGACTAATTGAAAAAAAATATATAAGTTCTTGGTGTCTATGGTTCTAGTATATACTCACCAGTTGTGCCGTTATTTACAGTGGTGCGTTCTAGACATCTGTTACAAGTTTCTGAAATGTACTTCGTGTCTGTTGAAGAAACAGTGAACGGATCTCCACAAGTCGGACTGATCAGGGAACTACATTCATAACATCTGACACCTGAAGAAAATGCATATGGATACTATTCTTTTAAAACTGTGAAAATACATATAAATATCAAGACGAATATAGGACCCATATGTATATATTGTTTAGCATTTAATTTATCAATTTCATGGCTGCAATAAAAAAAAATACGTTCTACATGTAGTTCTCTGGATGTTTTTTTATATAGATCCTCTTGTTTGAAAACCCCCGGATTGGCTCATGCATATATACAAATATGTACATCATCTAAAAGAAATGTATAAACAGCTCTGAAAAGATGTTTGTCGTAACTTTATAACATCTTTGTTTTATCGAACAGGTTTCTGACCGAAACACTTTTTGTTACTACAATGTTTTACCTTTAAATGTACAGAGTGACATGCACATATACAGAATACATCAGCATATATGAAAATACTGTAAAAATACACAAGGCCTGCAGATCTCTTCTGAACCAGTAAAAGATGATTGATGAATTATAGCGAAATTAATGGGCAGCAACTTTATCAGTACAATACGATGCACTCGACAAAATTCACAACAATACCAGTAGAACACGATGCAATCGACAAAATTCACAACAGTACCAGAAGAACACGACACAGTCGACAAAATTCACAGCCAAGAATCGGAGCTGGTCACCTAGCACTGCATGACCCAATAGAGTACACAGAGGCAAATCCAGAGGGATCATGGGGTTGGCATCCCTCCTTTTTATTGAAAATATTGTCATTTTCATGTGTAAAAAACGCTCCCCGTTTGATAAAATGACCCTTTTGACCTCTCTCTCTGGCATTTTAAAATGTAAATATACCAGGAAATGACCCCAGATCCCTGCTGAATTCTATTGACTCGCTGCGCTAAGGGAAAGTATTTTGTCTTACTACGAAAAGGGCCTTAGCTACGGCATGTACAACTACGGGGCCAAATAGTGCCTAAAAAGTTCTGTAAACGTGTTAATTTTCGCTGTACTGACCGCGAAAATTAGTACTCGCGCAATGGATTTTTAACACTGTACAACGGTAATCATTTATTTTAAAATTAAAAATTGATACTCGCGAATATGTTCATTTGACAGAATCTGCGAAAATATAATGTATTCATTGTTTGTAACATATTGAGTTTCGTCAAAACTGGATTTAGAAGGGGGAAAGTTCGGGGGTTTAATTTACCTTTTAGATGGAAAATGTTGCGCAGATTTTGGTGAAAATGATCGAGCATTTAATCCCTCCTTTTACAAATTTCTAGATCGGTCCACTCACTCCTTTTATATTGTCTACTTATCATTCACACGCTGAAACCTATTTACCAATGGTATCTGTATCTCCCGAAAATAGAGTTTCTTAAAAGTGTTCACTTTTACATGATATCTAACGGAAAAGACAGCAGTCGCCCAGAAGGTCTCCATTATACACATGAAAGTCTCCATGTGCATTGACCCATGTAGGTCAATTTAATATCTTTTTTTTTTAGGGTAAAAAACTCCAAATACTTATATTATACACAAGTATAATACAGATGTGCAATATTCGTACCAAAAAAAATCGTTTAAATGAACTTTGGTTTGTACTTGGCTCGTTAAATATACATTGTTGGACAAAAAAAGTTTCCCAGATTTATAAGAGTAACCAAGGGAACTAAGATTGTAGCGGAAATCAAAAGAATGTAATCCAGGGACAAAGACCAGACATGGGAACAGACATAGGTCTCGTATTTATGTGCGTTGGTGGTGTTTCACTACAGTGTAGTGAAATACGCCTAGTGTGATGAAGATCAAAATAGTAGGTCTACTGTTGACTCTGGCCAGCCTGTTTTAGGTGGAAGGGATTCAAATTTCTCAGACTTAATTGATGTGGATCTCGGAGCAGCAAGGGCCGCAGAGATGTAGTGTGTAAGCAAACTGGCGTGTGGATATATGCCTTAGCACTCATCAACCTTTTCCCATCTATGAGTCAAATAGTTCCACTGCATTGTGGATACCCATTTATTGCAATGTCTTCGGGAGAAAAACAAGAGGATAAATCCAGTATAGGACCTATAAAGTCCCTCCTTCCTGTGCTTCAATGAATGGTCTAACACCGAAGCTGTAAGAGGTTACCGTAACAATAAAAGAAACTCTTAGTGCTGAAGTTAAAGGATTTTGGTCTATTACTGGTACACTGTAACAAACCAAAACTCCAAGCAGACACTTGGTACACCTTATTTATCATCGAACATATTTTATATTGACGATGACGATTATACAAGCACACAATTGTAATTCAAACGCGGTGTAAAAACAATACTACTTAAATTACTTGGTTTAGTTTATTGAATACAATGTAGTTTTTATTGAGAAATTACTTAAACAAATTAATCGAATATCATCTGAGGTATATTACGCTGTCCCCATGAAAACGTTGCTCTAGAATGGGTTTATTTGGAATAATAATTTTAAATGAGTCTTAAATGACCAAGAGAAGTGGA